>NW_024121210.1:0-184570 GCF_016745375.1 Pimephales promelas | reverse complement strand
CATGTTGTTTATGCTCAAACAGCAACGTTAGGAAAGTGAAATGATAATCAACCATCCCTTAAGATATTTTATATGATATTCATTGTTGTTACAACCAGGAATGTTTGCATCCTTGTTTAGAGCGATATTCAGATGTTTGAGATGTTTACGTGTAAATCCGCCCTCTTTGAACATTTATCAGGTCTTTGTACACAAAAATGACCATTTAAATGGAATGTAATTCTTTTCAAATGATTCCTGGAGATCTCTGTAACATAATAAAAATTCTGTGATGACCTGAATAAAAAAATACTAATTCTCGCAATTGCAATTCTGAGGTTATATCTCGCAATTCTGAGAAATAAAGTTTGAATTGCGAGATGGAAACTGGCAATTGTGAGATAAAAATGTGCAATTATCTTCATTCTGTGGCGGAAACAAGCTTCCATACAAATGCGTCTCAATCTAGATGAGAAAAATACGGAAGGTTTGTTCTCCACGAGCCGCTAGACGATCAACGATAATCTGTCGGTTTCAGTGATCCGGGTTATGAGAGCTGTCAGTCAGCACGGATTCTCAATCTATAGATACGCCATCTATCAAAAGCTCCTGTCATTGGCCTCCTCAGGCGAAGTGCTGATGAACGGCGCAGGAGTTTGACGTCCTGATTGGCTAAAGCGCCTGAGGGGAGGAGACCGATGCTGTCGTTCTCAAACTGCATTTAACACCCGCTTTGATCTCACCTTCATCTGAACAGGACGAGGAGGAGTGATGTTTACCTCTCTCTGTCTGTCCATCTTGAAGGTGTCAGATGTGAAATGTGCTCATCGCTGTGGTTATCAGACATGGCAGCTCTCTCTCTCTGTGTGTGTGTGTGTGTGTGGTCAGACAGATTGAAGTATTTCTGAAGAGCAGATCCTCAGGCCTGATCATCACGGAGCTGTCGCTCTTCCGCCTGTCTCTCTTCATCTGTCTGTATGTGTCCTCCTCTCCTATAGTTCATACATCAAATATCTGTGACCTCTATCAATTTTTCTTTTTGTAGATTCAATACAAGTTGCATGAAACGAAAGTTGCGCTGGTCTTTTCTCCCCTCTTGTGACCTTTTTCCAAGTGAACTGGTTCCTGAACCAGGAAAAATGTAGGGCGGGACTTTTGTTCGTTTCGATGATTGTTGTGGTTGTGGCTTGCTATTGGTCGATCTCATGTGTGGACGGATGGCAGCGTTCACACTTATTCAAATGAACCGCACTAACGGAGCAAACGCACAACTGTTTGTTTTAATCGAGCCAAACATGCCAAGTGTGAACCCCAAGTCTCATGCTTACTTGTAATGGTTATATCTTGCATCTATACTTTTATAGGCTCATTTGACGGTGGGCCGAGGAGCGATTTCTTGTTTTCAGACGATCTGTGGGGATGGATAGCATAATATGTCCGACAAGCCACGTCACTCTCACGCCACGCACCGTACACCATGTTCTCACACAGTGAAATATACACCTAAATATAGTCGGACAGGACAGACCAGGTTACTTTTGATATGAAACAAAGTCTCAACTTTCAAATTTGGTCATTTTTTTTAAAGCTACACTGTGTGATTTTTACCCCCATCTAGTGGTGAAAAGGTATATGACCATCCAGTGAATATTAGTTTCTGTTCCTCTCAACTCCTACGGTGGCCAATGTAGTCCAAGATTAACATGGCTTCCAGTTCGACCTCGTCCATGAGTGTTAACCGAAACGTAAACGCGAAAGGCGAAGCTTGAATTAACGTATTTATGTCCCTCTTTGGCTAATGTACTTTCAAGATGGAGGGGCAACATGGCGACCGACATTAGAACCCCTTACCCGTATGTATTTTCAATGGCATATTATACACTCACGAGAATACTTTATTACTTGAACGAAGTAAATATTCATTAACGCTAATAATAAACTAAAAGAGTTACACGGTGTAGCTTTACGAAATTTAAACAATGAATACCGTTTGTGGCTCTTTAATGTGTTGAGACAGATCGCTGTAGAGCTGCTTGTGAACCGATCATCTCTTCCTTCTTCATTAATTGCATCAAATAAACATGAAAGAAAATAAGAATGAATGTTGTTTTAACCGCGGAAAGATGTCAGTACACTCCGCTTTTCAAGTTTCTAATCCACCAACATTAATCTACTAACTCTCCTGACTGCTTTGTCGGACAAAAATGGCGGATGGCGAATGGCGTATTGTGATTGGTCAGATCGCCTTTTAATCAAACTCCCTGCAAAGGGTCAATTGTAGTTTGATTGCTTGGTTCACTTGGTCCGTTTTTATGACATATATTTCGGGAATGGAAATACTGAACATCCAAAACAATGCTGTGTTCTTGGCTTAAAGGAGAACTCCGGCGAACAATGAACCTTTGGTCTAATAAAACATCGTAACCTATAGTCAATCGTTCTCTGAGATTTATTTTCATGATAATCGAATGTAAAGAGTTTTATCTCTAAAAACTGTTTAGCGTATAATGCTAGTAATGGGGGCATTGACTAAGTAAAAGAAATCGCTAGTTTATACCACTAACAAGGCTCAAAATAGCCCCACATTAACGCAGTAACATAATGAGGCTCCATACATGCAAAACAAAGCATTGAGAACTTTGTAAGTGTACAGACCGTTTAATAAGAAGATACTTTATGAAGACAGTTCACTTCGCGTATACAGACAGGAGCCATCTTAAAAAATAGTCTCGATAAGTCGATCCCCGAACGCCGTTCATACAGTTCAGAAGTTCGTTGAACTTCATAGAGTTCAGATCACTCAGCACGACGTTCGTGGTTTGACTTATCAAGACTATTTTTTAAGATGGCTCCTGTCTGTATACGCGAAGTGAACTGTCTTCATAAAGTATCTTCTTATTAAACGGTCTGTACACTTACAAAGTTCTCAATGCTTCGTTTTGCATGTATGGAGCCTCATTATGTTTCTGCGTTAGTGTGGGGCTATTTTGAGCCTTGTTAGTGGTATAAACTAGCGATTTCTTTTACTTAGTCAATGCCCCCATTACTAGCATTATACGCTAAACAGTTTTTAGAGATAAAACTCTTTACATTCGATTATCATGAAAACAAATCTCAGAGAACGGTTGACTATGTACCGATGTTTTATTAGACCAAAGGTTCATTGTTCGCCGGAGTTCTCCTTTAATGCGCTCGCTGTGTGTGTGTAGCTGCAAATGATGGTATTGTGACCAGCTGAGAACTCAAAACAGCGTCAGGAATCCCTCCGTCACACACACACTAAGATCTGCTGCGACGAGACGCGGTTCTGACGCCTGAACTGAACTGTGATGAACAACATCACGACTATGACAGCATGAGCATTTTCTTCACAGGGCATTCATGCATTCGTCCTTTTTAGGATCACATCTTCTGACATCATGTCTTGTTTTAGGTTCGTTTACATGTCTTTGGTCCGTGTTGTGTTCATATATCATTCGAATCGCGCCAGAGTTAGTTCTGAAGCGGATTGAGACAGCTTGTTTGGTGACACCAGGGTTCACACTTGTTGAAATGAACCGCACTAACAGAACAATCGCTCCAGGGTTTGTTTTAATCCAACCAAACTTGCCAAGTGTGAACACTTTTAGAAGGTAGCTGCCTATGTAGACAGTGGACAGATCACTAGGATTGAAGTGCAAGTCCCCCTCCTGACGGCTCACGTCTCTCTTTGTCTCTCTGTCTTTCACACTGTCAGGTCTGTGGTAGCTGTAGAGCGGCAGAGGGTCCATTAAAGCCCCTGGTTCAGGTGATTACAGCATTTGTAAAGGGTTTAAATGCACACAGGCGGCGTTGGGTTTCTGCCCTCGGGACGGAAGATAAGCAGAACCCTCCGGAGATCCTCCCTCCCTCCCCTCATTAACGCCACACTTCTTGATGCTTCCCTTGCTTTTCAGCGGTATCAATAGGCGGCCGGCGCTTTCTCCTGAACATAATTACACAGCTCATGGAGTCAGCAGGGCAAGATATAGTCCTGGGAGTTTATTTACCCTCAATTTTAGGGAATCACAAAGAAAATAAGCTCCTTATTAAAAAGCCAGCTATTGTTTGGCTGAAACGGTGTAATTATAGGTGTGAGAGGTTAGACGCTCTGCCATATCGAGGTGAACGCAACACTAATGATGCTGATGAAGATCATGATGATGAGCTTTAGTTGCAGACCAATGACACCAATCTTCATTGCATTATAATAATCACCATAAAGTATTATCTCATAGAATAGTTTGATAGCATAAAGGCACATTCACACCAAAGACAATAGCTATAACGTTAAAGGGAAAGTAATGACGCTGTACTGACCGGTTGATTCCCTCAGAAACTGTTGTGTGCTGTGATAGTGTGTTTGTTGACCGGTCACTGTCCTTTGGGGTCAGTTGTTTCTTTCCATGTGTCTTCCTTCTTGACTTGACTTAACTTAAAAGAATTGTTCACTTTTAAAAAAAAAAACTTTTGCTGATAATTTACTCACCCCCATGTCATCCAAGATGTCCATGTCTTTCTTTCTTCAGTCGAAAAGAAATTAAGATTTTTGATGGAAACATTCCAAGATTTTTCTCCATATAATGGACTTCAATGGGAACCAAATGGTTCACAAGAGCCTGAACAAGAGCATGACCTACACCATAACAGAGGTCATTTACAAATTTGCTTTTTAAAGCTACGGTAGTAAACACATGTTAAAATCTTGATTGCAACTATATATATGTTTTTATTCACTATTAATTCCATTTTAAATTAACATTTAACAAGTCAGGTTAATTTAAACATGGGATTTATAGATTTAGATTTTAATGTTTGTTTTAATTCTGCTTGAATAGTAATTTGACTATTATTTTTTGTTTATATATACAGTATATATATACTGTACAATATGTAAGAGAAGAGAATCCATCTCTCTCTTTCAACAAACGATTTCCCGGCGGTGGAGAGCGGTCCAGTAATGGTGTGGACTTGAAGATATAGCGCATTCATTATTTACTGATCTTAAATCTGCAGCATTAAGAGCTCTGCGCGTTTTAAAGGATCCGTGGATGTGTTTACTGGATTCTGGGCCTGAATAAATAGGCTGTTAAGATGCAGTAGTGTACTGTAGATCTGATTAAACACACTTCTGATGTGTCCAGAGAATATCAAGCAATCTTTCCCTGTTATACAGATAGTTCACACCCCTCAAGAGGTTTTCTTCACCCATTTGCTTGTTTCTTTGTTTTTCTTAAAGTAGTAGTCATTGAGTGTTTGCTTTGCTGTCCTGTAAACTTGTCTATCTAGGCATCAAGGTTTTTAACCCCTTCGAGAATGGGGGTTAAAATGCACTATTGTTGGTAATTCAAGAATGCTTTGAAATATACCCAAGTTTGGTCTTGTTTTAAAGAAAACACTGAGTAGATTATGGCTGAAGTGAAAAGACTTCAAAAAATGAAAGTATGAAAAAGTTATGGAAGTTTAAATTTACAGTAAATCAAATATACTGTACTATACATTTTTTATTTTATATAAAATATATATTTTGCTAAATATTTTTACTCTAAAATTACTATAAAATCAAAGCCATAAATATAACCAAGTACTGTTCCAAATTTGAAGTTGATATCACAAAAATTGAATATTTTGTTAAGGCGTAGTACCAAAAATAGCCACCGGGTGCCATTGAATTCAATTGAATTTAGTTCTATTATGCCTCTTGATAAGTCTGGTGTCCCCAAAATGTGTCTGTGACATTTCAGCTCAAAATACCCCACAGATTATTTATATAAAGACCTTTTTTGAGTAAAAGACAAAGAGCATGTGTTTCTTTAAATGCAAATGAGCCGCTTTCCAAAAAAGGGCTGTGCCTTTAAAGCTCATGCCTCGGACACCCCGGCAACAACAAAACAAGAAAAACGGTATGGGGCTCGTCTCCACAAAATGCATTTTTGCATTCCACTGCACTACTTTCTCATTATTCTCGCTAGATGGACCTTTTCTTGCTTGGTTTCAACAAGTTCAACTTTTAAAAGCTCCTGAACTCTGGTTCAAATCTGATCCGCTGCATCTAGCACCCTCAGTAGGCATCTGTCTTTGTAGACTATGTAGTGAGACAGCTCATTAGGGCTTGGGGCTTTTGTGTGTTGAACTGTGTGTGTGTGTATTCCAGCCAAAATGAGTAAGCGGGTGTTGAAGTGTGTGTGTGTGGAGGTAGAGCTAGCATCATTTACATATAAATGAGAGTTTGCTGATCACATGTGCTATGACCCCATTCGTTCTGCTGGTCAGACACTCTGAGTGCGGCAGGTGCCAGCGGCGCTGAAATTATACCCATGCACTCGCCCTCCGGCACCCAGCACTCATTTGTGATGCGTTTCCTGCCTGACAGGAAGTCAGGGGTGGAAAGAACAGGTCATTGGCATTTGGCGTCTGCCGCATTATAGCTTGCCACCAATCAGTGTAACATTTAAGTGGGAAGTGTGTGTGTACTTGCGTGTGTAATGTGTGCCTGTGTTTTGGTCAGTGGCTCTAGAGGAAGCTCTGATGTGAGAATCTGATTTCAGAGATCTGAGTGATGGAGATATCGAAAATCCCCTCTGAAAAAATCTTTAACTCTATGGCAAAATGAAACAAGAATTTTGCACCTGGCTTTATCCAATGTTCAGGTTTATCTAATTAATGCTTATTTGAAGGAATAGTTCACTGCAAAATGAAAGTTCAGACATCATTTACTCACCCTTGAATGGTTTCAAACTCGAATGAGTTTCTCTCCTCTATTGAACACAAAGGAAGAGTATTTTGAAGAATGTCGGTAACCAGACTGTTGATGGACCCCATTGACTTCCATAGTAGGAAAACAAAATACTATGATTTACTATGATATTTTATATATATATATCATCAACTGTTTGGTTACTGAAATTCTTCAGAACGTCTTCCTTTGTGTCCAGCATTTTTTCATTTTGAAGTGAACTATTCCTTATACAATTGGTTTGCATATTTGACATTTCAGAAAACTTGCAATTCAATACAAATGTACTGTGATTAATCAACTTGGGAAGTATGGTGATTGCTAATAGTTAAACCTATTCGCCGGTAGTGTCTTGCTTTAAATGTATGATTCTGAAAAAAATGCCTCATTCACTTCTCTTTCACACATCGCGCTGCATGCAAAATGTATAAGTGATGCCATCATTGTAATATTTGCATACGGATATTGCAGTTGTTCTTTTTCACATTTGTTTGCATACAGAATAGTGATTGGTTTTGTGCAGAAATGCAGGTCTGGTTATTAATAAACAATCAGTTTTTATTATCAGCAGATAGAAGTCAGGGAAGGAGTTCTGCTCTAGTTCTCTTCACGGGTGTAAACAGGAGTGAGTGTGAATGAGTGTAATCTTGTCTTCCCCCATCTCTCTCTCTCTCTCTCGATTGGACTCGTCCTCTCACATCACAGCTGTCATATCTCGGTGAGGGGATGTAACTCTCAGTGACAGCTGTGCTGTTTAAATACAAACACGTATGCAGAAGCCTGAAGCCAAAGCATGCGCTCTGTCACTGAAGCCCAAGGAAACTGCGTCCATTCATCCGTCATTACATCTAGATCTATCTATCCATCCATCCATCATGTATCTATCTGTCAGTCCATCCATCCATCCATCCGTCCGTCCGTCCATCCATCCATCATGTATCTATCTATCCGTCAGTCCATCCATCCATCCGTCCATCCGTCCATCCATCCATCATGTATCTATCTATCTGTCAGTCCATCCATCCATCCATCCGTCCGTCCATCCATCCATCCATCATGTATCTATCTGTCAGTCCATCCATCCATCCATCATGTATCTATCTGTCAGTCCATCCATCCATCCATCATGTATCTATCTGTCAGTCCATCCATCCATCCATCCATCCATCCATCATGTATCTATCTATCTGTCAGTCCATCCATCCATCCATCCGTCCGTCCATCCATCCATCCATCATGTATCTATCTGTCAGTCCATCCATCCATCCATCCATCATGTATCTATCTATCCGTCAGTCCATCCATCCATCCATCCATCCATCCATCATGTATCTATCCGTCAGTCCATCCATCCATCCATCCGTCCGTCCGTCCATCCATCCATCATGTATCTATCCGTCAGTCCATCCATCCATCCATCCATCCGTCCGTCAGTCCATCCATCCATCCATCCGTCCGTCCGTCCATCCATCATGTATCTATCTATCCGTCAGTCCATCCATCCATCCATCCGTCTTTCATCCTTTCCATCCATCCATCTATCTGTCTGTCCGTCCATCCATCTATCTATCTATCTATCTATCTATCTATCTATCTATCTATCTATCTATCTATCTATCTTTCATTTTTCTATCTATCTATCCATCCATCCATCCATCCATCCATCCATCATGTTTCTATCTATCTGTCAGTCCATCCATCAATCCATCCATCCATCCACTCATCCGTCTGTCATCCTTTCCATTCATCTATCCATCCATCCATCCGTCTGTCCATGCATACATCAATTTATCTGTCAGTCCATCCATCTATCTATCCATCCTTCTGTCATTCTTTCCATCCATCCATCTATCTATCTATCTATCTATCTATCTATCTATCTATCTATCTATCTATCTATCTATCTATCTATCTATCTATCTATCTATCTATCTATCTATCTATCTATCTATCCGTCAGTCCATCCATCCATCCATCCGTCCGTCAGTCCATCCATCCATCCATCCATCCGTCCGTCAGTCCATCCATCCATCCATCCATCCATCCGTCCGTCCGTCCGTCCATCCATCATGTATCTATCTATCCGTCAGTCCATCCATCCATCCATCCATCCATCCATCCGTCTTTCATCCTTTCCATCCATCTATCTGTCTGTCCGTCCATCCATCCATCTATCTATCTATCTATCTATCTATCTATCTATCTATCTATCTATCTATCTATCTATCTATCTATCTATCTATCTATCTATCTATCTATCTATCTATCTATCTACCTATCTATCTTTCATTTTTCTATCTATCTATCCATCCATCCATCCATCCATCATGTTTCTATCTATCTGTCAGTCCATCCATCAATCCATCCATCCACTCATCCGTCTGTCATCCTTTCCATTCATCTATCCATCCATCCATCCGTCTGTCCATGCATACATCAATTTATCTGTCAGTCCATCCATCTATCTATCCATCCTTCTGTCATTCTTTCCATCCATCCACGTGGGGTTTGACCAGCATGAGGGTGCGTAAATGAAAACATAACAGAATAGTATTTTTTGGGTGAACTCTCCCTCCAGTGTTGCCTTCTCATCTCGATCTTCCACAGTTTAAACACACACTCATAACGTCTCACGCATTCACGGCCCTGTTTGACTTGCACACGAGCCGAGGAGGAAGCTGTGCGCGGAGCAAAGGCGAATTAACACGGCGCGAGTACAAACAAGCAGATCTGCAGCGCAGCAGAAGCTCTTCCCCGGGCTATTCTCCATTCTGCTATGTAGACATTTCTCTGTGCTGAGTCTTACAGAAGTGTGAATATCAAATCTGGTGTAAAACACTTTTCTTTGTGTAGGAGCTGACCTCCGTTCGCTATTCGCCTCAAACTACTATCTTGTCTCTCGTCCCTCTTCATTTCCTTCTCAGTTTTCCTTGATTGTGCTCAGTCTTGTCATGTGTGAGAAGAGTGCTGTATTGCTTAGATGTTGCTCTTTCATAGCTTCCATTATTAAGTATAATCTTTACCGCAGACGTTTCACTTAAAATTCCCTTACGAAACTAAAATTTGAGTTCATATTGAGATCTTTGATTGCAGAATGTAGTATCTTGGAAAATCTGAGCCACTTCTGAAACTTCAGAGGAGACACATTTGGGTGAACAATGGCATGTTTTTCTGAGTAAAATCATTTTCTACGAGATATGAGCGAAAATAAAATAATCTAAAAGCGACTTTTATGTGTATTTCTCCTATGGGCTGTCTTTCTCTTCATTAACTCTCTCCTTCGGAGTGTGTGACCTGGATTAGAGGAGTATGTTGTTGTTGCCTGCAGTCACATGCAGTCATCTTCTGTGTGTCGGCCGTGTGTGTGTGTGCTTCTGTTGTATTGATTTTATTTTGGAGCAGAGCAGGATGTGTTTTAGCTGAGCCTTGAGGGAGAAACACAGAGACAGAGAATGAGAGAAGAAGAAATCTAGAGAGCGACTCGCTCGCCTACAGCTAGTGTTGGTGTTGATGTCAGCAGATCACATGGACATGAAAATACACACACCTGTCTATTACTGTGAATCCAGTGCTGTCACTAACACCCATAATGAGCTCCTGAAACCATAGTGCTTATGCCATTCAAAAGGTTTGGGCCTGTAGGAGGTTTTTATTCAGCAAGGATACATTGATCAAAAGTGGCATTAACCCAAATTATGAGTCTTGGGCTATTTTGGCCCTTTTTGAGTACTTTTAAATTTTTTTTAATTTTGCGACATAAACAAATGTTTACCATACCAATTTTTGGTATCATTTTTTTCAGCACAACATCACTTATATGACCAGACAATTAGTTTATCACTTTGATGTACTGTATCAACATACTGGACACAAAATCTCACAAAAAACACTAAATCCGAAGCTTTTGTACTACAAAAAACACAAACATGCTCAACGAAGCATTTCAAAAGGTTTAAAATGTAAACACAAGTTGTAAATGTCAAAATATACAGGTAAAATTCAGATATAATCAAGCTATATACAAAAAAAAAAATGATTTACAAAAAAAGCGAGTTTAGCCATATAGGCTTTTTTTTTTAGCTTTGCCACTTTTTTAAAAAAAAATGTGCACACAAATATATGAGGGCTATATTTAAGGCATTGCATTCCCAGAGTATGAGGGTTCCCAAATAGTGCAAATAAAACATAAAAAAAAGGTAAAATTGAGATAAAATGAAACTATATACAGCTAAAAGCAGGTGTGGCAATAGGTAGGGCTGGGTATCGTTTGAATTTGAACGATTCTGATTCCGATTCCTTGTTTCGATTCCGGTTTCTAACGATTCTCGATTTCGATTCTTTTAAGAGGCAGGGTCAAAAAAGTTTAGCTAACCTTGCTAACCAACGGTCTTTCTGAAGGAAATACTCCTTCTGTCACAAATACTTGTCACAAATTTTGCATTTTGCCGAGATTTCGTTAATTTTTAGAAAAGTGAAGCCACACTTTGGACCGCCGACGTAAGCTACTCATGTTCGACTCGCGTGGTTATGCCAACACTTCCGGTAGACGCTTCTTCGTTGGTGTTGTCCAGCGGTTTCTTCTTCCGCTTGGCGGACTGTGAATATCGAAACAAGGAATTGAAATTTTAACTTTTGAACGATTCCGGGAAAAACGAAAAGTTAGTCTCGGTTCCAATCGATACTCGATTCTCGATACCCAACCCTAGCAATAGGCATTTTTTCTTTTCTTTTTTTTTGCTTAGAAACTACAAAACACTTCATGTACAATTACACAGCTAGCTACATTACAGGGCTTTCATTCCTTGAGTAAGAGGGGTTCCTCAATAGTGCAAATATACCACACAAAAGGTAAAATGAACACAAAATCAAACCGTACATCCAACTATGTAGTTTATCAACAGATTAGTTTATCTAATCTGATCCTAAACTACTCCTAAATTACTCCTAAACTATCTACACCACTCCTAAAATACTCTCAAAATCTACTCTCTCTCTCTATATATATATATATATATATACGTATATATATATATATATAACGTATATATGTCTCTCTTTGTCTGCTCCGTAAATCTCCTGCCTTTCACATTCGCGTCTTTGCTCAGTTGGCTCCTCCTTCATTTGTAAAATATGCAGCAGAATCAGCAGATTCACACATTTTTCTCCGTTTTGTTTTATGACAAAAACCGACAAAGTTATTAGAATAAATGCAACGTCTGTCACATCCCGTCTTGCGTACTTTTACGAACGCGTCAATATACGCGTAAATTTTTTTATATAAAGTATAAATGATCATATCTCCGTTTTTACTTGGTCTATCAACACAAAACAAAAAGTAAAATAGAATTTCAAATCAGCACTTTCGACAGAAGTGGACGGCAGCCAGCGCTCAACGTGACTTTGTTTTTATGCTTCGACGTCTTAAACTGGACATGTAACTTGATCACGGCGGCGTGATCGGCGACCCCGAAGGGTTAAAGACAATTTCAACTTTTTAACTTTCTATATATCCCATCAGAATCCTGAAGAAATGCGTGAATACCTGGTTCAGATTACACGATTTTAGCACGTACGGTCCATTTGACGTAGGGCGTCGTGGCGATTCCTAAACGACAACGGGTGTTAGGATGCAAGATTTGATCGTATCATCTCAGTACATTGAGTATTTTGAGTGTAGAGAGATCTCTGATTGGTGGAACTTTTGCAAAGCATCATGGGTAATGTAGTTTTCCACCAGGAATTCCACTGTTAATCATGATTATTTGAAAACTAAGCTGAAATAATGTGAGCTGATGACGGCTTCAACAGAAGCAAGTACCATCGATTATCAACCTTGTAGCTCACAGTATGTCCGCCTTTAAAGATTTATAAGTTATCGTTTAAAATCAATTTCCCTATGAAGAGTTTTTCTATGGTCAAGTTATATTAGACTAACACCACTGAAATACTGTGAAGGCTTTATGATGATGCGTTACAGCTCATTCGAGAAGTCCGAGGGAGGTCATTTGCCAGGATTTGTTACAACGCCGACAACTTGCTTCTAATGATTAGTAATGAACCAAAGTCCCAGATAAAATGTGTCCGAGAGCAGTTTTTAAGTAAGTGCTTCATTCTGGAAGACTTTCAGACCCTCGTTATTTCAGATTAGCTCTTTTTTTTGTGTGTCAATCTTCAATCCTTCACTAACCCACACAACAGCCTCACCTTTGCTTCCAACCATCGGCTTTAATCAATGGTGCTGCGGTGTTATCTAAATAAAGTCTTTTCACTGAGTGAGTTTGAGGTCTTGGGCGTCTTTCAGTGGCCGCCGGCTCACCGAAAGCTCCTCTCACCCTGTTCAATCTGAGTTGTGTGGAGCGCAATCAATACGTCCATTAATTCTACTTAGCGGCGCAGTGCGCTACAACCAGGGGCTGGAGGCCACACAATAGCAGGTGCGATTGAATGGCTGACCTTTTGAAGCCAAGACCCTCGCATTGATCCGCTGTATTCATGACAGATGAGTGAGGGGGACGCAGCACTTTTGCAATGGATGGCTTAAAGCGATAGTTCACCAAAAATGAAAATGTGGTTATTATTTGAAGAGTTCAGTTGCAAAAGCCTCTAAATGCCATTTGAAATTTTCCTCTTTAATGATGATTTTTACCAAACTTGTATATTTAAGTTCAGTAATTTCACTTAAATGGCAATGATAATTACCTATTAATTGTTATTTAAGTGAAATTACTGAACTTAAATATACAAGTTTGATAAAAATCATCATTAAAGAAGAAAATTTCAAATGGCATTTAGAGGCTTTTGCATCTGAACTCTTCATTTACTCGTCCACGTGTATTTTTCCGAAAAGACATTTTGACTTGTTCCTCAGTTGATAAAATGAACGGAAATCTTTACATGATCATGTTATCCGTGCAAAACTTCTGAAACAAAAGTTGCGATTGTCTTCTCTTCCCTGTTGTGACATCCTAGTGAAACGGCTTCTGGAACCACTGTAAAAAAAAAATAATCCTGTGAAAAAACGGTAAACTACTGGCAGCTGTGGTTGCGAGCATCATACCGTAAAAATACGGTGTGTTACTGTTTTTGTGTTAGAGCATTTAGCTGTTAAAGGAGTTGTTCACTTTTAAAAAAACTTTTGCTGATAATTTACTCACCCCCATGTCATCCAATATGTCCACGTCATTCTTTCTTCAGTGGAAAAGAAATTAAGGTTTTTGATGAAAACATTCCAGGATTTTTCTCCATATAATGGACTTCAATGGGGTCCAAAACGGTTCAAGGTCCAAAAGAGAGTTTCAGTGCAAACAGGGCTTTAAACGGTTTCAGACGATGAATAAGGGTCTTATCTAGCGAAATGATCGCTCATTTAAAAAAAAAAAAACACACACATTTTAAGTTTTATAAGCTCAAATGCTCGCCTTGCTCTGTTCTGTGATGCGCGTTCGTGACTCTCCTGTTCGAACTCGTTCATCAAAATGAACGAATCTTTTTTCGAGTCATTTCGTTCATTCAACGATGGTTTCGCTAGATTAGACCCTTATTCATCGTCTGGTGTCGTTTAAAGCCCTGCACTGAAACTGTCTTTTGGACCTTGAACCGTTTGGACCCCATTGAAGTCCATTATATGGAGAAAATCCTGGAATGTTTTTATCGAAAACCTTCATTTCGTTTCGACTGAAGAAAGAAAGACATGGATATCTTGGATGACATGGGGGTGAGTAAATTATCAGCAAAAAATTTTTTAAAAGTGAACTACTCATTTAAACTGTTGGTGAGATGGGATGAGATAATTATGTAACGCTGACGTAGGCTACAGTACAATGACAGTTGCACAGATGTGTGTGTGTACGCGTGATTTGGTAAACGGTGAGAAAATGTAAATTTAGTTCTGCTTAACGGTTCCTGAACGCTGTAACTAAAAGCTGTCAGGACCTACATGACTAAATCAGCCGTCAACACAGCCGCGGGTGATTTGTTTACTATACGAGTTGCGGTAAGTCTACTCAAATACACAAATAGAAAGTAAAAGTGCGGGAGACATTTGCTGAAATAATGAAAGATGATGACCAAAGTGCTGGCTTGCCTTGGCTTTGTTATGTGTAGGCCGTCTTCTTGCGATGCTGTGTTGTTATCTATGGCCCAATAACGCTCCGATGACGATGAGCATTTACTACTTAAAAAAATGCGGTCAGGAAGCGGGTCGGGTTCAATATTTTTTTTACTTTTTTTTGCGGTCCGAGTTGCGGGCGGGTAGTTGAAAACGTCGGTCGGTTGCGGGTTGTTTATACATTGACCCGCGCATCACTGAAGTCTACATATCTGTTGTGCGTGTGTGTGTGAAAATCAGTGAATGAAAAGATTTTTTTAAAATGTAGGCTATATTCTAAGAGTTATTATTACTCATATTGATTTCGTTAATAACTTGACAACACTTAAATGTGTATGAACAATATTGTGAAATTCACGTTTTTCACCAACAAAACAAAACAAAACAAAAAACTGGCTGGTAAAAAGTCTCTGTGGCAGGTGAATTTTTGATATCCACAGTGGCTGGTGGCCAAAAAAGTTAACTTCAGGCCCTGACTGTACTCAAGTAAATGTACTCTGTTACTGTCCTGCTCTGGGGTACGTTTCCCGAAAGCACCGTTAGCCAACTATGGTCGCATATTGAACTCTATTGGTAACGACGGAAGTTGCGACCATAGTTGGCTAACGGTGCTTTCGGGAAACGCACCCCTGATTAAGTGCCCATAAAACATGAAAAACAATACGAGTGTGTGTGTTCGTGCGTTTTTGTGTGTGCGCTCACAGGAAAAGCATTTGTAAACAGGGATTCCGTAAAGTGTAAGTCCTGTAAATGATGTGGTGTCAGTGTTTTTGCCCAGAGATGTGCTGCAGTCATCAGTTCTACAGGGCAGCCGTGAGTACAGTAGAACATGAGAACAAACACGATATGCATCCAGATTTATGTATTTACTATAGCATGTGTGTGTGCAGACAGGTGGATCGTTTGTCTTTATGACAGCGCTTTTATGACATTTATTATTATAAAATGAGCACCATAAAACATAATTGAGCGCTGACATGTCAGTGGAAATGTCGAGCTGCTTCACGTGGGAGCAGTTTGGTGGTAACAGGCTGTACGTTGAAGATAATGTTACTGTAATATATATTGTGAAACGATATGAATCGTAGACAAGATGTCTGGCAGTGTTGGGTTAAAATCGGTCCCCTGTGTGATTCTGTTCTGTGATATTGTTGTCTGTGGTTGAGACATTGCAGTCCTGCTGTTTCTTGTTGGACAGTTTGTGGTTTATCGAGCAGTTCTTTGAAATGTTGTTCTGTTTACAACAAAAAATCCCGTATAGTATTGCCTTGTTTATGGACTTGTTTGATCATGGTACCATGGTATTCTTTTTACAAAGTGTTTATTGTTAAACTGAACATAATATACAAACTTAAATGCAATTCTGAAGGATGGGAACTGATACGGTTTTGGATTAGAATTGATACGGTAAAACCGATACCATCTTTAGTGTTCGTATCAGAGTGCTGAGGAAGATCCAGTGTGGTGAAGAGATGAGTCCCCCTGAAGAGATGGGTCCCACCTTAGGACCCCATAGTATGCCAGTAGTATGCCTGATCTAAATATGTTCTCACGATAACTTTGTTGCCATCAAGTAATATGTTTATTTGTTTAGCGCTTTTCAAGTAAGTTTTTAAGTCGAGAATATAGTTGTTTAAAGCTCAAATCTGTGGTTTATTTATAAAGATTGCACCTTTTTAAAACATTGTTCTGACATTTTCGGAGTTGTCAGAACCAGGGATCAGCAGCACATCTAAAGTTAACTAGCCCGCCTGGAACAGCCTTAACTTGGCTAGTCATTCTGACGTTTGCCGCGGATAAATGCTATGCTACTATGTAGGCTAACTAAAAAACAATAAGAACGAGAAATGTTTAAATTTACAATCTACATCTTCGGTTATATACTAGTATATGAAACATAAAAGTTAAAATAGATTAATGACTCCTTATAACGTACTTCAAACGTCTCTTATAATAAACTGATTTTCTCTCATTTGTAACCAGGCACTAAAGCGTTTACCCATAAAACTAGCTTTGAACCAATCGGATCGCTTGGGTCCTAAGGTGGGACTCATCTCTTCACCACACCGGAGTTGAAATCCAGATTTAGTGATGGCTGTTTGGTTTCTAATACGCGCTGTCGACCAATTACAACAGACTGGGCTGTCTGACCAATCAGAGCTGAGCTAGCTCTGAAAAGGAGGGATTTAGAGAGACCGAATCCTTTATCGAACTGGTTTCAAAATTCCTTCCGTTTTTGCAAGGATTTTTTTCAGAAGCTTAGGATTTTAACCATTTGCCATTTTAACCAGTGCATGCATAAGCAAATTTTTTTAATCGTTTGGTTCTGCGCCTTTTTTGTATGTGTTTTGATCAGGAGATTCTGTACTCTTTCAGAAGATGCGTAACAGCGCCCCCTACCGTATAACCGTGAAAACACAGAAAGCCGGAAAATTCCGTCAATGGCGGGGAAATAATTTATTAATCAAAAGCGTTAAACCGTTTCCACATAACAAATGCAATCATAGTCGCATACATGAATGATTAACTTGTGTGACGAATAATGAATCTAGTAAAAATACAAATGTTGGTTATTGGTTTGCAGGTAAAGTGGGTTATATCAATAAGCTGATTTTTGTTAGTTATAATGGAAAGCTTTAATACCTAAACAAGGACAGGGTAAATACATTTAAATTAAAAACAGAAAACTTTTTACAAGTTTTGGTCGTTTATTTACACGATAACGGTGTTTTGGGGACCTGAAAACGCAAACTTTAGAAAACGGGTTTCAAAGTGCAAGTTTTTGAAATCGATACCGTTATCGTCTCTTTGTAAACTACAAAAACGTGAATTTGTGTAAACGGTGTGAAATCAGTCTTGTGACATCGCTATCTACTCACCTGGCAGCATAATACATCGTTTTTAGTCGTTTTCATGGATCCGTGTTACAAGGAAAAACGTTTCTGTTTTTGTTACATCGCTGTCGTGTAAAAACCCTCAGAAATGTTTTGCATTCACTAGACTGCATGCATTGTAGCAGTGTAACATGCACAAAGCTCTTGAATGTGAAATGCTCCTAATTTCTACTTCAGAAGTGGGAAGTAAGACCTTGCACTGCATAATATTCAGTATAATGCTGCCATTGACACCACAACCTGTGCTGTGTGCTGCAAACGGAAAGAAAAAGGGCTCAATTTTCTCAATTCACCTCCTATTGGCGAGTGTGGCACAAAATGTTTTTTGGACCCTAAGTGAAACGAAAGCAATCCTGTTATTGGGATGTAGAATTTTTTTTATTTTTTATTTTTTGAGATCTGCGTAGGCGTGCAGGGTTTTATTGTGCATCGCTCCTGTACGGCTCGTCTCCTAAGTGAGCGATAGGTCCCCATTAGCGCCGATGTTTACTTCTCGACGTGACTGTGGCCCGTCTCACCCGCTGCTTCCTGTTGCCACGCACCCCCCCTGTGTGCCGTCGCCGTGACAACTCCATACAGGAGAGTCTTTCATCACCACTGCCACTGCGATGTCGCCACGGGCAACCACACAACTCACCTGCTGTACCCGTCTCTCTGTACGTCTTCATTTTTCCCTCACTGTACAGCTTTAGCTCGCTCCTCCCCTTTTTTTCCTTGCCAATAATTGTAATCTAATGTTGTATAATATTTTTTTCTATTTGCAAGTTAGGTTGAATGTTCATTGTTTTTATTCGTAATTGTTTATTTGTGTTTTTCTGTTGTTATAATTGGGTTTTGTTAAGTTTTAATTAAGTAATTGTACATTGAAAACGGGTGTTTATAATTACTGAGGAAAATGTGGTGTTTGCCACAGTGCTAGGTGGTTTCCAGGGTGTTGCTATGCATTCGTTCATTTGGCTCCAGGGTGTTGCTATGCATTTGTTTATGTGGTTCACAGGGTGTTTACATTTACGTTTATTCATTGAGCTGACGCTTTTGTCCAAATCGACTTACAATTGCTATATACTGTATGTCCAACAAGGGGTTAAGTGTTTTGCTCAGGGACACATTGGTGTCTCGCAGTGGATTCGAACCCGGGTCTCTCACACCAAAGGCATGTGTCTTATCCCGTTGCTATACCGTAGATTCGTTCATTTGGTTTCTAGGGTGTTGCTATTTGTGCATGTGTTTGAGGTGGTTCCCAGGGTGTTGCTATGCATTTGTGCTATGCATTTGTGCTGGTTCCCAGGATGTTGCTATGCATTTGTTTGAGGTGGCTCTCAGGGTGTTGCTATGCATGTGTGCATGTGTTTGAGGTGGTTCCCAGGGTGTTGCTATGCATTTGTTCATGTGGTTCCCAGGGTGACTTTATGCATTTGTTAATGTGGGTTGTTGCTCTACATTTATTTATGTATTTGAGGTGGTTCCCATGGTGTTGCTATGCATTTGTTCATGTGTTTGAGGTGGTTTCCAGGGTGGTCTATGTACTGTAGTTAATTCCATGTTGCTATATGGTTGCTATTTTTTCTGGATCTTTGCTAAAGTGTTTGGGATGGTTGATTATGTAGTCACTAGGATGTTCTGTGATGTTGCTAGAACATCACTATGTGGTTGCTAGGGGCATTTTGGTGGTTGTCACATGGTTGATATGGTGTTTTTAGTGTTTTATAGTACATTACTACATTTGTTCAGGTGCTTTGACTGTGGTTAAGTGGTTCATAGCGCATTGCTCTGTGGTTGCTAGTGTGTTCTGGATGGTTGCTAGGGCATCGCTAGGGCGTTTTGGCTTGTTGCAATTGGTTTAAAATGTTTTATAATGCATTGCTATGTGATTTCCAAGAGATTCTATGTGGTTGCTAGGGTTGCTAGATGTGTTCTGATGGGTTGCTAGGGCATCACTAGGGTGCTTTGGGGGGTTGCAATGGGATTGCTGTGTGATTACTAGTGTGTATTGACTGGTTGCTGGGGCATAAATCCCATCACTTAGTAAATTCACAGCACACCTCGCCTCAACCAGCTACATGATTCATGCCTGGAACAAAAATGGTGCTGGATGAGTTTTGCACTGAAGTTTAATACTTCTATTTCTCTCTTTCTGTCATTCAGTCTCTCTGCTTGTTTGCCCGGTTTAATATACCGTGTTCCTGGTCCATGGCCCGTCGGCTTTGATTTTGAGGAGGTGCTGTGATTTCCTGTCGTCGAGGGGAGAGTCACGTACAGGATGCCTAATGCTGTCGTGATCTGATCAGCTTTCATTCTCACCCATATCAGATTAAAGATTTTAAAGCTGCTCCGCACAAAACATCTTATTAGATGTGTAAGACTGTCTTTCTCTCTTGTCGTCTTCACACGCTCGTCTTCCTCCTCACATCAGACACTAAACAAATGCAAATGTGCACGTTTGGGCCTTTCTGTGCATCACAGCACACGCTTCGTATTCATGAAAGACACAATGAATTTGTGCCTCTGTACTCGGGGAAAAAGGCATCTATCGAATTAAAAAACATCCATCTTTAAGCGAGAACCGTAATGAAGAGAAAATGCTATGATGAGAGAAAAGTTTTGATGGAAATTAAGGAGCGAAAAGTGCACTCAGAGATGGAGCGATGCAACAAAGCAGGGTTAAATAGATGTTATACAGACCTCATCTGACCTGAGTGCTCAGAGGTTTATGTGTTAAACTCGCAATTTCACAATGTCAACTTTGTTTCTCTTAAAATTCCTTTGGAAAAATGGAGAGAAAATGGATGAATCAGTATGGTTGCATGATTAATCTAAACAAACTGAAATCATGATTTGGCTTAATGGGATTATTGTATGGCAAGGCTGTGATGAAAATTAAAAAATGAAAATTCTGTCTTAATGAAAATGAATTTACTCACCCTCATGTCATTCCAAACCTGCAAGACTTTCTTTCATCTTTGAAACACAAATGAAGATGAAATCTGAGAGCTTTCTGTCCCTCCATTGACAGCTATACGGCTACGTAAAGAGTATGTGTATTTCATTAATATCAACTTATAATTATTGTATTCCAGTGGCCAAAAAAACTTTTGCTGATAATTTACTCACCCCCATGTCATCCAAGATGTCCATGTCTTTCTTTCTTCAGTCGAAAAGAAATTAAGGTTTTTGATGAAAACATTCCAGCATTTTTCTCCATATAATGGACTTCAATGGGGTCCAAACGGTTCAAGGTCCAAATGAGAGTTTCGGTGCAGCTTTAAAGGCCTTTAAACGACACCAGACGATGAATAAGGGTCTTATCTAGGACCCTTCGAGTCATGACTCGAAAAAAGATTTGTTCATTTTGATGAACGAGTTCGAACAGGAGAGTCACCAACGCGCATCACAGAACAGAGCAAGGCGACCATTTGTGCATAAAACGTAAACTTTTTTTAATTTATTTTTTAAATGAGCGATCGTTTCGCTTGATAAGACCCTTATTCATCGTCTGGTGTCATTTAAAGCCCTTTGAAGCTGCAGTGAAACTCTCATTTGGACCTTGAACCGTTTGGACCCCATTGAAGTCCATTATATGGAGAAAATCCTGGAATGTTTTCATCAAAAACCTTAATTTCTTTTCGACTGAGGAAAGAAAGACGTGGACATCTTGGATGACATGGGGGTGAGTAAATTATCAGCAAAAGTCTTTTTTTTAAAAGTGAACTACTCCTTTAATAGATCTTTCCAAGGGTGTACAAATCAACTATGATTTTGCGAAAATCAACTATGAGAAATGTTTGAGTTCATATTGAGATCTCTGAAACTCCTTCAGAAGCAGGAGACTCATGCAAAGGTCTCACATTAGAGCCAGACCGATATATTGGCCGGCCGATATTAGGCATTTTCCATAATATCGGTATCGGCAGATATAATGGCCGATAAATGAATATTTAAAAAATAAAATAAAAACAGACGAAACACACTTCAATCATCTCTCCTTGGCCTGTTATATCGAAAATGTATGTTTTACAATTTGCAGTATGTTATCTATTGCTAAATTATGGCTCATCATAGACTAGCTAACCACAAAGCTAGCTAATACCACTATCATCAGTGGAAGACCGCTAACGTTAACATTAATGAGCTTGGAAACCATAATGAACTTTTTCTGCCTAAATAAAGTAATTATTACTGTTTTTATAGCTAGCATATCTCTAGTTACAGTCCCTGCATTGTAAAATGTAAGTTATACTTGCGAAGAGTGAACATTTAGACAAAGAGAAAAAATATCAAACGTATCTTGTGCAGAAAAGTTAGCTTTTCTTTTGGACGTGTGTGAAATCCAACAATATTTAATAAAAAAAAAAATATCGGCCGATATATCGGAATATCGGATTTTAAAACCCCCAAATATTTGTATCGGTATCGGCCTTCAAAATCCTTTATCGGTCGGTCTCTATCTCACATGCACCAGCAGATGCACTGAAGTGATGATACGAGCCTGGCGCTGAAATGACTCATGTGAGTCTCTCGCGCCCCATGGGCTTCTGGGAGTTGACGTCTCTGAGCTTCAGTGTCTCTGACAGCTGTGAATCCATGAGCGAGACGGCGCGCTCCTCTGGCTGTCTCTGTCCTACACCTCCACATTAACCTTTCTTTCTTCCTCTCTCTCTTTCTCTCCCGCAGATGACACGGCCTATTCAGGTGAAGCCAGCTGACAGCGAGAGTCGAGGAGGTAAAGGGATTTCATTTCTACCTCACTTTATTGCTCCACACTCTTTTATTTTCTCTTTCTCTCGCACTCGCTTTCTCTTTCGGTCGTTGTGTGCTTTGATATTAGCTTTGACTGGAAGTGTTCTCACTCTGCACGCGGGTCTGTGCTTTATTAGATTTATTTCATTGTTGGTTTTTTTGACGGTCGCAGGACAGGATTTAGGAAACGTTTATGGGTTGAATTTGAGTTTGAAGTTTTATTGTAAGTAAATGTACTGGGGCTGTGCAAAAATTAATTGCGATTAATTGCATCCAAAATAAAAGTCTGTGTTTACATACTATATTTTTTGTGTGCTGTGTTTAATTATTTTGTATATATAAATACACACACATGCATGTATATATTTAAGAATTATTTGCGCTTAAATTCTGTATATATATATAAATACAAAATCTATATTATATAAATATAATTATTTTATATATGAATAACACATTTTCTTAAATTTATTTTTTTCCTTGTGTGTCCCCACAAGGATGGTAATACCAAAAATCTCTGTCGTTTGTGGATATTGTATTGTCCCCATGAGGAAAATGTAAAAATGCAGAAATTTAAGGTTAGGGGATAGAATATACATGACTATAAATACAAATATATTTGCTAAAAAAAAAAAATTAAAATTTTTTTTAAAAAAGAACCTTTTTTTTAGGGCTGTCAAAAGATTAATCCAAAATAAAAGTTTGTGTTTACATAATATATGTTGGTGCACTGTGTCTAATTATTTTGTTTATATATAAATACACACACATGCTTGTATATTTAAGAAAAAAATATTATTTATATGTAAAATATAAATTTTATATATTATATAAATTATAAATCTATATACAGTATATACATGAAATATTTCTTAATATATACAAGCATGTGTGTATTTATATATATATATATATATATATAAATATATATATATATATAAAATAATTATACACAGTGATAATCGGTTGATAGCCCTAATTTTTTTGTAACTTTTTGTAATTTAAGAAAAATATATTTTTTGTATATAATATTTATATTTATATATTATATAAATTATAAATCTATATACAGTATATACATGAATATATATATATTAGGGCTGTGCAAAAGTTAATTGCGATTAATCGCATCCAAAATAAAAGTCTGTGTTTACATAGTATATTTGTGTGTGCTGTATATAATTATTTTGTATATATAAATACACACACATGCATGTATATGTTTAAGAAAATGTGTTATTCCTATATAAAATATTTATATTTATATAATATAGATTATGTATTTATATATATATACAGAATTTAAGCGCAAATAATTCTTAAATATATACATGCATGCATAGGTATTTATATATACAAAATAATTATATACAGCACACTCAAATATATTATGTAAAACAGACTTTTATTTTGGATGCGATTAATCGCAATTAACTTTTGCACAGCCCTAATATATATATATATATATATATATATATAATGAAAATGAAAATATATATATATATATAATATATATATATATAATAATTATACACCGTGATAATCGGTTGATAGCCCTAATTTTTTTGTAACCGTCAAAAATATATATTCTTGTATATAAAACAAGATAATACTGAGTAAGGAATTATATATTATTTTACTGTTTCTGAACACATTGAGTGTGGCTCCATTCTCTCTGCTGTTAGTCTGTCTGTCTGTTGTGGGTATTCATTTTGGTTAAAGTGATTGGGTTATTGAGTGCAGATGTGTGCACAGACCTCGTCCTGCTCCTGCCAAGTGCATTAGCATAAGACTGTAAATAAAATAGTCATTCGATCTGCTGCTGTGACGGGGGACTCAGGGGTCCCAACGCCCGGCCTGCTTTTCTTAAATATACAAGCTGGAGTGAGGCGGGCTTGAACGCACAATCAATATAATAGTTGAGCTTTCTCTCTCTCTAAAACACTCTCTGTCTCTCTCTTTGTGTTTGTCAAGAGGTCGCAGGCAAACGGACGTGTCATGCATCCGCATCTGTAAAAATGCATGACCACAAACAGAGAGGAGATGACACTTTTATGTGAATTAGCATGGTGTGTTTTTAATGTGATGTGACATTTCTGAGCTCACACAGCTCTGTCTCACTGACACGATCATGGCGTTGTGCATTTGCATCTGTAGTGGTTAGAATCCATAGGGATGTTGAAAAGTAGGTCATGATGCTATTTATTTATTTAATACTTGTCATAATATATTTCACCTCCCATGTGACATTGATTACATCATTAGAAAAAAAAGAAGGGAGAAGCTTTGGATGAAACATCATGAAATCTAACATTTTCTTTCTTTAAAATAATGTCATTTTAATAAATGTAAATAAATTAATGACTTGTTTATATAAGCCATTACAATATATTCACAATCTTAGCAAGGATAGTGGCTTTGAACACTAGAAGCTGGATAAAGCCGAATCCTGATTGGCTGAGACCCATGTGATGAAATTTTGTTCTCCGGGAACCAATTAGATTTCAGATGCACATGAAGGCTGTTCCAAAAGTGCCTTCTAAGATACACTATTGGTCAAAATACACAAAAATAGCCCACACGTGGAGCCATCTTTCAGAGGAAACAGCCCATGTTTTTCGTAATGTTTAGATGGACAAAAACCTGTGATGAGAGCGTTCTGTCACAAGGCCAAATTCACTCTTCTCTGTCATAAACGGTGTTTATCCCCCGCCTGCCGCCCACTCCGAAGCAGAAAATAGAGGGATGTGTCTAAAAAAACTGAAATGCTTTTAACGCCCCAAACAAAAGAGCTTTCTCGGCTTACGGGTCTCCAAATCTGAGCTCTAACGCGCCACCATTTAGAGAGATCTTTTGTTCCCTGATTTGAGGTCTCATTCTTTGGACGTCTGATGAGCTGAAAAAAAAATAAAAACCTGTCTCTTGTTTGAATGCAGCTTATGCGGAGAACATGCGGTGAGCTCTTCATTACAGGGTGGGCATCACTATTACGGTTTCTCATACTAGGGGTTAGGGATTTGAACAAACTATACGAGTTTCATTTGATGGGCTGGGTATCGTTCAAAAATTTGGGATACGGATACCTTGACTTCGATACCGATTCATGAACGATACCTTTTTCGATACCAAATTTATGAAATTCATTTTAAGAAGATTATTATTATTAATATTACCTAAAAAAAACCTTTTGTTTTTAGACTCTATCTTGCACCTGAAAATGACTTTGTACACTGACGCATGTATCATTCCTGTTTTGCACCCGCGCAAAGTGGACTTTTCCCTCCACAGACGCACGTCGGTAAACTAGGGAATGAACTTGCGCTCCCGGGGCGGTTCGGCGCGAAAAGGAGGCGTGTTTCGGCACTAACAATCCCTGGTGCTATTTTGCAGCTCCAGAAAACAATTGCGCCACTGACCAGAAAAACACCTAGTGTAAAGTCAGTTGCGCGTACATTCAGATGCTATTTTAAGCGCGCATGCTTGGCCATAATACAGAGTGTGAACAACGCGCATACACTGTAGATGATTCTCTCATCTACACAGATGCATTTTACTTTTTGTAAACGATACATTATTATAAGGAAAAATATTAAAACACGAGGGAAATCATTGTTGTGTCCATGGCGATGGTGAAAATAGGCATAAAGCTGACACATTTACCCAAATTATCATTTACATGTTTAACCGAAGCTAATTTGGGTGTGTTTGTCCCGTCCCCAACGTCACTTCTCTTTCTTTTACGGCCCTGACGAGAACATCGATCTCCTCGGCTGTGAACCGATGCTGAAGCGCGTCTGGTAAATGCGCCGTTATAATAGTATTGCGCCACGGAACAAGCGCACCTCGTTCATCACGCTCTTAAAGGGAATGTGATATGACGCTCTTATTGGTTTGTTTCCGTTATGCCCAAACCACACCTATGAATAATGAAGCTACTTCAGACCAACCCCTTTTAAACTCATTTTAAAGTCATTTATCCCGCCGGTTAAATAGCAATAGCGCCAAGACCCGCCCACAAAGTTACTTGCGCTTTGTGCTTGACTCTTGCGTTTCAGATCGTTAAAATGGGGGCCCAAAGACCCATTTAGGCCACTAGGGGGCGGAATATATGCCTCGCACTCAAGCGTACTTATAAAAAGTAGCCAGTGTACAGTAGTAGCAAGACATTATAAAGTTAATGATTGTATGTGTTTGGGGAAAAAAAAGCAAGGCCACGTTTTAATTGTTTATTAATAAACTAGTGTTTTCTGAGTTAGTGTTGGCTGCAATGATGAAGTTGGCGTTGCGGACTTGTCATCTTCGCAGTATAGACCTTATTCAGAGTAGCGCCATGACAGGTATGAAAGTGAGGCTGTGAGGGATAGACTTACCGTGTTTCCAATGGCATCCGCTGTAAAAAGCTGCTAGATTACTTACAATTTTCCACAGCCTACATTGTCGGGAGTTTTTTGTCAACTGTAATTTCTTGGAAAGATATTTTTCCAGTGTTTCATGACCAGAACAATCCGAAAACACATTAAATAACAGTACAGGCCATTGAAGAGATGCATGTCTATCCCTCACAGCCTCGCTTTCATTCTCATTAAAAATCAAAGATGGCGCTGCCGTGAGAATGTGCGCACATGCCTATATAGAGACAATTATCTTGTTGCAAATATTGCGTTGCACGTTTTTGGCATTGAGTCTGGTGAAATATAGCCACACTTTTGATATTTTCCACATCTTTTCCATCTATGTGGGTTGGGACGCTTCACGTGGGCGTAACCGGCTAGTGTTTTTTAAGCAGAAAAGAAAATACTTTGAATGTCGGCTTGACAAAGTTAAAAAAAGTAGCTTTGAAGTTTGGATGTCTAAAAGCACATGGATGGATGAATGGATGACCAATATAAATCAAATTTACACTCATGAAGTGAAAGGGATCTAATCCTGATGCAAATGCTTCTAATTATAGCTCAAATGAAAAAGGCTGGGTATCGAGTTTGATACTTTTTAGGCCCCGATCGAATTGCTTCGATACCGTCGTTCGGTACCATATTTCGATACCTAAGGGGTTAATCTCGTCAACCAATAATCAATAAGCATATATATATGCATATGAAATTCCATATAATTCCAAGTATTCTTCCTTACATTCAAATTGGCTTCCTCAATTTAAAAGCATTCTCAAGTCAGTTCTGATTGGTCTTGGTTTGATACTTCAACCAATGATTTTACCCTTCGCTAAAGTCTTCACGAATATCTCAATGCTTACTTTCATTTGGATCGCCCCTATGTAGCATTCCATGTTGCTCTTTAAAAGGTGTATAAATGAGTTTTACTATTGATGCTACAAGACTATTAGACAATGTTGATCACACAGTTGCCCTCTGGTAGTTCTTCAGCCAAATTCTGCATGCACAGTGTCTTCACTAACGGATGTCACTGATATTGGCAGATCGGTGGGTAGTCCAGGGCGGAAGGGAAGCTCCTGTCAATAGCTTATCAGAAAACCAGCGATGAAGGACATTATCAGATTAGCTTAAACTAATTATTTATAATTAACAAAGGGTCAATTAGCAGCTCAATACTGATCTACTATGCTGGGAAATGACATGTACTCGATCAGCACCTGCACTGCACCCAAAATAACATCTCACTTGACTGTGCTTTAACAGTTACTTGTTTGACACACACAAGCAGAATGGACTTCTGTGTAAATCGTGCACAATATAAACTGTCACAATTGTCAAGCTACAAAAAGGACAACAACAAAAAAACACCCAATAAAATAAACACAACTAAGGCCGTGTGTCCACCAAAGTGTTTTTAGCCAGCTGAAAACGCTAGACGCTCTGCTGAAGACGCCGTGCTTTGGGCGCTTGAGAGCGTTGAACGTTTCGTTGCTATGATACAGAATATCCGCATTAGGGATGAGACGGTATGAAAATTTCATATCACGATTGTAGTGTCCAAAATAATCGTGATTATCAATATTATCACGGTTTTGTTAAAAATGTATGAAAGTGCTCAAAAAGAACTGATGCTCACACCAAAAACGCTTTGGTGGACACACGGCCTAAGAGTAATCAATACAAGGAACAGAACTATGAAGCGAAACAACTGAGCACATGTGACAGTGGAATATGCAGTTGTAGAGAAGAGCCACACATGTGTATCATTAAATTTGAAGTCACAAGAGAAAAATATTTCTCGCAGACATGTAGAACACAACACAACAGTAGCCATGTTTCCATCGACACGTTTTTATCCGAATTAAGTGATATCGAATGAAAAATGCCTAATGGAAACAGTAAAATTCGATGAAATTTCATGAAAATCGACTCGGATCTCATCGGATTTTATCTCGATCGATATACGGCTAATGCGATAAAAGCTGATGGAAACGTTATTTGCCGAATAAATAATGAATCGCGATTAAGTTTTAGGCCCTTTTATGGTTGCAACACGCCAGAAGAAGGCGCTGCTAACTAACATACCGTTGCCATGGACGCAGTTCGGAGACGGAACAGACTATTTTCTTTAGCAGAAGCAATACTCATTTTTAAATCAATAAACTCGTTTTTAAGACAATATTTTGTGTCAAATTATTGATTGATTGATTTATTTGGTTGATTTATATGTAATAAGCAGGATAATATATAGCGAGGCAGTTTTTATAGCGAATACAACCCGTTCAACAACCGCCTCGCATACATTATCCCATACATATGTCGCTATCAGCTGGCACATAAGCATTATTAGGCTTCAACTTGTGAATTTGTTGGTAGATGGCGCGATCTGTCTTGTCTAACAAAGCTTTGTTCGCGAACGTTTGCTTGAATGTTGTTCGATTCAGTGCGAAAATGAATGGAAACACCTTAATGTCTCAAATCAATTTGATATACCAATTTGATCGCAAAACAGCATGTGACATCATTACGTACAGGTTTTTATTCGCTTTAAAGCCGTTGGATGGAAACACACTTTCACCAGCTTTATTCGCATGTGTTTTTTTACCGAACTTCAGATAATTCTTAAATTCTTCACTGCAGGTGCACAAATCCTATATATGAAAAACAAATTAAGAAACTAATTCGCTCACATTTTTGCTACACTTGCTGCAGTATATATGGTGCGATTCGTCTCGGTTACGTATGTAACCCTCGTTCCTTGAAGAAGGGAACGGAGACTGATGAAATTGGGATTTCGCTTGAGAGCCCTATCATCTTCGAGTATTAGAAAATAAGCCAATGGTATGAAAATAACACGGGTCTGTGGAATTTGCATCGAGAATTTGCATCATTTTCATACCATTGGCTTGTTTTCTAATACTCAAAGATGATACGGCTCTCTAGCGGCACCTCCATTTCGTCAGTGACTGACGTAACTCGTAGTGACTGACTGAAAGGGAACCAATGCTATCTCACGAGCAATTCATACGAATTCGTATTAGTGGTAATTTGTACAAATTCGCACGAACTCAGTCGTGCAAATTCGTACGATTTGTCTAAATCCAACTGATGGGTAGGTTTAGGGGCGGTAGGTCATTCGTATGAATTCATACAAATTGGGCAACTCATAAAATGCGAACGATTTAGCAAAAATCTTACAAAGTCGTACGAGTGAGGTCATATGAATTCTTTGAATTAGCAAATTCGTGCAAAACACATTCACACACCTGTATCAAAAAATCATGGACAAATTTTGCACAACAAATTAAGTTGCTCGCTTGTAGAATCGTTTGGCAAAAAAACCCCTACAAAAGTAATAATAAAATAGAGCAGAAACACTGTAAAAAATATTGTTGGTTTAACTTAAAAAAGTAAGTACCTTGTTGCCTTAAAATTTTAAGTTGATCGAACTGGAAAAAGTGAGTTAATACAATAATCATCAGAAACTCAAAATAATAAGTTATCTCAACTAAATAAATTATTTAAGTTGATTTGACAAAAGAAAATATGTTGTGATAACAAATCTTGAAAAAAATGTTTTTACAGTGAATGATAGGTAAAAGTACAGGAGAATTTTAGCAAAATGTTTTCAATGTTTAACGATTTTGGGCATTTAGTGCTTGATTGCATCCGTTTTCATCCCAAGGCGTCATATACTGACTCTTTTGACATTTCGTCTACATCCAACGCACATGGCACCCTTTAGCGTCAATATGAGACGCAGATATATATAGGACACAAGGCGCCTCCTAGTGGTCTAACCCTAACCCTACCCCAGACCTAAACCAACCCACAACCGAACCGTGTTATATTGATGCTAAAGGGTGCCATGTGCGTTGGATTTAGACGAAATGTCAAAAGCGTCAGTATACGATGCCCTAGGATGAGAATGCGTTAATCTGAACGTAAATGCAACCTGAGTTTCTCTTCTGTAGTTAAAGCATAATGTCAGCGGTCATGTGCGTCCTGCACCTCGATCATACGAAATCCCCATAAAGATTTGACCTTTACCATCCTGACCTGATCGTTAACCAAACGTCTCATTCATCACGAAGCTCTCCTTGTCTCTGTGCGGTGATAAAGCATAGTGGAGTATTGATTACCGGCGTAATGGATCAACTCATTGTGGATGGGCGGAGCTCGCTCTGTTCCCTATATGCAATTATCTCTGTGATGTATGATCGTGTGTTTGTGTAAAGCCGTTATCGTCGGCTCATGGCTCATTGAGACTACAGTAAAAGTGCTTTTGCTCCGATCTGGCAACATTCTGTTTTAATGAAGTGAACTCATTTGCTGAGCTCAGGGTTTAGAGATCTCATTGAGTCCGACAGGCCTGGAGGACAGATTTACATGATAACAGCCCAAGTGGAGGTCATGTACTGTACAGTAGCAGTGTTGCTCAAAGCATGATACAATTGAGTGATATTAATATCTGCTCCACATTCAGTTCTTCTCATTATATGGTTTTTAGAGCCGAACATTTTGCAGTTTCAACTTGGTTTCCAATACTTTATTAACGTAAAAGTGTCCAAGTGACCACAAGGGGACATGGGGACATTTTTTGGTCCCCATGAGAAAACTTTTGCTGATAATTTACTCACCCCCATGTCATCCAAGATGTCCATGTCATTCTTTCTTCAGTCGAAAAGAAATTAAGGTTTTTGATGAAAACATTCCAGGATTTTTCTCCATATAATGGACTTCAATGGGACCAAATGGTTCAAGGTCCAAAAGACAGTTTCAGTGCAAAATGCAAACTGTTCAAAGGGCTTTAAACGATTCCAGACGATGAATAAGAGTCTTATCAAGCGAAACGATCGCTTATTTAAAAAAAGAATAGTTTGTTTTATAAGCTCAAATGGTCGCCTTGCTCTGTTCTGTGATGCGCGTTCATGACTCTCCTATTCGAACTCGTTCATCAAAATGAACGAATCTGGTTTTGTGTCATTTGGTTCATTCAACAAACAAAATGAATGAGTTGACTCTGGAAAAAGATGTGTTCATTTTGATGAACAGGAGAGTCACGAACGCGCATCACAGAACAGAGCAAGGTGAGCATTTGTGCCTATAAAACTTAAACTTTGTTTTTTTTTTTGTTTTTTTTTTAAATGACCCATTGTTTCGCTTGATAAGACCCTTATTCATTGTCTTGAATCATTTAAAGCCCTTTGAACAGTTTGCATTTTGCACTGAAAACTGTCTTTTGGACCTTGAACCATTTGGTTCCCATTGAACTCCATTATATGGAGAAAAACCCTGGAATGTTTTCATTAAAAACCTTAATTTCTTTTCGACCGAATAAAGAACGACATGGACATCTTGGATGACATGGGGATGAGTAAATTATCAGCAAATTTTTTTTAAAAAAAAGTGAACTACTCCTTTAAATCATACTAAGTGATGTTTTTGAAAATGTATACAGAAAGTTGTGTAGGTTTATGGGATAGAATATACAGTTTGGACAGTATAAAATTCCTCATGCTTATGGAAAGTCCCCATAAAACATGAAAACCCAAAGCCTGCATTTGTGTGTGCATGTGCAGCTGCCTCAAAGCAAAATCTCTCTCTCTCTCTCTCTCTCTTTCTGGCTGGCCATGGCCCAATGTTTGATTTTATGCCCTAGTTTTGGAGAGCCCTTATCTCCCCTCGCCCTTTCTGCCTGTCGGTTTTGAGCGCCATTCTTATTCTCTGAGCTGTCTTTAGGATTGATACCACTGAGAGACAGACAGATGGAGAGAGAAGGACAGGCATGGAGAAGGAGAGACTTTGTGCTTCCACAACAACACAAAGCTCTTGTGAGCTGCCTTTCTGTCTGCTACCTATAGACAACATCCTAACTGTTAAATTTTGAGTACAGATTTGGATAAAAGCATCTGAAAATGCATAAATGTGAATAAAACCTTTTTCATGCTCTACAGACAATCGCTTCCAATGCAGCATGAGCCTGTTTAATCAATATTTTTGTCAATTATTTTAAATTAAAGTATATTTATAGTTAGCATTTCTCTTGAATGGCCTTTCCCCCAATGCATTCTGGGATAATGCCTCAATTTGGGGCAAAAGAGCGTACCTTAGAAGACAGCATAGCTTTCTGAACAGCCTTCAGGTCTGAGGCATTGAAATGCTGTCGATGTAGGAAGCACACTGGCTTTCGCTCTCTCTCACTCTCTCATGTGTTTCATTTTCTCGTGTTATTAAAGTGGTTGGGTGTGAGATGTGAAGCCGGTTGAGTCCTGTCCCTCAAAGCTCTGAGAGAATGATGCTAAATGAGTCTCTCTATGAAAACCCAGCCCCCATCCCTCCCTCCTTCTCTCTCTTTGAAGTTCACTCTTTCTGACTGGCTGCTACATCATTTATGTCCAGTTCAGCAAGCTCAGAATACATTTTAATCACTGTACTTATTCACCTGTCTTCTCTCTCTGCCGTTGTTATTATCAATTGTTTGTGGCATGACAAAAACTTGTATTTATTACCAAAGCTACACTGTAAAACAAATATATTATAAAGACGTCAGTTAAACAGCTTGTAATCGATGTCATGTATCGTCATATTTACCTCAGAAAACCCACATAAACTCGTTAGTCGGCTAGAAAAAAAAAACTCTAGAGAGGAGCATTTTGCTAAATATATACACCATATTACATATCCATTATAATCTTAATGTTCTTCAATATTTAATGCATTTTTGAATAAATCTGGCAAGTTTTTATGACAGCCACCATTTAAATGTTTATATTTCATATAATCTTCTTATTATAAAAATAAATAAAAGTGTTCAACAGTTCATTATTACCTTCATATTAGGCTAACGAAGCCACAACTACAACTAGACTCCCATGGTTTACAGCATTAGTTAAGAGATTTGATTTCCTTGAGAAAAATTGCCATTTATTGTAACTGATATCCAAAATAATCAACATTGAATCGAATCGAATCGAATTGCAAGCTTGTGAATCGAAATATAATTGAATTGTGAAATGTGTGTCAATACCCAGCCCTAATGACCACTTTATTGGGTTTTGGGTGATTGCTAGGTGGTTGCTTGTTGGTCTAAGTCAAAAGAGCCCATCCAGCGCAGTGTTACGGGAACGCTTAGTATGAGCAATGGTAACAGTAATAATATGCTGACCCTCAGATACTTTTCCCACATGATCATTTGTCCACGTATTAATTGATTCCATTGGCAGGTCATTGTCCAGGTCCTGTTGATGGTTCTCCAGGCGGGCAGCGGTGTGTGTCTGGTTTGGCCCGCGTGATGGATGACGTTTAGAGATGATATGAGCCGAGAGCCCCGGCTTCGGTTATTAGCGGAGTCGCCAAACATATGACCTGACACATTATGGCCGTAATAAAGAAAACCTTCATTTTCTTAGCTATTGATCTACAATCAAAGCAAATGGTCTGTGCGCTCTCAGAGACGTGCCTTCGGCCTGCTCTCGGCCAATGCGGGACGTGCTCTGGCGCTCGTCGGGACGCGGAGGACTCGTGCTATGGATCCCCGAGGTACACGGAGGAAAATAGGGCCACCTATCACAGCTGTCCATGAGTTGGTAATGGGTTTTTTTGGGGAGAAGCGGTAATGGATGTGAGAAGAACAGAGGGAAATGGATACCAGAGGAGGGGAGAGACATTATAGAGTTTTACAGTGCGTTTGGGAGCCATTGCGAAACTCCTCTGCGCCACAGAAATAGCAATCGTCTTCGAATGCTAATAGGCACCTTGAAAACCCTCATCAAAATCTCAGCGTGGTGCGTTCTCGTTTCCAAATCCTTCATTTTTCTGTTCTTCACATTCCTTGTGATTCATATTTTAGCAAGTGCTTTGTTGGGACGGGTGACGGATGACCTAGTGAAAAACTCAGAACATGCTAGATGGGTAGTGCACATGCTCTGATGGATGGGCGACCTGGGAGTGACGCTTAAAATAAAATGATCAGTTATCAGTGTCTACTTTAGCAAGTGGGAGAGGCTCTTCACATTAAAGGAGTAGTTCACTTTTAAGAAAAACTTTTGCTGATAATTTACTCACCCCCATGTCATCCAAGATGTCCATCAGTCGAAAAGAAATTTAGGTTTTTGATGAAAACATTCCAGGATTTTTCTCCATATAATGGACTTCAATGGGGACCAAAGGGTTCAAGGTCCAAATGAGAGTTTCAATGCAAACTGCAAACTGTTCAAAGGGCTTTAAACGATTCCAGACGATGAATAAGGGTCTTATCAAGCGAAACGATCGCTCATTTAAAAAGAAAATAACAAAGTTTAACTTTTATAAGCTCAAATGGTCTCCTTGCTCTGTTCTGTGATGCGCGTTCGTGACTCTCCTGTTTGAACTCGTTCATCAAAATGAACGAATCTTTTTTCATGTCAATTGGTTGATTTAACGAACGAAATGAACAAATTGACTCGGAAGGCCCGATGTCCAAAATTTGTAACCACCCCTTTAAGGTGTCATTGCTACAGTCAGTGTAATTATATATTAAAGTACTGAGTAATATTAAGCAACTACATGTACTTACTATAGGGTTAGCCGGGTAGAATTAGTTTGAGGGTTTCATGTAATAATTATGTATAATTTACTGTTATTACTATGGTAAGTACATGTAACATACTGTATGTACACTCTCAAAAAAAAGGTACAAAAGCTGTCACTGGGGCTGTACTTTTTTTAAAAGGTAAAACTTTTGTCCATTTTAGGTACTAATATGTACATTTTAGGTGCTAATATGGACATTAAGGTGCTAATATGTACATTTTAGGTACTAATATGTACATTTAGGTGCTAATATGGACATTTTAGATGCTAATATGCACATTTCCGGTGCTAATATGGACATTTAGGTGCTGTTGTGTTGATTTTAGGTGCTAATATGTACATTTTAGATGCTATTATGTACATTTTACGTGCTAATATGTATATTGTAGGTGCTAATATGCACATTGTAGGTGCTAATATGGACATTAAGGTGCTAATATGTAAATTTTAAGTACTAATATGGACATTTAGGTGCTAATATGTACATTTTAGGTGTTAATATGGACATTTTAGGTGCTAATATGGACATTTTAGGTGCTAATATGGACATTTAAGTGCTAATATGTACATTCTAGGTACTAATATGGACATTAAGGTGCTAATATGTACATTTTAAGTACTAATATGGACATTTAGGTGCTAATATGTACATTTTAGGTGTTAATATGTAAATTTTAGGTGCTAATATGTACATTTTTAGGTACTAATATGGACATTTAGGTGCTAATATGTACATTTAAGGTACTAATGTGGACATTTAGGTGTTAATGTACATTTTAGATGCTAATATGTACATTTTAGGTGCTAATTATGTACATTTTAGGTACTACGGTAATATGGACATTTAGGTGCTAATATGTACATTTTAGGTACTAATATGGACATTTAGGTGCTAATATGTACATTTTAGATGCTATTGCTAATATGTACATTTTAGGTGCTAATATGTACAATTTAGGTGCTATTATTTACATTTTAGGTGCTATTATGTACCATTAGGGTACCAATATGCAGCCCTTTAGTTTAGGTACTTTTGATAAGGTACAGCCCCAGTACCTTAGAAGTTACACTATCCAGACGTCTGGAAACTCTAGGTGTTCGGTGTCATTCGGAAATGATCTTACACCTCAAATAACCGCCATTAAAATCTCATGATCACGGCACACACAAATGAGGATGGATATTTGTTATACGCTTGTTAAACTCTGACATTTTGTTCCACTCTTTAAGGGTCACTAGACTGAACATTAGCTTTTGTGTTCGCATGGAAAGATTTGCTGTGCTATGTTCTGCTAATGATGCAAACTGTAGCTAATTGTACATCATGATTGTATTATAGTCTGCATCATAGATTTTGTTTTTTTTTTATGTTAATTGGCTCGTTATGTATTGAATTGGACAGTGCTAGCTGAGTGAAACGTAAATGTTGGTTTAGACTGGTTATCGCTTGCTCTTTCAAGAAACCAATACAGTCTTAATGGAACGGCTATTGCTGTGTTATACTTCAGATGAACGGTTTCTACTTCTCTGAACACTGACCATGATTTTATAGATGTACCACTGGTCTTTTTAAACATTCTGTTACCTTTAAATTAACATTAAATTGAAAATATTTAACACAACTGAATAAATACAGTAATACATTTCTGGAGCGAATGCACGTTGAATTTATCAAAAGTGACAAAAAGCTGGTTCTAATGTTACAAATGATTTCTATTCCAATACAAATAGATGTTTCTTGAGCAGCAAATCATCATATTAGAATGATTTCTGAAGGATCATGTGACACTGAAGACTGGAGTAATGATGCAAAAAAAAAAAAAAATCAGCTTTGCATGATTTGTTATAATATTCACTCTTAGAAGAAAAGGTTCTATATAGAACCTTAAAAGGTTCTAAAGCGCTACGTATTTGGAACCCCTAAAATGCAATGCATGTGAATGATCACAAAATTATGGTGTATTTATTACACCATAAAAGATATGGTGGTTAAAAATGTAATTAATCAAATTAATCACACAAAGAGTGCCATTTCAGTTTTTCTGCATGATTAAAATGTGATATTAAGTTACTACAACAGTTTAATAAACACTAATTTAATAACAACTACAAAATGTTGCAGAATAATGCAATATATGAATGAATAATAGCCTTTAAAGAACCCTTGTGTCAAAAGTGTTCTTTCTTGTCATTATTGAACCTTTTTTAGCATAAAATGTCCTTTGGAGTTGAGTAAAGAAGAGAGTAGTTCTAAGAGTAGTTTAAGGTTTACATTTCATTTAATTAAATTCAGAGAGGCTGCATTACCTACAACAGTAGTCTGAAATAAATAATGATTACATACATATTTGTTATTATTTCCCTGTCCGTGAAGCCTTGAAGCAGAGTGAACTACCAGTGATTACCCTTTTTTTTTACTTTGAAATAATGTGCACTGTTACTGGTTGACGATAAATGTAAACCTGTAACATTTCTTTTATAAGCTAAATAAATATAGCAAGGATCTCATGATTTTAAAGTTACTGTAAATTCCTTTTATTGTATTGCATCACGTATGTTATCTTGCTTACTGCAGTGGTGACTTGTGTGTTGCATTATAGATGATAGCATGTTAAATTTTAACACACTGAGTGCATAGCGATCAGCAGGAATAATGAGGGTGTCCTGCCTACTTTTTCACTGTCCGCCTCAATGCTAAATAAATCATGTGAATGTTTTCTTTAGATAGTTTCTAATTTATAATAACACCTGTAAATTAGTAATGTGTTGCACAATGCAATAAGTGCCTCTTTCTGCAACAGCATACAGTGCAAAATGTTAATTTGCTTTAATTGGTTTCAACCCATTTACGAATTTCCAAGACACTTATATCAGTCATTTTCTTGTAGTGTGGTGGTTAGTTGTAGGTGTTTGAGTCTTCTCTAGCTTTCTCTCTGTAATATTCTCCTGCTGGGATGGGATCTGGCCAACATTATGCCACTGGATTTCATCTGTCTTCACTTGCGCTGTATGCAACGAAGCACGCATTGACATTTCACTGCTTCTTTTTGGCAACCCAGTTAATCCCCAACCCAGTTTTATTTTAGACGTTCTTTCGTCAGTGTAACATATTTGGCTTCTGAAAATGGTGTATAAAGTTCTGTCTTGACATGTCATGAGTTGTATGGCAAAGTAATGTGTTTGGTCCTCCTGGTGGAATAGGTCTCCTCTGTAGCTGATCCATACAGGTGGAGCTGGGGAAGGTGGAGGGTTTCTGAAAGCATGCTACACCAAACAGTAAGCGAGCAGCAAGCTCATTGGCTACCAATTCAGCGGGAACCAATCAGCTGTGCCGTATAGAGAGTGATGTAATTGCACTACACTGTGCGATTTTTGTCCGATTTTGAGCCGAATTCTGACTCGGACCGATTTTCAGCTTTGTCGTGCGTCGTTTGTCGTGCAGTTTACAGGGAGAAACGAGAGGCGATTAACCTCTCACGATCGACAATCGGATGGTCGGATGAATTTCTGGCATGTCAGAAATAGGGATGTCCCGATCCGATCCACGGCATCGGTATCGCGCCGATACCGGCCCAGAACGCTAGATCGGAGATCGGAGGGGAGAAAAAAATATGAGCGATATCCAGTTTAGCGGCGCAGCCTGTCACGTGCATTCATCAAGAGAGTTACCGCCCTGTATTTACTCTGGAGAGCAGAACAGCGGCGTGGGGATCATCGTCGCCGTATATTTGTGTCCACCGGACCCTTCGGAGCCGAACCGTTTGGCGAGTTTCACCATTTGCTCGCTCCAGGAGCTGCGCTGGATGACGGCCGCTGTCAGCGGTACTTCCGCCTGTCACGCGCCCAGTTTGATGACCTGTTGTCCCGCATCTGAGCGAGGATCACCCTCGCCCGGCCCCTCATCCATCTAATCTAGCTGTCATTTATTTTTGTTTTGATAATAAATAGAGCCAGCCTTCAAAAGTTATTAACCTGTCCTGTGATTTTTTTCTCTCTCTCACGTCCAGACACGAATTTATGCACATATGTTGATTGTCTTTACAACATAATACTATTTCTAGATATGGAATGAATAACATTCAATACAAAATGAACATGTCTCCATATAGAAATAATGTTTTAAGTGATGAAACATTTGCTTTGTTGTGCATAATCCCACCATGCATTTAGTCATATTAACAAAATAATTTATTGAAGCATCCAGACACTTCACCACGTGAGCAAGCAGCTAGGCTCCTGATTGGTTAACGCGGCGCGAATTCACGGCAAAGTTCAGATTTTTCAACTCGGGCGGCAGACGCGAATTCGCGTCAAACGCGTGAATGCACAACACTCAATTCGCGCCATTCGCGCCAACTTGACGCGCTCCACGCCTCATTCGCGCCGCAGGAATTTTTCACGCGCGTAAAGCGTCTTTGCATTGACTTGAAATCATTCGCGCCTGACGCCCTATTCGCGTCCGGTGTGAACGTAACATTAGTGCGTCGAAGTTGTGATAGCGCTGTCGGCTAACGCGAAATGCTACTATTTACATTCCATGGATGTTTTCATATATACAATTGTTTTGGACTAAAAACTTCTTCAAATTGGATTGTATGGACGCTTTACAGTGAAACCAATAAACCACTTTTGTTGGAATGTGGACTAACAGATGGCTAAGTGGTGAGTTTCTTCCAGTTTGTGTTGGTTTGTTTTGGCTGTTGGTGGTCTGACAAAGAGACAGATTGTGCTCGCTGTGTTGATTATCTTAAAATGGTTTACGTCGTTCGAATCACGAGTTTCTCAGCTTTCCAAAGATATGTATTATGTTTACTTTTGTGTTTGTTTTGTTTTGTCTTTCACAAAGTTAAACCTATAAACCACCCTGTGGGCCGTATACGGCACGTCGGACCACGGAAAAAAAAAATATCGGACTAATATCGGTACCGGCAAAAGCCAAAGGTGCGGCATCGGTATCGGTATCGGAAGTGAAAAAGTGGTATCGGGACATCCCTAGTCAGAAATTTTGGTCGCTCCTCGTGACTATATCGCACAGTTGAAGCAAAGCTACGAACCGATTGCCCTAAACTCAGTGTTTTTTCCCTCACTGCACCTAAATTTTATTCTTATTTGCACTTAAATGCAAATAAGAGCAAGTTGATGTTATTCTCAAAAGCAAAGAGCAATCTAGACATAAGTCCTCCAGTTGTCACTCTTCAAGGGGCAGAAATTGAAAGAGTTAAATCTTTTAAATATCTAGGTATTTTAATTGATGACAGTCTTAGTTTTAAAGGACATGTTGAACATTTGGTTAGGAAACTGAGACTAAAAATTGGCTTTTACTTTAGAAATAGGCTATGTTTTTCTTTCAGTGCAAAAAAAAAACTTGTAGCTGCAACATTTACACCCATTCTGGATTATGGTGACCTCATTTATATGAATGCCCCGATCCAAGTATTGAAACTACTGGACTCTGTTTATCATGACGCATTGAGGTTCATCACAAACTGTAAGCCTCGCACACACCACTGTGAACTTTACACACGTGTGGGCTGGCCAGCACTGGAAAATCGTAGACTCAGTCATTAGTATATGTTTATTTATAAGGGTATTCTGCGTCTGCTCCCCTCATATTTGTGTGAATATAATCAACCAAAAGGGGCTGGACTGTATTCTTTACGCTCACAAGACTCACTGCTACTGTCTGTACCAAATGTCCGCACAGAAGCTGGTAAGGTGGCATTTCACTATTTTCCCCCCCACAACATGGAACAATTTACAAAATTTCTGGAAATTAAAGGAACTGGTTTCAATAGGCCAATTTAAACTCTTGCTCAAAGGTTTGGAAATGAAATCTATGGTTTGTGAATGTTTTAAATAGTCTTATGAAATTGTTATAAAATTGTCTGTAATGTACTAAATTGTTGTGATCTGTGCCAGGACTCCCTTGAAAAAGAGATTAGTAATCTCAATGGGATTTTTTTTTCCTGGTTAAATAAAAGCTAAATAATTTTTTTTTTTTTTTAAACTGCGCGAAAACAGAAGTTTAACAATTTCATCTGCAGCAAAAATAAAATTAAAATAAAAACGAAAAGAGGGAGATCTTTAAGTTCAAACTAGCTACAAATTACTGTTGCTTACCTCCAGTTCGTGTTGCAAAATGGATAATATTACCCACGTCTTCTAAGCCACCTGCGAGGTAACACCTCTTTTATTAATTTGTTAAACAATGTTTTTGAAATAAACCTGTTTTTAATTTTCATTGATTAATTATGGCAATGTTTGGACATATTATAGACTGTTAATAGCTATTTTATATGCCTATAATTCATTGTAATCGATCTAAATGTTTTAGACAATTTTTAATGAGGAGTAAGATTATGTAATATTTTATTATCCTCTGCTGTGAAAATATTGCGTGGCAAATTAATTACAATAGGGTTAGGGTTAGGGTAGGGTTAGGGAAGTTAAAAGTGAAAATCACCTTTTTATTAGAGTTTATTTACTCTTAAGCATGCGATACATGTGCATTAGATGAAACAACCTGTAAAAATGCTGATTGCAAATGTTATTGAAATATAATCCAGACAGCTTTGGAGATGTTTCTGTTTTCATCTACAATGATAGCTCTTCCAAGATGGCTTCAGAATACATTGATAAATAATTATGATCATAAATAAATGTATAAAATGCACTGCCAATTGCTTTAGATATAAGTCTATTCTGGATAACTACCTATAGCAGCTCACTTTAAAAGCCTTTTGATGTGTGCTGATCCTGTGAAATGAAGATGTACAGTAACTGTATAGACGTTGTTCTGCTTCTCTAATCATCTTATTTGCATGCAGAACCAGTGCTGAATGACCTGGAACATTTTGCAGCAAAAAACCTAGGCTTAGAAAAGCTTTGGTTAGTAGGTTGGTTTTCTCAACTCACTTTAAGGGGTTTGTTGCAGCTCGCTGCAGCACATTAATGTGAAGAGTTCATCTCGGTGAACTCTGTGAAATAAAGTGTTCGCTCCGGATTAATGACCTTCTCAGAGTTGTGTTTGTTGTCGTGTGCATTAGCAGGTAAATCTAGACTCTCCTGTGTGTACTGAGCTCAACCAGCCTGATTTGATTTCATGTGAAGGGTTTGCAGCGATAAGAGAACATTCAGGCTTCAGCGTGTGTGTGTCAACAGCTGAACTGCAGGTTTACTTTGTTACTCCAAAACATAAAAAGAAACAAGCATGTTACATTATTAAGCAGATAGTTCTGGTTTAAAATCTGATTGGATGAGTCACTACTGTATATCAGTATGTACTACGCAAACCACTGCATAGCAATGCATTAAAAACACATTGGTGACCACATAGCAATGACTAACGATCCCCTCGAAAGCACTCACAGCTTTCCAGTGCCTTATAAACCGTCGACAGAAATCACTCGCAGCATCCTAGCAACACCCTAGACATCACCCACAGTGCCCTCACAACCAAGTATTTACACCCTAGAAATCTCTCACAGCATCATAGCAAGTTTGCAACACCCTTGAAATCACCCATAAAACCCATAACACTCTCACAACCAAATATAAACACCCACTCATATCATCCTAGCAACACCTTAGAAACCTTCCACCCACATCATCCTCGTAACCACATAACAGCGTTCTAGAAATCACTCACAGTGTCCTATAGCAACAACCTAGAAACCACCTACAACACCCTCACAACCAAATAGGAACACCCTATAAGTCACTCATAGCATCCTAGCAACACCTTAGAAACCACCCACAACACCATCACAACCAAATAAGAACACCCTGGAAACCACCCACATCATCCTCCTAACCAAATATAAACACCCTATAAAATCACTCATAGTATCCTAGCAACACCTTAGAAACTTTCCACAACACCATCACAACCAAATAGGAACACCCTGGAAACCACCCACATCATCCTCATAACCACATACTGTAACAGCATTCTAGAAATCACTCACAGTGTCATATACCAACAACATAGAAACCACCCAAGCATCCTAGCAAGTTTGCAACACCCTTGAAATCACCAATAAAACCCATAACACCCTCACAACCAAATAGGAACACCCTATAAATCACTCATAGCATCATAGCAGCGCCTTAGAAACCACCCACAACACCCTCACAACCAAATAGGAACACACTGGAAATCACTCATAGCATCCTAGCAACACCTTAGAAACCTTCCACAACACAATCACACCCAAATAGGAACACCCTATAAATCACTCATAGCATCCTAGCAACACCTTAGAAACCACCCACAACACCATCCCAACCAAATAGGAACACCCTGGAAACCACCTACATCATCCTTGTAACCAAACAACAGCGTTCTAGAAATCACCTATAGCAACAACCTACAAAAACCACCCACAACAACCTCATAGTCACTTTACAACACCCTAGAAATCACGCACAGCATCCTAGAAAGTTTGCAACACCTGTGAAATCACCAATAAAACCCATAACACCCTCACAACCAAATATAAAAAACACCCTATAAAATCACTCATAGCATCCTAGCAACACCTTAGAAACCACCCACAACACCCTCACAACCAAATAGGAACACCCTATGAAATCACTCATAGCATCCTAGCAACACAATAGAAAGCACCCACAACACCATCACAACCAAATAGGAACACCCTATAAATCACTCATAGCATCATAGCAGCGCCTTAGAAACCACCCACAACACCCTCACAACCAAATAGGAACACACTGGAAATCACTTATAGCATCCTAGCAACGCCTTAGAAAACACCCACAACACCATCACAACCAAATAGGAACACCCTGGAAACCACCTACACCATCCTTGTAACCAAACAACAGCGTTCTAGAAATCACCTATAGCAACAACCTAGAAACCACCCACAACAACCTCATAGTCACTTTACAACACCCTAGAAATCACTCACAGCATCCTAGCAAGTTTGCAACACCTGTGAAATCACCAATAAAACCCATAACACCCTCACAACCAAATAGGAACACCCTATAAATCACTCATAGCATCCTAGCAACGCCTTAGACACCACCCACAACACCATCACAACCAAATAGGAACACCCTGGAAACCACCCACATCATCCTTGTAACCAAACAACAGCGTTCTAGAAATCACTCACAGTGTCCTATAGCAACAACATAGAAACCACCCACAACACCCTCACAGTCACTTAACAACACCCTAGAAATCACTCACGGCATCCTAGCAACACCCTAGAATCCACCCACATCATCCTCGTAACTACATAACAGCGTTCTAGAAATCACTCACAGGCAATTAGCAACGCCCAAGAAACCATTTACAATATCCTTGCAACCACTCAACAATGCCGTAGAAACAACCCACAACACCCTAGCAACCACCTAGCAACACCCTAGAAACCACCCACAACACCTAGCAACTATAAGCAAACCCCTAAGAGCTTACTAATGTGACAGTGACTTAATATGAGCTAGTGATTTTTTTTCTTTGTAGGATGTAAAAAAAAAGGTTATTAATACAAATTACAGAACATTGGTTTAGTCTAATAATTGAATTGCCAGTTTTCCAACCCTTTAGTTATTGTAAAACCACTGCAACACACAGCCTCGCATGACTCATTGCTTTATTTTATGATCATCGCATGTGTTAGAGCTGTTTTCCGGATCGTGAAGTTAACTTTATCATGATTTTCTTTCCACCTGTCAAGTTGATGCGGGTTAAATGGGGTAGCGCTTTAATTTCGCTGCAACACATCGGCGCGCTCCGTCGCGTTTGCGTGGAATAAAAACATTCACTGACGTTCGCTGTCATCGCTTTTAAAAACAAACAAAGATAAAAAAGCTCTCGCGTTCACGCCGGTCCCATCTGACTGCTCTCTGAGCAAACAAAACACACTGAACATGATGAAGGTGTAAACTAGCACTCCACCTGCGAGATGATGCTTCTGTTTGTAGGACAACTGCTTAGCATATGAGAAAAAAAAATATAACCCAGGGATAGAACAAAGTCTGTTTATCTGTTCAAGGAAAATGGATTTAGTTGCAAAGAGGGAAAAGGGTTTGTACGTTCAGGCTTTTGCTATCCTCCGTATGAGTCCTGCTGAGAAATAAAGGGGCATATTTGTTTGGGCTCTCAGTTGTGTCAATGTTTAAGCCTATTTACAGCTTTTAATCGGCTTAGAGTGTCCCCCTAATCTCTCTCTCTCTCTCTCTCTCTGAATATGAAAAAAACTAAACAAAGCATTTCTTGAAAATGTTTTGTGCATTTGCAGTATTGCTCAAGTTACATTAAAACAGAGTAATGCAGCAGTATATATCTACTTTCGAGGTTTAATTTGGTCTCAGCCTCATACTTTAGATCATTCATTCAGCACCATTTAGCTCCAGACCTCTAAAATACAGTTATCCAGACCATTCTCACAGCAGGAGCCTTGTTTTGCAAAGACTCGGAAGTATTTGGATATTAGCATGATTTGATGCTTTGAGAAATAGTTTCAAAAGCTAAATATCTAGTGGTGTTTGCTGAGTCAAGCATCTCTGTTACTGTTGCTCATAGGCTACTTTACATTAGCGGTTTGAACCATCAAGTGTAAGTGTGTACTGTAGCTCGTCCTGCGCCATTTGTTGTAAACCACAGTCAGAATATATTGTGTAATGCACAAAAGATAAATGTGAGCGCAGAGAAATATGTGCCTTAACTATTCACTGTAAAAAAAAATATTGATGGTTTAACTTAAAAAAGTAAGTAACCTGGGTTGCCTTAAATTTTTAAGTTGATTAAACTGGAAAAAGTGAGTAAATACAATGAAGGAGAATGATTTAATCATCAGAAACTCAAAATTATGTGTTATCTGAACTAAATAAATTATTTAAGTTGATTTGACAAAAGAAAAAATGTTTTGATTACTACACTGTAAAAAAAATATTGTTGGTTTAACTTAAAAAAGTCAGTAACCTGGGTTGCCTTAAATTTTTAAGTTGATTGAACTGGAAAAAGTGAGTAAATACAATGAAGGAGATTAATTTAATCATCAGAAACTCAAAATAATAAGTTATCTCAACTAAATAAATGATTATAAAGTTGATTTGACAAATCTTGAAAATATTTTTTACAGTGTACTTTATTTCCCATGAAAAATACAACTAAACCATGGGGGTAAAAACAGAGCTAGCAAACACATCAAACTTTTCATTTATTTGTTTAAACCTGGCATGCTTCTTTTAGTGTGATATTTAATCTGCTTGTATATCTTTCTTTAAAATAAATGCCACCTGCTTTGATATCATTTTATATTTAATGCAATGACATTCACATATTCTCAAAGGGGTAAAAAAATACATTTTGTCATAACTCAGTTGAAGAATGATGGCAACCAAGACAGTTGATGGACCCCATTGACTTCCATTGTAAGGATGTACTGTAAATGATGAGTTTTTGTGTGAACTAACCCTGGTGGCATCCATTTCATATTTAGTCTTTCAGAATCCAAAGTAACCAGTGAATATGAATCTTTGAGGGGTCTCTCAGTGGTAAAAACAACATGAGAAGTCGTAGTCGTGTGTATCTGATCCCCAGATCAAGGGTAATTCTGAAGGGCATGTCCATTGTGAGAGTGTTTGAGCACGACGACCAGCACCTGGTCCATTATCCTCCCGCAGGAAGCATTAGTTTCCAAGCAGGCAGCAACACAGACACCTACGTTGAGTTCAGGACCCTGGGCCGCTCATGGGAAAGTTGTGGTGGCTCCCCGGAGCAGCAGATGTCTTCGAGAGGTGAGGAGATGTCCGCCAGATGGCTGTGCAGATGTTTCCAGGTTGAGTTTGCACTGACCTTCACAGAGATGTCTCTCAGAGTCGACTCAGCTACCAGAGGGACGTTTAACTGCTCAGAGGTTGGTTGTGGGAGAGCTAAAAGAGACTCAATGGAGTTCTCAGTTGTATTTTATTTAACTATTAAAGGGATAGTTCACTTTGAAATGAATTTTTGATATGTTTTAGCTTACCTCGAGGGCATCCAAGATGTAGGTGTCTTTGTTTCCGCAGTAGTTTCAATTTTGATATTTTTATGTCAAACCGTTCTTGTCTGTCAGTCATATAATGGAGGTCTATGGTCACCACCTCAAAGAGCATGCACAGAGAAGTCCAAGTTAAACATGATTTAATGACTCGTAAATGTAAGTACGAAAACGAACAGTATTTATATCATTTTTGTAACCACAGTCACGTCCAAGTACTCTTCGGTCTGCTCAAGCGCCGGAAAGCCCCGGAAGTGATCTCTCACGCGTGTACGTCACTCATTGTTTACACAGAGATTTCAGAAGTGTTACCCTTCACTGTGAAGATCTAAACATATTTAGATATACAGGAAATCGCAATGGAAGACGATTTCGATATATCAACAGACAACGTTGATTTTTTTTTCCGCAACCGCGCAAGAGATCACTTCCGGCGCGTGCGCAGACCGAAGCGCCCGCGCCCTCAGATCACTCGGACGTGGCTGTGGTGACCAAAAGCTGGCGCTCTCTCAAATTTATTTGAGTACCTTTAGGGCATGGTGCTGATGTCCACACACTGAGTGTCGCAATGTTACAACAATGCATTCGTTAAGTGTAACATTTTACATCACATCACAGTATTGAAGTCAATGGCCATTTCATGTATTGTTCTATTATAGCGCCAACAAGTGGCACAATCCCACTATTTCTTATGTGTCCAGAGTGAGCCCATACATATGTGTATCAAATTTGGTGAAAATATCTCATTTTGCATATGCATAAACACTAGGGCTGTATTCAACCAAAGAAATCCCCAGTCGACCAAAGTCGAGTCCTGCGCAACGATTAGTCGACTAAAAAAAACAAACAAAAAAAAAAAACGTGGTTTTGATTAAACATTTTTAAACAATTGTCATTGAGCATTTATAAAACAACAACGAAAAAACATCACAAATAAATAAAACTATAATAATAATACAATTCTTTGAAAATTAGGTGATTTTTTAACTGCAAAAAGTGAAGAGCTCTGTCCTAGGTCTATTAGTAACAGTCACAATCGCGAACCTGACCACACCACACGCTGCAAAAAATATAACTGCTATCTGCCACATAATGAAAAATCCCAACAAAAGCTCTCGTTTATACAGGCTTTATATTCTTCTTTACTTTCAAAGCTATGGGTTAACTTTCGTCCTGACGATCAAGGCGTTTTAAACAACACAAAAAACCCAAATAACTTAAAACCAATCCTAATAATAGGCTGTAGGACCGCGTATATTATTTTCGTTTTGTTGCATTATTTAGGCTATTTTCAAATGCGTCAAGTGTACAAATAAAAACGAAAACACAATCTATTGAGTCAGCATGATATAGCCGTTAAAAGGCTGCTCACGTCTTTTGCGCGCTCAAGTTCGATTTCAAATGTAGGGGAGCGACTTGCGCGCTCATAATGGAGCAACGCGATCGCCTCCCTCCACAGTCTTGTCGTCTTTGTTTTAAAATGCAGCCAGACAAAAGATTTAGATTTCCTGGACATTTTGTCGACTAAAGCCAAAACAAGCAGCGTTCTAACTGAATGAATACAGCATCCCTTACCGAGCGCGAGCAGCAGCGCAGCCAGCCACAGGTGCGGTTCCCGAGTGTATGCGCTAAACTGTGGCGCAGTTACAAAAATAGCCTAAATTAAAGCATTTTAAAGTTGGGGACAAAACATGGGCTAATTATATTTATAATACAGTAATAAATAACTGCTTATAAATGAATAAATATCAAGGAGTAAATCATTGAAAAATTCTTTCTATTGGTAAAAAAAAAAAGAAATGCAACTGGTCGACCAATAAGAATGTCAGTCGACCAAGACGGCATCGACCGATTAGTCGACTAAACGACTAAAGTTGACAGCCCTAATAAACACATAAAACATGACCCACACCTGAATGTTCTTGCCACTTTCTATCAATACTTTGACATTTGGGCACTAGCATGTAGCCAACGACCTGTTTACAAACTTCTGACAGTGGTCAGAATACTAATAACTTAATGTTTATACTAATTTATACTAATAACTTTTGAATAATTTTGCCTATTGTAATGACACTGGTCTTAATAGATTCCTTGGGTTATGCCGAAAACATAGATACCAATGTTGTCATAGTCAGCCAGACTTCCTGTCTGCCATCTTTATTTTTTTTAAACCTATTTTTTCGAACTTCTCCTCGACCGATCGTTCGTTTTTCACCAAAACTCGAAGCAGCGAAGTTGAGGCATGATGCCAAAATGACTATTCAGGCTTTATATCTGCAATGCCTTGACATATTGACACCAAACTTTGTATGCGTCATTGTCGCTTCACTCATCGTAACTGCGCCACCTATTGGCCGAAAGCGATAAAGCATTAAATCATCTTATAAGTTACTGTAATTTAAAGTGATTTTTCAGCCATTTGCCCAAAATCCTTTTAAAATGTCTTTGTTCCTTGCTGCCGTTGGTCTGACACTCCCAGCCATTTTGGCATCTCTTATCGTCTTCGTGCACTTGGCCCTGATATTTTTTTAAATTGTTTTATTTTGTGGCGGAAACAAGCTTCCATACATTCCATGCAATAAAAATATCACAACAAAGCTTGAAAAGGCATAAATGACAAAATGTTCACTTATAGTCTAAACTGACATATTTTGTCAGAGATTCGTTCCGTGTAATACGTTGAACCATTCCCAAAGCCTATCTTTATTACCTTACATAACTCCTGAAAGACTTAAATCTAAAATAACGCATTGAAATAGCTCAGAGGATTTGCTCACCGTCGTCTCAGATCTCTCGCCTGAAAAGCACTTCTGTTGTGCAAGTGTGTCACCGGAAAGCGGGAGCCACAATCCCGCACGGCATTGGAACAGGCCTGTGTGCTTCAAAAGCCACGAGATGAAAGACGGAGGTGGAGAGGAGCTGATGAGAATATGCGGGCTGGAATCACTGGCTAATTAACTTTTTGCTGCAATGAATCCTTTGAACTGTCATTGATGTCTAGACGCTTATGTAATGACCTCTCTTCTTCCTTCCGCTACAGATACGCCACGGCGGCGCGCTCGACATTAGAGTGGAGCGTTAACAAACTGGGCCAGGCGTGCAACTGTGCTGTGTGTTTCTCATGCATACGTGCGCGCGGGACGGTCCCTTGTTGGATGACGTCCGTGACTCCCTCGTATCTGTGAGCCGGTGCAGTGAGATTAATGCAGTTTAACAGTTCAGCCGAGAACTCTCGAAGAATTTTGGGCATTTTGGTTTATATGCGAGTTGTCTTAAAGGTACACTGCAACTTGCAAAAGAACATTGTCGCTTGAACTACTTCTCTCTGTTTATGTGTATGACGGGTCACACAGGTACTGGGCTAGTCCATATCGTCAAAAAATAAACATATAGGCTTAGTGATTGTGATTCAGGATTAGACAAAAACATGATATTTTCACATAGGATTCACATAGTGTTCCTTTAATAATAGAACGATTGACTGTAGAAAAAAAAATGACAATGAAAATTTGAAAAAAATGAATTTTTTTTTTTTTTTTTTTTTTTACAGTCATCCATCCATCCATCCATCTTCTTCCACTTCATCCGGGGCCGGGTTGCTTAGACTGCTTAGAATGAAGCGGAAGAAGATGGATGGATGGATGACTGTAAAAAAAAAAAGATGGACATAGTGTCCGTGACGTCACCCGTAAGTTTCTGAAGAGCATTTTTATAATCCAAAGTGGGTGGAGCCGGCCATCGCCATCTTGGCAGCGCGTCACTCCTGGATAAATCAAAAAGGTGGGATTAGCTGAGGTGACGTGATGCTAACTGACAGTAGACAAACGGCTAATCGTGACAGCAGAGGCAATCCACCTGTCACTCAAGTGGCCACGCCCTTATTATGCCGAACTTTAAGGCTTAATAAAATTTAAATGGATGAGTTATAAAAAAAATTCACACCCCTCACAGTTTTCTTGAAGGGCAAAATTAGCGACATAGACCAAAACCACTTTTTGTACCAGGCTGTAAACACTTTTTTTTCTGCTGTAAAGTCAGACATTTTAACATGGGGGTCTATGGGATTGACTCTCTTTTGTAGCCTGTCTCTAGTGGCCAGTTTATGAATTGCAGTTTAAGTCACTTCCTTGTCGGATTCAAGAGAGACTGCGGGACAACACAATCTACCAAGAGCAACGCAAATAGGCTTTATGCACAACTTACTTCTGCATTCTCTGTAAAACAGGTCGCATCGCTTCCGGTCCAGGTCTTTTGTATGTGCTTCATGAAATTTTTTGCGGTTTTACTCAAGATAACTTAAAAGGAGCGAGCCAAGATTAGCATAACCAATATCCCTCACATGTGCAGATTGATATTTAAACGTTTTATATTTTTTATTCTTCACAGTAACGTTTATATATTTAAATGGAATAAAACGCCAATAACAAAGTGAACTAGGTAGGTTAGCTGATTACCTTAAATATCCATAGATATCGTAGTCAGTTCTTACGGCCGTTAACACTTTCTCTGACAAGCGGATGCGATGAGACCCGTTTTCCGGTTTGGTCACGTGACACACGGCATAAAGCCTATTAGCATCTAGTTTAAGACATCATTTTTAGGGCGGTAAAAAAATTGTGCAAACACCAGTAAATTGACAAGCGCAAACCTTAGTAATTCAGCTTGCATAATTAATTTGAATACTCTTATCTCAAAAATGTTGTGTCTGACAGGGAAACTCCTACAAATCCATATGCAATAATGTCAGCCACAAAATTTTCACTGCGCGTGTTTAGTAAATCCTGACTGCAGTTTAACGCCAAAAGAGGGTTTGTGCGTTTTATTTTTAAGGCTGTAGTACTAGTAATAGTAAAATAATGATGGGTATGGAAAGGAATAAATTGTTGTACAATTTAATCCAGTAGTAGGCTACTAGTAATTTCAATATGAAAAGTAACGTATCTGTCACAGGCTGGTTGAAGCAGGATCGAAATGCAGCAATTTTATTAAACTAAGTAGAATAATCTTATACAGGATACAGATGAAACATCAACAGAACAACCCACCATAGCAACAGCGACAGCCAAGGAACAGACTGAAACACAGGACTTGTTCTTGTTTGCACAAGAACGCTCGCGGGTGAAAACGTAAAAATATTTTATCGGATGTGCCTTTCGTTTACACAACGACGGCGTTTTGGGGGTTTAAAAACGCGAAAAAGTGAAACCACCCTCCAGAGTGGAAATCTTAAACACGCTGCACCGCTGCGTTCCCGTGTAAAGGGTAAAAAACGGTAAAAACACAAAAGTCTGCTTGACAGTGAAGGTTGTACGCAAGCGTGCGGATTTGGTGTTGTTGTGTGGCAGTGCTCCACATTGCCACCTAGCCGGCTGGAGTGTATACTACATTGAATTTCACGCACTTTTGCGTCACCATATGCACGCAGATTTCCCACCCAAAACGCTAGTCTAAACGCAGAGTAAAAAGTGATAACGCAACGCCACTTTTGCGTTTTTTTTCATCGTTTCCGTGTAAACATAGCCTTAAATACATAGGGAACAGATCAGGGAAATGAATAAATGGTGAATGAACTAAACAGGAACAAAGAGCGGGAATATGGAAACAGGACTGAACCAAATACACAAAGAACGGGGAAAACACAGGACAGACATGTAACAGTATGAAGTAAATGTGCTGCAGTGATAGTATTTCTATGGAAATTGCTGTGTAGTTAATAGTACTGTAGGTTACGGATGTCCTTTTCCACCTCATAATAATAATTATGACATAAAAAGTAAAATTGTATGCATTCAAAGTAATATTAATGTGCTAAAAAGTCAAAATTGACATAATTAAGAGATTAAAAGTAATTCATAGAAAGGCACATTGTTTATCATAAATTCAGGTTTGTATGTAATAATTCTGACTTTTATCTCATAATTTTGGCTTGGTATCTTATAATTCAGTTTTTATGTCGTAATTATGGTTTTCTGGGGAATTTTTCCGTCGGTCTTCCAAATGTAGTACTATTAAAAGTACAAGATGGAATGCAAAATGCATAAAGAAAGAAAGAATTTTCCATATGAACTGTGGAGATGAGCTGACAGTGAAAGACATTGCAGCGTCAAATGTTTCCCGACCCGACAGCAGATACACACCGTGTTTTGTCTACATCTCTGTGCGCCTGTGCTCACTTTCTCCAAATGATTTAATCAGCGCATGCCTCACGGTTTCCTCTAAATATAGGTCAGAACACACACGCGCACACACATGCGTGGATCTGAAGTAGCTTATTACTCATACTTGGCGAGTGCAGCAACATGACAGCACAGGTGATTTGTGTAAGCTCAGGAAAAATCGAGGCACTTTAGCTGCATTATTGATGAAAATGAGTCCCTGCTGGTGTGTTTCTGTGATAAAGCTACTGAATTAAAGGAAATGGATACATGAAAATACTCCAACGGCATAGTAAAAACTTCCAGATAGGGAAAGAATGAAATGGAGGATTGAAAGGAGGAGAGAATTCCTCCGAGGTTTATCAGATCCAGGGAAAAGGCAACCGTAAAAAAAACTACAGCAACTCTCATATAAACACACATAACAGCTGCCCGCTTTCAATTAACACATCAGGGAAAACAAGGTCATTTCTCTTAAATGATGAATCCAGTGTTTTCTAATGGCTATTAGAATGCCTCTCTTCGTATTTCTGTTTCTCTTTGTGTCTTTGTCTGGCTGTTGTTAATTGGGTTCGGTGGACTGCAGGACTTCACGAGTCACGACTGAAGCTTTGTTTTCAGAGCGACTGCTCATGTAAATGAGGAATGAGTGTGTTCATCCTATTCAAGACCAGCTCTCATGTCTTTCTCTATCAATATGACTTTCCTTACATGACCAGTGACCAAAAGAAACACCAGTTGGTTTTTTGGATTCCTACGTTTTTCCTCTCATCCTCCTGCGTTCCATATAATGAGTTGCGCTGCAAAAAAATTGATAAAATATATATTTTGCACAGTTAGAAAATATGAAGAGTTCAGATGCAAAAGCCTCTAAATGCCATTTGAAATTTTCTTCTTTAATGATGATTTTTATCAAGCTTGTATGTTCAGTAATTTCACTTAAATAACAAATAATAGGTAATTATCATTGCCATTTAAGTGAAATTACTGAACTTAAATATACAAGTTTGATAAAAATCATCATTAAAGAAGAAAATTTCAAATGGTATTTAGAGGCTTTTGCATCTGAACTCTTCATATATTAAATATAAATTTAACAACTCTTTCCCCACCAGCATTTTTTTTTTTTTTTAAAAAGCTGGTAGCGTTTTTTTTTTTTTTTTTTTTTTTTTTTATCATTTTCACAAAAATGTCTTGGCCCCCTGAATATTTTGTTGTATGAATATCTGAACATGCAATATATATCAAAGATCAGAGCCTCTGCTTTTATTGTAGCTTCATGCATTATTTTTTAACAGCACAAAAAAGCAACATTTTGAACCTAACCCTAACCGCTGAGAAAATCACGATTTTGTCAAAGACTATCCAGAAGGATGATCAAAACACAGAGTAGATCGAGTCTTCCCAGTCCTATAGTGTGTCTATGGCTACGTCCACATTAATCCGGATAGATTTGAAAACGGGGTTTTCGTTTAAAAACGCTCTCCGTCCACACTAGCGTTTTCAGGCATTTTCCGACGTTTCAGTGTGGATGAGAAACTTCTAAATTCACTTTATGCGTGAAACTTCACAAAAGCTCACTGAGATGATACAGACGGGAAAATAAATAATAACGTTATCGCACAATAACAGGATAATTTTATTTAGCAAAATATCTCACCATCACGGATGCGTCCAGGTCGCATTCAGTCACCATATGTTTGGTCTAAAACGCAAGGACAGCATGTCTGTTTTGCAAATGTAAGTACATTATCTGTCATCTTTGCAGTACTGTGCTATGAAGAATAGCACATATTAAGTAACATAGAAAGTAACATATTTTAGCAACAGCGTAAAAATGAATAACATAACAGGCACAATACGGATAAACTATTGGTACTACATGGATCACATGACTAAACTTACGTCATCGTTTTGAAATACCTCCGGTTTCATTGTCCACACTACAACGTGAAAACGGCGTTTTCTAATTTATCCACTTTGGAGAGCGTTTTCCAAACGATACGTTTTTGTTGACTTAAAACGGCGTCTCAGTGTGGACAAAAGGCCAAAACGGAGAGAAAAAGATACGTTTTCAAACGAAAACGTATTAGTGTGGACATGGCCTATAGGACTCATTTCATGCAGTAACATTAGGCAGTTTTGATTTAAAGAGCCCCTATCATAGCATTTGAAATGTTCCTATTTTTGTTTTAGGAGTTCCCAAAAACAGTTTAACATGCATGCAAGGATAAAAAACACTTTATTTGTCTTATAATATGCATTTATTTTTAACTGATTTGCTCACCGACTCCCAAATGATTCGTACAACGACTAATTTTTCCAAACCACTCCTTTGCGTGACGCTAATCGGCGGTGATTGGTCAGATGACAGTCAGACCCAGTCAGTTATTGTTTGTTAGCCCAACGCATAAACATATTGATAAAGCACTGCAGTACTACAAGACGATCTATTGTTTATGACAACTCCAATAACAGCGACAAACATTTCACATATTTAAAAAAAATTGACATTGGGGACCTAGAAGCTGCGCTGAGCGTAACTTACACACACACATACGCACACATAATTATTGCGCCTTCCCTCCTCAACAAAACCGTTCAAAACCCATAAAAGCAACAATTATTAATAATACTTACAGGTTGTGATTCATAAGAGGAAGCTGATCCATATACACTGGGTAAGTAAGTTACTGAGCCCTCCTTCAGGAACAACCGCTTGCGAATCCACATTTGAATTCATTTATGTTTTTGAACGATTCGTAATTAAAATGATGAGTGGTATCGTTGCAAATATGAACTCCAACCACCGATTCTTCACATGCTCGTCCCTAGTAAATGAAAACAAAGTGTACTATCTGAACTATCTTTGCATTGTAGAACACATGAAGTATTTGAATGTGTAGACTTCAAGTTTACACTTCCGTCTGCGCGCGCAGTAACTGGGCGTGGCCAGTATGTATCTACGTCACTACGAACCAGCTAATGACTCGTTTCAAAAACAATTCATTTCATAGACTCAGAGTCGACTCTCACTTTTGAAAGACAATAACTTTATACACGGTGCACTTTCAGATATAAATCTTTGCAGGATGTTTTCATTCCCTTAGAGCTTTATTCCACACCATATGAACAGTCATTTTCAAAAATCCATGATAGGGGCTCTTTAAATGCTGTTTAATATCAATGATCACGTTATTTTACATATGCATATTGTTACATGACATCATTCTAGATGTATCATTTCACATTCTGCTTCTTTTTCGCCTGTGAGATTCTGCACTCTATCAGAAGATACGTAATAGCGCCCCCTATCGTATAACAGTGAAAAGACGGAAAATTGCAGACATTTCGGTCATTTTCCACTCTCAGAAGCAAAGGTACAAAAGCTGTCACTGGGGCGGTACCTTTTCAAAAGGTACACTTTTGTACCTTTTGAAAAGGTACCGCCCTTTTCAAAAAAGGTAAAACGCACACAATTGCTAATAAAAAACAAGCCCAATTACGTCACATTAACTTATATGGCAGGGAAAAAGTTAATGTAATGCAATTGGGCTTATTTTTATTAGCAATTGTGTGTGTTTTGTTGTGTGGACCAGGCAACCCTGAAGTAATCACAGACTAATGCCCATCAGATCATGTAAATCATTGGAAAATTAATATGATTGTCTAAAAAAAATATGAAATAAATTGTCCAGGTTGTCCAGGAAGCTATGTGAACACAAATAAACTGCAGAAGATGTGTTGTTACTCTATAAAAATAAAAATAAATTACTGATTATTTTGCAATCCTGACATAAATTAAGAAATTACTATTATTGCAACCGAGTTTTATCATAAACAGTGGTCAAACATCGTAGCTGGACTCTTAAATCTTGCTCGCGCTACTCGGTTTGCGACGTTTTAACCTGCGGTGAATGTTGAACGACAACAATCTGAGGGCCGCCGCCAATCGTTGTGTGTAAAAAGGTTGGATCGCCACAGCTTTCCCGGGGTTCACGTCATCCCTGATGGGATTGTTGATTTCAGCGAGACTGGAGTGTGCATGCGCACGTGGACCCAGAGGTTAACGCAGCCCCCGACTGAACCACTGATTTTCAATTTGCTTTCCATTAGGGATCAACCACATCAGTCCAGAGAGAGCGGAGAAACCCTCATTAGTGAGTCTCTCAACGGCGTTCCCTTCATCCACATTTCACTTTCACTCACTTTTCCTCCCATTTGCAAAGAGATGCTTATCAGCCACACGGAATGAGGAGTATTATCATAATTGCATACAAATTAACAGCAATAGGCTGATGGAATATTCAGTGCATGACTTCCACGCAACAAAAGTCCCGATGTTATAAGCTGCGGATGATTGAGGAGCCGCCCCTGTCCCGGTCGGCCTGCCGGTGAAATGTTGGCTTTTGTGAAGCGGAGGTTGAGCCTTGCAGGACAGATGGCTGACATGTTTAACGCTCCCATTTAAGACTTTGCCATGTAACCACAGCTTGCATGATTCCTTTAAGCCCTGAGCATGAGCCGTGTGTGTGTGTGTGTGTGTGTCCTGCTGAGCGGAGCAATAGGGAATTTTTCATGGTCACAGAAAGCATTCATTTTATTTTGGATATAATTAGCCCACATTTGTTCTGCTTTGATGCTTGTCGAGTTCAGGGCAAGAAATGAGAGTCTCTACCAGGGAACAAGAGAATGTGTGTATGTTTTTTAATTTGTTCCCCTTACTCCTTTAATATGCATAAGCTTCTTCAAAAGAGGTCAAGGTCATGCGAGTGCATCCGAAACAAACACGACCGACTTACAGGACAACACAATGCCTGTGCACTATCACATTTGTAATTGGGAAGCCGTCATCATGGGATGGACGTGTCTGGCTCGCCCTGATTCTGAAAACAGATTGACTTCGAATACTAGCATCGGATAATGTGCTAGTATTCGAACACTGTGGCTGTGTTTGAATCAAGCGGCAACATTCTAATCTGAACGATGAAGCCTACCCGGAAGTGCGATAAACTGCAATACATCTCAAATCCGCTAGAGGGAGCAAATATCCAAAGACGTCTCAGTTTTCACAGGATAAATTCATATGTTTACAGTTTGGTCCCATGGACTTTTATTGTAATCTTCAATATGTTCGTGTGCCTGACAACTGTGAGGGGGTGAATTTTTTTCTTACTCGTTAGTTTAGACCATATTTAGATATATATGTATGACGAATAAGGGCGGTTAACTTTGATTGACAGCTGATAACGGGCTGCGCCGAGTGAATTTGACGTCTCGGCCATGATCTTACACAACACATCATACCACCACTGTATCCTTTCTGAAACTTTTGTATTTTGTATTTCCCAATATTTTCCAGAATGGCGCCGCCCATACGCCTTATTCACAGCAGCGCCATCTTTGATTTTTAATGAGAATGAAAGCGAGGCTGTGAGGGATAGACTTGCATCTCTTCAATGGGCTGTACTGTTATTTAATGTGTTTTCGGATTGTTCTGCTCATGAAACACTGGAAAAATATCTTTCAAAGAAATGTCAGTTGACAAAAAACTCCCGACAATGTAAGCTGTGGAAAATTGTAAGTAATCTAGCAGCTTTTTACAGCGGATGCCATTGGAAAGAAGTTAAGTCTATCCCTCACAGCCTCACTTTCATACCTGTCATGGCGCTGCTCTGAATAAGGTCTATACCCCCCCATAAACAGCCTCAAACCCATTCTTCAGAGAGTCTATGGGTGACGTCACAGACGCTTTGCCCATATTTTTTTACAGTCTATGGTTTGAATCCTTGCGTACTGCACAATTATAAACAGGGGTGCACATCATAGGAACCGTTTCTAAATTAGCCCTCGCGTCTGGTTAGGTCAAAAACTGATTAACATGGAAAAGATACCTTTTATCGCGTGTCGCGTCGTTGGATCGCGCGTAGTTAGGACACGGTGTCGGTGTTATTTATGAGTCGAGACAGTTTTAAAAAATGTCAACATCGAACATGGTCCCCGTTGCATAGTTCGCCGGTGCTAGGCTTGCGCGAGTCAACGGTAACTTTTAGCATGCCCTTAAAAACAGTTTTTCCCACTCCACAGTTCACCAAAAGCAAATCAATTATAACGCCAGACTATCAATGTAAGTGGCTTTATGAAATGCTTAGGTAACGCTTCCTTCCTACAGTACTTACAGTGTACTTACCTAGAAAGTACTGGCTAATATAAGGTAAGTACATGGAACAGGGGTAGGTTTAGGGTTCACTGTAAAAAATATTTTCAAGATTTGTTATCACAACATATTTTCTTTTGTCAAATCAACTTTATAATAATTTATTTAGTTGAGATAACTTATTATTTTGAGTTTCTGATGGTTAAATTAATCTCCTTCATTGTATTAACTCACTTTTTCCAGTTCAATCAACTTAAAATTTTAAGGCAACCCAGGTTACTTACTTTTTAAAGTTAAACCATCAATATTTTTTTACAGTGTAGTTATTACCCAGTAATTGTGGTTACTAAAATAAGTACATAGTATTTACATGGGTAACTGGGCTGCAAAAGGAAGCGTTATGGAGAAATGAATAGGAGAAGTGTGTGGACACTGTTATGAACCGTATTCCGGTCCACCTTTTCGCACAGACTCTACCAAAGGTTTCTGGTTGATGTGAGAGCATCATATTTTACAACATAATATGGTGGACAATTTAATTCGGAGTGGATATTTGCTGTAAATATTCATCCTTTTCCTGTGTTTAGTTTTTCTAAGCATTCATCCTGCAGCATTTATCCTGCGAGACAGAGAAACATGTGCCGCTCTTTTTTTCTGTCTCTGTCGCTTCCTCTTTGTGTTTTATGAGAGCTGAAATTGTATTTGTGGTTGAAATGAAAATGATAGGCAGAGGCACAGTAATTATACATAATGATTTTTCCCAGCAGGCTCTAGGCTGCCCATGCCATTCCAAAGAGACACACTGCAGGGATGTGTGGCGAGAGAGATTCGTCGAAAATTACAGAAAATGGTTTTAATTATTTTGCTTCAATAGCATCTGTCTGTTGCTTTCATATAAAAGCTCCCTGGGATACAGTATTGCCGTTTTTAAAGCATAATCTAAATGAAACACCTTCCACCCTCTTTATTTTCCTGGAAAACAGAGTGATGAATAGTATTTCTCCATCTGGAGTCGTCAGGCTTTCAGAGCTGTTTTCCGACATGTCTATCCTGTCCCATCATGCCGCGCGCCTCCGCTTTTGCTGCGCTTTTCACGCCGTTGGGTGATATTTTTGGTCAGGTGCAAATTAGCGCGAGACGGGATGTAAAGAGAGAGCGTCACCGTACTCTGAGCAGAATCACTTCTAATTCAAAGGGTTTTTCAGGCTTATTTCGTTTAAAGGAATATTTCAACCTTGTTCTGTAAATTCACCTTCTTTTTACTGCTTTTAAACCCTCTAGCATAACTTTATGATTCTGTATTTTATTTTGTTTTATATTTCATTTCATTTATTTTTTTTTTCATGTTTTTATTTTTTTAATTTTTTTACATTACATAAAAAGGGTATTCTGTTCCCTATTTTTAGTTTATTTAAAGGTGGGGTATGTGGTTTTCTTTTTTGTCATTTTTTCAAAATCAGCTGAAATCCCTCTAACCCACTTATAGCCCCGTTCACACCGCCAGCGATTTTGTCGCTAGGCTCTGTACTGTGATGTCGCTTGTGGGCGTTCGTAGCACTTGCTGTCGCTCTGATAGACTGCACGTCAGGCCATATCTATACAAAGGCCATCACAAGTGATATACAATTTTAATTTGACTGGGAATAAATGACTTTTAAGGCTAAAAAGAAACCATATGCTGTTGGGAGAGTGTTTTTATATCTCCACAGCTGTGTTCAGTGGATTAAATCATTTACTAGATCAACGATCGATCAATGAACAAATTAAACTCACTCATACTGTCACAAATTATAAAAACGTCATTCGAATTTGACAAATAATCAATTTTCTTGTCCCTAATAGTCAACGTAATGCAGGGGAAATTGTAAAATGAACTGCAGCAGTGCTAAACGTGCATCATAAAATTACAACACTCGAACTATAACGTTCACTGAGACTGTCGACAGTTTCTTTTCCATGCATCATTTTATTATCCATGTTATGTGGTTACAATCAAATCATATAAAACATTGAAATCGTCCTCAAACTCTTTCTTTCTGTCTTGCCTGCCCTGCACTCGAGACGGTGACGTGAGCTCCACTGAAAGTCTTCTTTCCTATTGGTTGTCGCTCGCGAAAATCGCTGCTCATTTGCATAAAGTTGAAAATTCTCAACTTGTGTCGCTTGACACGCCCACATTCTGTCGCCAACGGTCACTGTCGCTCGTGTCGCCGGATGTCGCCAGCGTTCCATTGAAATGAATGGGATCTTGTCGCTTTGTCGCTGGCGGTGTGAACGGGGCTTCTGAGTTAAGGCCTGTTCACACCGGGGCGAATTTCGTGCGCGATATTCGCTGACGTCTAACGCATCGTGACTAAACTAAGGGCGCCAATGTGAGTGTGCACATCGACACGAAAAATGGCACGTGTAAAAGCGCCATTTAAAAAAAAAAAACACCTCGGGTCGTTTTTTTAGTTTGACAAGCCGCGTTAAAAACTATCTGACCAATGAGATTGGCGCTTTTGCTCACGCGTCTGGATCTTCTGAAATGAAGTTACAGTAAAACACAACTTGGGGACGCTCAAAAACACAAAACGGTCTTGCTGAGCACACATACGTTAAGGTGAAGAAGATATACGCCAAGTAGCATCTTCACTGCCGGGAAGACATGAGACGAGGAAGATGCGAGGCCAGATGAATGAAGAGCTGCTGGTCTCGCTGGTGTCAAAACATAAAGAACTATCTGACAAACGCGATAGCAACTACAAAAATCTTGATAAAAGAGAGCTGTTATGGAGTGGTATTGCAGAGCATCTAATGTCAGGGAATATTGCATGTTCACTCGGCTCATCGTCAGTGAAAATCGCTTGGGTGTGAACACAAAAAACGCTTTGAAAAACGCTGGTGCCGATATTTGTCCCGATGTGTATGGCCCTTTAGAAGCACTGAAATGAAAATTAAGCAATTTAATCATCTGTGGAACAGGCAGGACTCCAGCCAATCATTTCCAAGACCACCTAGAATCATTGGACAGATAATGCGTCAATCAAACTTTCGTACCATACCCCCCTCCCCACATCCCCCTCGCGTGCGTGTCCCCTTCGTACGCATACTCAAAGCTTGTGACCCAGTCACAGTACGTGCAAGTCGCCCCGGTACAGAGAGAGAGAGAGTTAGTGCAATCTCACGTATCTAAGTTTTGCAGATGCATGATTGCGCGTCCATGTTCTTCGAATGGGTGGAGTCAGGGCCAGCGTTGGAGGAAAGAATTGTGTATTTGCCAAATCTGCCGGCCATTTTGCAAATCCCATACCCTTCCTTTAAAGGGATACTCCACTTTTTTTGGAAATAGGCTCATTTTACAACTCCCCCAGAGTTAAACAGTTTTCGAATCTATTCAGATGATTTTCTGATATTTAGAGGAATATCAGTAACCATCTCATTGACTTCCATAGTATATATTTTTTTCCTACTATGGAAGTCAATGGGACCAGAAACTGTCTGGTTACTGATACTCTGATATTCGAAAACGATGGATTCGAAACGATAAAACCCAACAGTTTAACTCTGGGGGAGTTGTAAAATGAGCCTATTTTCCAAAAAAAAAAAAAAGTGGAGAATCCCTTTAATTGTCTTTCTTTTTTTAATTAGGCTTCCATTGAAAGTGTTTTACTGTAAACACATTTTCTATTCTGTTTCTACAAACTGAGGGACAGGTTTGAAATGATTGTCTGGTAATCATCAGCATGCCACAGATGTTGTCAATAGACATTAAGGGGGGAAATGTCCCAGAATATTCCTTTCATTTACACCAATCTCCCAATCCTGATTTTAAAAATGCTAATTAAGCGGTACAAACATAAGGCAAATGTTTCTCATTATATCTCTATAATCAAATGAGTATTTCAACAACACACTGGGTCATAAGAGGACTTCGTTAAACAAGCTTCTGTCATCCTTTTGCATGTTAAACAGTTACCACAGACCCCTTACATCCAGCGGGGGTAATTGGGGTGGTTACAGGCGGATGGATGCATGTTGGCTAAGCGTGAGTGTTTCCTGAGATAAATGGAAGATGTAAGCGCTCATTGATCCGGCCAGCGAGGACCGTGAAGGGCAGGATTTACGTCTGTGAAGGGAGCCGTTCGGCTGGACGGTGAGGGTTTCTGAAGGAGAAAGACAAAGACACAAAGTGCCAAAAGCCGTTCAGAGATCAACACAACCCTGAAACTTTGATGGTTTAATGTTGACTCCCTTAGCAGAAGCATCACAGCCAGACTTTTTGACCAAATCTAGGCCATGATTGCATGTTCTGATCAATAACTGTCCATTTAAAGTGCCGTGTAGTCCCTCAAAACCACTTTTGGCTTTCATCAAAGTCATGCCCACCATCTAGTTTATTCTGGACTAAGAACAAAATCAAGAACACGTAGGCATGAAAAACCTTTCCTCAAGTGTTCAGTGTTTGTCAGGTTTGCATGGTCCATTATCCCCTGCTGGTAGACGCTGTAACTGCACTATTCTGCTGCCAAATATGTTTCTTCCTTCATGGCCATTCTTATGAAATATCCATTTTGCACTGTGCATATGGGAGCATCTTATTTTAAAGGATTAGTTCACTTTTGAAAAAAACTTTCGCTGATAATTTACTCACCCCCATGTCATCCAAGATGTCCACGTCTTTCTTTCTTCAGTTGAAAAGAAATTAAGGTTTTTGATGAAAACATTCCAGGATTTTCTCCATACAATGGACTTCAATGGGAACCAAACGGTTCAAGGTCCAAAAGACAGTTAATAACAGTTTCAGATGCAGCTTCAAATGTCTTTAAACGACACCAGACGATGAATAAGGGTCTTATCATGCGAAACGATCGGTTATTTCAAAGCTTATTCCAAAAATGTAACTTTTCTAAGGACAAATGCTAGCCTTGCTCTATTCTGTGAGGCGCGTTTTTAACGTCACGTAATACGTAATTACGTTCAAAAGGTCACGGGCGACGTAGCCGGAAGTAAAGAGTCAGTGTTTACAAGTTGAACGCATAGGTTGAACGTGCAAACTAACTCAAACGCCGTTTGCAAAAAAGGAATTAAAAGGTAAAACAACGATGTCGGACGATTTTGATTCTGTACTTCCGGCTACGTCGCCCGTGACCTTTTGAACGTAATTACGTATTACGTGACGTTACAAACGCGCCTCACAGAATATAGCAAGGCTAGCATTTGTCCTTAGAAAAGTTACATTTTTGGAATAAGTTTTGATATAACCGATCGTTTCGCATGATAAGACCCTTATTCATCGTCTGGTGTCGTTTAAAGACAATCTGAAACTGTTATTAACTGTCTTTTGGACCTTGGACCGTCTGGTTCCCATGTAAGTCCATTGTATGGAGAAAAATCCTGGAATGTTTTCATCAAAAACCTTAATTTCTTTTCGACTGACGGAAGAAAGACATGGACATCTTGGATGACATGGGGGTGAGTAAATTATCAGCAAAAGTTTTTTTAAAAGTGAACTAATCCTTTAAGAAAGCATCTGTGCTACTGGCAGGACTGACCATATATAGCGGTCTTCTACTGAATAAAGTGTGTTTTAGTGTGTTCCCTCTGGTTGTTTGTCATGTTGTTAGTTTGAGATGGGGATCCTGGGAGATGCGTTGGTAAATGAGCAGTTTCAGCCCTCTGTGTGTGTGAGATTCACTCGAGTCCTTTAATAGGAAAGAAATGTTTTGAGATTGAACCATTTAAACATTAGCATTTCAGTGTCCATATTACACCTCGGAGAAAAGGAGGAGGCAAATGCCTAAATCTGAACTGCACACCCAGAAACCAATCACTGATGGAGATTAGATATTATAAATCATGAGTGATTTATTTGTGCACATCATAATTTTTTTTTTTTAAATCATGTGCCCTTGTAATCTTTCATCAAAAAGAACTTCCCCTCCTTCTTGCAGAAACTTCTTCTGTGACAACCCGGTCTCATCCCAAGACGTCATTTAACTGACGTTTTGGGACGTCTTTTGACCATACGTCAATATTCGCCTTTTTAGGGCCCCCTTAAACGTCGGTAGATGAGGTTATGGGATCCTAACTCTACCCCAGACCTAAACCTAACCCGTCACCTAACTGACGTTAAAGGTAAAGCGTCAGTTGTACGACGGCCCGGGATCGCCATCTACCGACGTTTAAGGGGGCCCTAAAAAGGCGGATATTGACGTACGGTCAAAAAACGTCCCAAGACGTCAGTTATATGACTTTTTGGGATGAGACTGTGTTATCTGTGATGATGCGTTTACTTGCACGAGGGCGGGGAAACCTGTCAATCACATGAGATCCACCAATAGCAAACACATGGATCAAATCAAGCCCCGCCCTACATTTCTATTTGTACCACAAGCCGTTTCACTCGGATATTCGTCACAATAAGCAAGAAAGACTAGCGAACTTCCTTTCCATGTTGACTTGGAAAGTTCATTAAAGGGATAGTTCACTCAGAAATAGAATTTCTGTCATTATATACTTTAATTGTTCATCTTTATACAGTATGTATTTGAAATAACATGAACACAGGTAATGGCAATAATTTTTATTATTTAAACTTTATAATAAAATAATAATTTATTTTTTGGAATAAATAATACATTTTCTTTTCACGTTTTTAGTCTATGGGAACTGTTCCTTTATTTTATTTTATTTTATTTTATATAAAGACTCTTCTCTGTAATCGTCACCCATGAAGTTTTTTGGTGTGACTTTTTGTGGCTTGGCTCTCAGCTGGACTGATATGGTGCAGTGCAACACACACACACACACACACACACACAGAGAAGCAGAAAATGAAAGTCTTTTATTTTGACAAACCATCTGATGAATGATAGTGAAACGCAGATGAAGATGGAGGACGATGTTATAGAATAGACAAGTGTCTATTTTAAGGGTCAATATATTCACTCTCAGTATCTGTATACACATAACTGTGTTGACATGTCCAGACTCCTGTGTGTGTGTGTGTGTTTGAATATGTAGTGATTCCTATCACAGCACATGTCAGTTAATGATAATATGAACAAATGAATTCATTTTCTCCCCATATTTCCCTTCCGCACAGATTCATTACAAGCCTCTATTGCTTTTCCTGGAGCGCATGTGTGTGTCCGCCGCGTCCATGAGCATCTCCGGTCCCTCATAAGGCCTGTTGTCAGTCTGTCATGACGATGATGGATGGGAGAGCCCGTCCGCTCTGTCTCTTTGACTCGAGTGTGAGTTCATTCATGTTAAAGCAGCGCTGGGCTCTCGGTGGAATTCACATCTCGACTCGGAGAGAGGTCTGCGTTTAGAGACCAGGTGTCGGCGCACTGCACATCTGTCAGTGCACAATCCATAAAACACTCCACGTCATGCACATGGATGCTTATGAAACCTGTGAGATGCTCAAACTTCAGTTTTGCTGTATACTAAGCAGATGCATCATATCTAGTTACAAATTGAGTGCACCAGGCATTTAGAATTCACTGTGCTATATTTGTATACTCACACTTTTTTTTTGAGTTGCACAATTTTTTTTCTCTTTTTAACCTTCTTTTGATTGTGTTTGGTTGGCTTGGATATCTCTACACTCTTAGAAGAAATGGTTCTATTTAGAACCAGAAATGGTTCCATCCCCCGCTTCATATATGGAACTCCAAAATGGTTCTATATAGAACCATTTTTTTTGGTAAAAGGTTCTATTGGCCAAGTATGGAACCCCAGGGTTCTATATAGAACCCAGAGGAACCCTTTTTTAAGAGTGTATAGAAGGGGTTCCAAATACGTAGCGCTAATAGAACCTTTTAAGGTTCTATATAGAACCTTTTCTTCTAAGAGTGTAGATCTCATTTCGAAGGATTTCATAAAGCAGGGCTGATTTTCAAGTCTTCGCATGATTTGGTAGTAGGCCTATCTTTCATAAGACATTGTATTAGGCCCTTATTAACCTTGCCGTCAGTTTTTTGACCTTTTAGATAGATATTTTTGTTGCGTCACTCATGTCATATTTTTACATGTTTAATGTCTGCATTGAAGTTAAAAATAGGGTATGCGATTTCTGAGAGGCTAGCAATAGCAAACTAGCTTTGAAAGCATGAGATCCCACCCTCCCTTCAGAGCGTCTCCAAATCAACATTTAGCGGATATAGAGGTTACAGATACAAAAAAAAATATGTATATCTTGACCACGATTATGGCTTTATGTATGTGTGAGTCAGTTAAATTTGCATGCACAGAATTTACAGGAATCAAACAAACAAAATTATTTATACAGAATTGTTATAAACATGTATTACCATATTGGGGCAGTAGCTATTTCCATTTTCTGGAATTTGAACACAATAACAACTGGAAATCCTCATGGAATCTCCTGTAAAAGTGTGTGTATTATAGCTGTATTGTCACCACAAGCTCCCCCTATTCCCAGGGAGCGGATGGTTTGATATAGTATAATTACACTCCAGCTCTGAGCGGGACCTTCCCAGCAGGCCATCTGAGACGGGAGTGAGTGTGAGTGTGTGTCGGGCTCAGCTGGGGACGAGAGATTGAGCTGATCTTGTTTTATAGAGATCTCGGATAGATTCCTCTGCTAGGATGAATATTTGATCCTCCTCGGGTCTGAAATGACAGCATTACAGGTGCGTCGGAACATTTGCCAATCTGTTTCTAGTTTCTAGGACACACACTCCTTTCTCAAAACTCACGCATCAGCCAGGGTTGACGTGATGCCGACGTTTCAGTGGTTCATAGCAAGAACATCAGTGAACATCAGCGAAATGATCTGCCAATGGGGTTAAGAAAAATAATCTTAATTCAAACAGAAACATTATTTCTTTAGCCCATTGGCAGATCATTTTGCTTGTTTTAAGCAAAATATCACTTAATTTGTATTATTTCCCCCCCAAAAAAACACTTAATATCTTATGGCGTTTTACTACTTTAGTAAATGCATCTTGATTTAAGAATTTTTCCCAGTGTACCACAACAAAACTAATATAGAGTTTCAATATAAATATTAACAAATGAATTGAAAGCAATTATAAGAAGCCTTCGAGTGTTACTCACTGTAGTAATCTTTGCTTTTTCAAGTTAATTTTTCAAAACAAGTAAACAGCCAGTAAGAAATTACAGAAATAGATCACATTAAAACAAAAACAGCAAAGCATTATTTTTATACTTGCTAGTACCGATTTCTGGCAAGTATTATTCATAGTATTTATTAATGTTTTGATTTAGCTTTTTTATGTTTTAAAATGTACATTTAAAATTTAAGTAGTTTAAGTGTTTGGTAATTAGGGCCCGAGCACCGATGGTGAGAGGACCCTATTTTTTTTTTGTTGTTGCTCTGTTTATTATTATTCTTTAGAGGGCCTAAACATGCTCGAAAACTCATGAAACTTTGCACATGCTTCAGAAGTGGTGAAAATGTATGGTTTTCAAAATTGGGTGGGGCAAATTCTTAAAATTATTGCCCCCACATTTTGCCCCGGCTCTACGTTTCATGTACAGGTATGAAATTTGGTACATACATGTAATGGCCCAATAGCTACAAAAAAGTCTCTTGGAGCATAGCCCTAAAGACAACAGGAAGTCAGCTATTTTGAACTTCCTCCTTTTGTGCATTTTTCGTAATTTCCTGATGTTGTACTTTAACAAACTCCTCCTAGAGTTTTGATCTGACCCTCTTCAAATTTGGTGAGTGTAATCTTAAGGCTTTTGCGAAGTTAAATTGCGAAGATCTTGAGTTTTCGTCGAAGGGTGTGCCCTTGGCGGCCTGACAAATGTACTCCCAATTTCAGCCTTTTGGTGATTTGTGCATGAGTCATATAGGTCAATATTGCTTGCAGTTCCGATGTTGCTAGGCAACCACAGACAGCCTGCAGTAACTCAGGCACACAATGTCCGATCTGCCCCAAACTTCACATGTTTGATAAGAGTCCTGTCCTGAACACATGACCATGCTCAAATTTGGTTATAGCAATAGCGCCACCTGCTGGTAGCAGGAAGTGTGCAAATACAAATCCTTTGACATAGTCCTCCTATATGTATTATCATTACATACTGCCCACCTGTGCTCTGTTTTCCTTAAACTGCCGGGTGGTGGCGGCACAGGTGCGAGGCTTTTCATTGTTGCTTGCAGCTTTAATTTTATGTACTTTTGATATTTTTATATGTTTTATATTATACGTTTTACTTACACTTTTCTCTAAAATATGACTATGATATATCTTTGAAAGTTGACTGGCTAATTTTTCCAGGTAACAATGAAGGAGTTTGAGGTATGAAATGATACGCTCCCCGGATTCAAGGTCAGCCCGCATAAACAACAATGTTGAAGTTTGGAGATTTTAAGAGAACACTTCAGGCCAATTTTGCACTCATTTTATGCTTAACTGAAGTTTCACGAGTGATTTAGGTTTTGTGGTTTTGATCAGAGTTTGGACTCGAGGTCAGAGGTTAATTTGAGGTTTAAGATTTAGAATTTAAACTCCATGCATGAAATCCGCCTTCTTGTTTCTCTCCACGTAAAACGCTGACTGTTCTCCTCGCAGATTTTCTTTGTCTGCACACACACTCACACACTCACGAGCCGGTTTGATTTCTGTGTGAAGAGCAGGTTTATACTCCCGTCTCAGTCGAGAACAGACACATAAAGACTTTAAAGTCTGAAATCATGCTGTTCTGCAGATTTGTAGCGTATCACCTGCCGGTCGGACTGTCCCGGATCCGCAGCTGTGAGGAGTGTGTGCCGCTCCTGCTGTCTGTTAAGATTAGGGTGAAAAGGGCAGCTCATACATCTCTGTAGGAGTCCATCGCAGAGTTGTTGATGTTGACAAATTTTGAGCATGGTTTGTCAGACACACATACATGATATATATAATATTGCGAAACGTTATTACAATTTAGAATATGTTTTCTATATGAATATATTGTAAAATAGAATTTATTCCTGTGATCAAATCTGAATTTTCAGCATCATTTCTCCAGTTTTCAGTGTCACATGATCCTCAAAATTAACTCTTCTGATTATGATCAATGTTGAAAACAGTATTATATAACCTTGATGCATTTTTGCTCATGATTCTTTGATGAATAAAAAGTTCAAATGAACAACATTTATTAGAAAAAGAAATCTTTTGTAACATTTAAAATGTCTTTTGCTTTCACTTCAAAATACACAAGTCTCATTCTTTTGCCGATCATCTGATGTGATGTCGAGAAACGGAGGGATGAAGTGTCCGAGCGTTTCGCTGCTCTGTCATCATCGAACGCTGTTTGACAGACTCTAATGTCTCCTGATTTATTAAGAAAGGCATTTATTTGATCTGCGGCAAGTTTTCTGTCAGTCTGAGGCAGACCGAGATTACATACTGAGCCAAACACTGTGCGAATACGTGTGTGAAATCCTGTAGATATTATTTAAATGTGCCGAAAGCAATATTTTCACAGAATAGCATGAAAACGTCCCTCAGATATCAGTGAAATAAGTGTCCTGAGATCTCACAGCTGTCTGTGTCCCTACGACACACACAATTGTTCAGCCAATCAAAGAGTTGTCAGTCATATTGTATGGAAGCTTGTTTTCGCCACGGAATTAAACAATTTAAAACTTTTTATCTCGCAACTTGGACTATTTTTCTCACAATTGCGAGTTTATATCACACAATTCTGATTTTATAACTCGCAATTGCGTGTTTTTATCTCACAATTCTGACTTTATATCTCACAATTGTGCGTTTTTATCTCACAATTCTGACTTTATAACTCAAACAATTGTGCGTTTTTATCACACAATTCTGACTTTACACAATTGCGAGTTTATATCACACAATTCTGACTTTTTAACTCGCAATTGCGAGTTTATATCACACAATTCTGACTTTTTAACTCGCAATTGCGCGTTTTTATCTCACAATTCTGACTTTATAACTCGCAATTGTGCGTTTTTATCACACAATTCTGACTTTACACAATTGCGAGTTTATATCACACAATTCTGACTTTATAACTCACAATTGTGAGTTCATATCACGCAATTCTGACTTTATAACTTGCAATTGTGCGTTTTTATCACACAATTCTGACTTTACACAATTGCGAGTTTATATCACACAATTCTGACTTTATAACTCACAATTGCATGTTTTTATCACACAATTCTGACTTTATAACTTGCAATTGTGCGTTTTTATCACACAATTCTGACTTTACACAATTGCGAGTTTATATCACACAACTCTGACTTTTTAACTCGCAATTGTGCGTTTTTATCTCACAATTCTGACTTTATACCTCACAATTGTGCGTTTTTATCTCACAATTCTGACTTTATAACTCGCAACTGTGCATTTTTATCACACAATTCTGACTTTATAACTTGCAATTGTGCGTTTTTATCACACAATTCTGACTTTACACAATTGCGAGTTTATATCGCACAATTCTGACTTTTTAACTCGCAATTGTGCGTTTTTATCACACAATTCTGTCTTTATACCTCACAATTGCGACTTTATATCACACAATTCTGACTTTATATTTTTTTTCATAATTTAGAGCATTTCAGATTTGCTGAAATGGGATTTTGGAGAGATGAGAGTTTGTATTAATAGCTAATGCTAAAAACATACTTCACAAAAGCATACAGTTAATTTGAACTTGCTCTGCAAGATTCTCTTCACTTTTGGCAACACTGAGAATGCATTTATATACTTGCACATTTCATAAAGCACCTCAAGCATACATGACATCAAAATGGACAACGATTGTTTTTTAAGAAAAATTACCAAATTTACAATATATGATTTATCCATGCACATCATTTTCTTTTAAACGTGCCTCGTAATCTTTACTCAAAATAACTTCCTCTCCTTCATCTCTCTTCTCTTCTCTGATGATGTGTTTACTGGCACGAGGGCGGGGCAACCTGTCACTCACATGAAATCCACCAAACCACAACCATCCAATCAATTCCCTAATGACAAAATCAAACCCCGCCCTACATTTGTTCATGTCCGAGAAGCCGTTTCAGTCGGATATCCTGTACACAACTACTTTTTCATGCCGACTTTAAGTAGAAGCGTTTGCGTTCACGTCTTTTTGGGGTCTAGATGGTGGGAGTCAACAATAGCTCCAGATGTTAAACTCATCCTTCAGACGATGTCCACACACACACACACACTGCTTCCCATTTTTCTCCAAACCCCAATGGCTTGTTTTAAACGTGTGTGTGTGTGTGTGTGTGTGTGTGTGTGTGTGTGTGTGTGTGTGTGTGTGTGTGTGTGTGTGTGTGTGTGTGTGTGTGTGTGTGTGTGTGTGTGTGGATGTGTGGATGTGTCCTTTATTGCTGAAGAGGTCTTGAACATTAAAGTTCCCTCCGGCACAAAGAAGCACAGCTCAGGACTGCACACGTTTAACTCATCCTTGCATCATCTCTCCTTCCCTTTCCCACTTTTTCTCATGTCCCTTCAGCCTCTCCCGCTTCTCCGTTCTCATTTCTCTGATGCCTTTCTCTCTCAGAACAATGGCTTTTTGCTCACACATTAATGCAATGAAATCTTATTTTCAATGCTAGAAAACCTCTTTAGAGTAAATGTTACATAAAGGTTGGTCATCACCTTCCTATCACTATACTATTATAGTTTTTATTGATATTTAGACTGTTTTTTAATACATAGGCTATATTTTACATTTTCATTTCATTAGTTTTTCTCCTTTGTACTGTATTAGTGTTTGTATCATGTATAGTTTTTGTTATTTTAGTACATGAAGTTAAACTAAATGAAAATTAGAAATGTTTTTTTTGAAAATGAGAAAAAAAAAATGTTACTTGAAATAAAATAAACGTTACCTGACATAAAATATAAAAAATTGTAACTAGTAAGCTAATAACTTAATAACTTTATCTATATCAGTAGTTCCAAAATCCTTCTAAATATAAAAGACTAGTATCACTGTAAAAAATATTGATGGTTTAACTTAAAAAAATAAGTAAACTTTTATTTTTAATACAATGAAGGAGATTGATTTAATCACCAGAAACTCAAAATATGATGTTATCTGGACTACATAAATTATCTAAGTGTATTTGACAAAAGAAAAAATGTTGTGATTACAAATCATGAAAATATATTTTTTTACAGTGTACAGTCCGCACCACAACTGCACAGGGAAACAAAATCATCTGAACGATGTAATTTTTCCAGCTGATGAACGATGAAAACATAGACATCAAATCAGTCACTTCCTCATGAGGTGCCGTGGACACGTGACGTGTGTAAAGCAGATCGCTAGGCTTCGGAGCAGAGCTGGTGTGTGTAGATTGCCACGGACCCCTGGGAGGGAGGGGCTAACAGATTAGACTCATGAATATTCAACATGCTAATGAGAAGCAAATGAACGGGTCTGTGCGGATAATTAGAATTGTGGCCAGCAGGATCTGGCACAAGAGAGCGAGAGAGACGCTTCATCGGTCTAATATAAATTGTAAATACGGTGTCTCTGTAGTGTGCGTTTATTGACGGATAAGGTAATTTATCTGCATCATCAGCAATTGAGTCTGTCTGTCAATCAAAGTGACAGTTCCCGAGAGGCTTTTTATTGCGCACAGGTGGCTCAGGAGATTCGATGTTAAAATACTACTTTCTGAGAGACATCTTTTAAGTAAGGTTGATTTCCCACACTTTGACTCTGCTTACAAAACAACGTTGTGTGTTTGAGCATCTCAAGTCGAGGACGGCAGGATTAGCTTTAGTTGAAAGTGTTTAGGAGTTGTTCTATTAAATTTGGCTCCATTACTAGTGCTCTTCGGCAGTGTTGTAGTTGTCATGCCTGACTTTGCTGTGCTAGGTGTGCTCACTTCACCATGAACAGAAGATGTTGGGCCGGTCTTCTACTCCCAGCCTGAAGAGGGAGCTGTTTGTTTCCGGTCCACCAGACAGCAGCTGATGGGAGGGACTGTTTAAAAGCATCTCCTGCCAGTTGTTTGGTCTGCTCTGTGCTGTGCGTCTCGGCTTTGTTCGGGCTGCCAGGCAGGCAGCAACTCCACCATATTTTCTTTTGCTTTGTTTGCATTACACATAGTTTACACTTTACTGATCTGCACTACATTTTGATTAGTTTTCTCTTGCTTCTCATACACTGACTTAATGCATTTCTTGATTTGAATTATGATTTCATTTCATCATTTAATGTTTAAATAAACTATTTTTTGATTTAACTTTACAAACGGTGTGGTCTCCCCTATGTCACTGCTACTGTGAGCTAGGTAGACGTGACATATGGGGGCTCGTCCAGCCAGTTGAATCCCGAATTGTAAGTAGACTATTGTAATGCGCAATATTGTGTAGGCTTAATTGCGTGGATAGTGCTACGTCATTGGTTCACATTTTTGTGAATGAACGTAAGGTGATCAGCTCGAGTCGAGTCCGAGTCAAGACCGAGTCCAAAGAGAGTCGAGTCCGAGTCAAGACCGAGACCAGAGAGAGTCGAGTCCGAGTCGAGTCCGAGACCAGAGACGGTCGAGTCCGAGTCGAGACCGAGACCAAAGAGAGTCGAGTCCGAGTCGACATCGAGACCAGAGAGAGTCGAGTCCGAGTCAAGACCGAGACCATAGAGAGTCGAGTCCGAGTCGAGTCCGAGACCAGAGACGGTCGACTCCGAGTCGAGACCGAGACCAGTGAGGGTTGATTACCTAATTTACTTTTATTTACTTAGAGAAATCCTTTTTTTTTTTTTTACTGAATTTACTTAGAGTTTAAAAAATCAGTTTAGGGTAAAAAGGCCACATAGTAGGTGGTGTTAAAAGTGCAGTTGCGCACTAGAAAATCACCAAACACTGGGCGTGTCAATCAATTTAAAGAAATATTTTATTAACATACATTAATAATCATGAAAAATATTTTGAATTGAACTCGAGTGGACTCGGGAATAATTCCGAGTCCTAAAAAAAAAAAATGTTCGAGTACGAGTCAATTCCGAGTCCAAATGGACACGAGTCCATGACAAGACCAAGACCGTTAAAATATGTTCTCGAGACCGATTCCGAGACGAGTCCGAGTCTCGAGTACTACAACACTGCTCTTCGGTTAATGGAGATCTCAGTTATGTTTTATTAAACTTAAACTTTATTAAAATCAAATGCTCGCCTTGCACTGTTCTGTGACGCATGTTTGTGACTCTCCTGTTCGAACTCGTTCATCAAAATGAACAAATCTTTTTATGAGTCATTTTGTTCATTCAAAGAACAAAACGAACGAATTGACAAAGATTCATTCATTTTGATGAACGAGTTCGAACAGGAGAGTCACGAACGTACATCACAGAACAGAGCAAGGCGAGCATTTCAGCTTATAAAACTTAAACTTTGTTGTTATTTTTTTTTAAATGAGCGATCGTTTCGCTTGATAAGACCCTTATTTATCGTCTGGAATCGTTTAAAGCCCTTTGAATCGTTTGCAATTTGTTCTGAAACTGTCTTTTGGCCTTTGAACCGTTTGGTTCCCATTGAAGTCCATTATATGGAGAAAAATCCTGGAATGTTTTCATCAAAAACCTTAATTTCTTTTCAACTGAAGAAAGAAAGACATGGACATCTTGGATGACATGGGGGTACATAGTTCACTTCACCCCCATGTCATCCAAGATGTCCATGTCTTTCTTTCTTCAGTCGAACAGAAATTAAGGTTTTTTATGAAAACATTCCAAGATTTTCTCCATATAATGGACTTCAGTGGTAGTCAATGGATGGTTTTCTGACCAGCTGAGAACTCGTGAAGAGCTTATAAATGTGTAATGGACTCAAAACAGTGTCAGGAATCCCTCCGTCACACACACACTAAGATCTGCTGTAAGGAGACGCGGTTCTGACGCCTGAAAAAACGGTTTGCTTGAGCAATCTATCCTTTTTAGGATCACATCTTGTGACATCATGTCTTGTTTTAGGTTCGTTTACATGTCTTTGGTCCGTGTTGTGTTCATATATCATTCGAACCGCACCAGAATTAGTTTTAAAGCGGATTGAGACTAATTTTTTTCAGCGTATTCGGGTCACACTTATTGAAATGAACCGCACTAACAGGTTCGTTTTAATCCAACCAAACATTAGTTTTAATCCAACAGATCTCACTGTGGTTTCTCTTTCCTATGTGCCAGAGTCACGTGAACCAAGCAGAATTTCTGTGTATTGCCTGGATTCAGGCGGTGTATGTGTGTGTGTGTGAGTGTGTGAGGTGGTTTCTCTCATTAAAGGCTACAGGTCAGAGATCCACAGCACTGCAACTCAAATGCAATAGTCTGCAACCGGCAGCACAGAAAGATCTCAAAGACACACACACACACACACACACACGAATGAGGCAACTTGGATTCAAGGGTAAACAGCGAGGGAATGTGTGTTTGGATGGTAGAAGCGCGCGTGTCGCTGTGAGATGTTTGTATGTATGAGTGTCTCAGTGCCGAGAGTCTGTTGTTTTATACATGCTGTGTTGGTGTGTGTTTATTTTTATAGCTAACACAAGCAGTGCATCCACAACTAGAGTAAAACTCAGGGCACGTATCACACTACAGTTTAAAGAACACTGCAAATACATTGACTTCAACTGGGATGGTGTGTGGCAAGGACAAACACAAGGATTTGAGACATCTGACATCCACTGACCAATGAGAATTTGAGACTGGTGACTGGCCCGAATGTCATAATACACTCAAAATGAATTATATATAAATATGGTAACACTTTACAATAAGGTTCATTAGTCAACTACATTAGTTAACATGTACTAAGAATGAACAATACTTCTTCAGCATTTATTAATCTTAGTTAATAGTAATTCCAACATTTACTAATACATTATTAAAATCAAAGGTTGTATTAGTTAACGTTAGTTAATGGACTGTGAACTAACATGAACGCACAATGAACAGCTGTATTTATATTAACTAACATTAACAAAGATTAACAAACACTGTAACTAATGCATTGCTCATCGTTAGTTCATGTTAGTTAATGCATTTGGTAATGTTAACTAATTAACCTTATTGTAAAGTGTTACCATAAATATATGCATATGTACAGACCCAGATAGCAGACTGACATTGAATCAACGTGGAAATATGACATCGAAACAACGTTGATCTGACATTGTTTTGCTCATCGAATTAACGTTGAACCAACGTCAGACGCGTCATTCTTTCAAAACTAACGGAAAATCAACTTGAAATCAACGCGTTGTTTCAACGTTATGAAAGCAAATCAATTTTCGATTTTCATTTAGCTTTGAAGAATGCCGCGTCTGACGTTGGTTCAACGTTAATTCGATGAGCAAAATCAACGTTGTTTCAATGTCAAGAGAGACGTCGTTTCCACGTTGATTCAATGTCAGTTTGCTGTCTGGGGAGAGAGAGAGGGAGAGAGAGTAGTCAGTAGTCAGTGACTGATTATGATGAATATTTTTAGTTAAAAAATAATGTAATATATTACAAGTTCTTAATATTTGGAGTCTGATTATGTAATTCTGATTATATATAATCAGTTATTACCCCGCACTGTATATTTAGTTTGTTACAGCTAAGTGAAAGCTTCACAGTTTTAACACATCCCAGAGGAGAGGTTAGTGAAGGGTGTGCAGCCTTTACTGACCATAAAGTGTGTGTGTGTGTGTGTGTGCAGGTTTTAGCCTTGCATAGTACTTAATGGCGTTTTACTGCTGCTTTATATAGATCCATCTCCGTCTGTGTGTCTGTTGCTGTATATAGCTCAGTGCTGATGGGGACACACTCATAAAGATGATAAAGTCTGCTGTGGTGTCAGGCCTGGAAACGTATCACTGCTTACGTTTTATTTACTTTATTTATTTATTTTTGCTCAGAAATATCAGTGGTATTGCATAGGCTGTATTTTTTACAATAAGGCTACGATCTGAAGAGAAAACGCAAAAGTGGCGTTGCGTTATCATTTTTTATTCTGCGTTTAGACAAGCGTTATGGGTGGGAAATCCGCGTGCATACGGTGACGCAAAAGTGTGTGAAATTCGATGTAGTATACACTCCAGACGGCTAGGTGGCGATGTGAAGCACTGCCACACAACAACACCAAATCCGCACGCCTGCGTACAACCAGAGCCCGTCTAACGGAGAGCCTTGGCACTTCCTATTAGCCCCGTTGTGTATCATCTTTGTTGCAGTTCCATTAGAATTCCACTGGAGGTGATCACGGGTGAGAGCAGAATGAATGGGAGTCAATGGGGCTAAACGGCTAAATGTGTCTCTTTCACCTGTTTGTCGTTAAATCAACATAGATTTTATTGTTGATTCCGCAAGTTCAATATAGATTATAGGCCAAAAGTCGAATGAACGAGTACTTATGTCCTTTTGATTTCTTACAGGTTAGGCCGTTGTTGGCTGGAACAGGCTAGCATTCTGCTATTGTGTGACATCATCACAGTTTTGAACGGATTTTTAGAACAGATAAGTGAACTTAAAAATGCAATTTTCAGCTGAGTGTATTATCTTAGCCCTCCCCTTTGAATGCAACTTTCAAATTACTTGACAAAAAATTGGATTTCTAGGTGTGAAACCCCATTGACTCCCATTCATTCTGCACTCGACCGCGAGCGCCCCCGCATGGACAGAGACGTGTTACTGCAGCCAGTCCAGAAACTGGAAGTAACCAGCCAGTGCCAATTCTCTTCAATTAGACATTCTCTGGTACAACCTTCCCTGTTTTGCAGACTTTTACGTTTATACCGGTTTTTACCCTTGGTGGAGCGTTTTTTTTTTTTTGAACTTTTTATTTATATTTTTCACAGAACATAACAAAAGGAACATTATCTGAGACAATAAGAGATTTCAAGTGACAAAATAACAAGAATAAAATAAGGAAAAAAATTAAATAAATAAATAACCAAATACATACAAATATTCGGTATGGTGGAGCGTTTTTAAAGCTACACTGTGTGATTTTTACCCCCATCTAGCGGTGAAAAGGTATATGACCATCCAGTGAATATTAGTTTCTGTTCCTCTCAATTCCGATTTCGTTTTAACTCCTACGGTGGCCAATGTAGTCCAAGATTAACATGGCTTCCAGTTCGAGTGTTAACCGAAACGTAAACGCGAAAGGCGAAGCTTGAATTAACGTATGTATGTCCCTCTTTGGCTAATGTACTTTCAAGATGGCGGGGCAACATGGCGAACCTCTTACCCGTATGTATTTTCAATGGCATATTATACACTCACGAGAATACTTTATTACTTGAACGAAGTAAATATACATTAATGAGCACATATATTTATGAAAGAACTAAGAGTTTTTAGCTAAGAATAAACTAAAACGAGTTACACAGTGTAGCTTTAAGAGGGTGGTTTCACTTTTTTGAGTTTTTAAGCCCAAAAAACGCCGTCGCCATGTAAACGAAAGGCATATCCGATAAAATATTTTTACGTTTTCACCCGCGAGCGTTCTCATGTAAACAGGCCCAAAGGTGCAAAAGTTTTTGATTGATTGATTGATTGATTGATTGAACGATTGATTCGCTCAAAGGAGTCATTTGTTCATCAGTATCATTTGTTTGTGTCGGACTGTATGTTTAATTTTGAGGGCACATGCAACAAAAAGATATGTTCTTCATTTACTGTTTGTGTATATCCGATTCTGGGGTTATCCTTTCATCACATTTGACACAATGAATACGAAGCCGGCAAAATGTGACAAGCAGATCAAATCTGAGATGATCCAGTAGAAGTTTATATTCTGTCTTTGTGCTTGTCTTTCAGAGGACCGGAAGCTGTTTGTGGGCATGTTGAATAAGCAGCAGACGGAAGAGGACGTGTACCGCTTTTTCGAGCCCTACGGAGTCATTGAAGAGTGCACCGTATTACGAGGCCCTGATGGAAACAGTAAAGGTGAGTTGTTGTTCCTACTTTCATCTCGCAGTTTTTCCTTATTCTCGTCGGAGATGTATTTTATATTCTGAGCAGTTAAAGAGTAGTGACCTTCTGCAGAAAAAGACAAAGTCAAATCAAACAAAGAAACAGAAAAGCCGCGTTCAACCTTGAGTGGCGTAGCAGAAGTGCTGTCATTTACACATTCAATTTCACCGAACACACGCACGCCCCTGAAACACTGTGTGATGGGTTTTATCATCGCTGACACGGCGTCGGGTGAAGCCTTTCCCCGGCACGGGCCATGCAGGAATTATTTACACACACTCCAAACGCTGCGTCCATTAACCGACTGCAAGAGGGAAACGGGTCAGAGAGGTCAATCGTGTTTGAAATGTGTGAAGAGCGAATCCACGTAAGAGATTTTGAGCTCAACATGAAGTCATGAAGGTTTGATGATCTGCAGCGCGTCCGATCACATGACCCTCCACTGCACAGATATCCTGTGATCAGGGCTTGGCATTAACATCCGCCAACACGCCAAATGTGACACTTTTGTGAAAAAATCCTGTTTAATTTTTGAGACTTAAGTTTTTATTTAATCGACCTTGTCTAAAGACGTTTCCATTTTCAACACCAAATACAGGCAAATCCACGGACAGGCATTATCAAGAGGGCGCTTGAAACGCACAATTCAGCGATATGTCTGATGATTTATTGGCGTGAAGTTTCGTGCACAATGCCAAACAGGAGTGCAACCTTCAGGGATTGAAATTAACATCCAACTCGCCAAATGCGGGTACAAATGAAGTTTGGCGGGAAACGCTGTCGAATCACAAAGCAGCTTGGCGTGTTTCTGTGTTTACTCACTTTGCTGTGGAAGTTCGTGTAAGCCAAATCTGCGCGGATTTAGCGCAAATACACAACTTGTTGGATCATGATATATATCTATATGATATATTTGTTTTATATCTTGATTTTAGGTTGCCATGGGACAACGTATGAAAATTAGCCTGTTGAGCTAACTCTGGCTCATTTACAGTTATTTTACTGTTAATTAATGAGCACTGTTCCTGTAAAATAAACAAATAAATTAAATTAAATTAAATATATTAAATAGTAGGGGTGTAACGGTACACAAAAATCACGGTTCGGTACGTACCTCGGTTTTAAAGTCACGGTTCGGTACGTTTTCGATACAGCAAAAAGAAAGAAATGCCAGAGAAATTTCCTATTTGTTTAAAGAAAAAATATTTTTAAATAAGTGTGAGTTTTCCTAGATCTTGAAACTTTCAGGTTTATAAATAGGGGTCATCTTTGAAGGATGAACAAATAATGTTTTGGTCATCACATTAAAAATAACATTTAAATATATATTTATTTATATAATATTTGAATTTTGAAGTGCTGGTAAAAGATGTGTGAAGTACTTGAAAGCATTTCACCATTCCAGCCAAACTGGTTCCAGTTAGTGTTACTATATTAAATCCATGGTGAATGTTGCTGGTCTGTGGACGAAACTATTACTAGTTCATTCACGGCACAATGTTTCTCCTGGTTTCCATGACAGCGCTGTTTGATCTAATAGAGATCTGCGGTTAATAACGGAGAAATGTGAATGCTTCTCACTAGATCTCGCAGCGATGTTATTACCTCAGTGACGAATTCAAATGTTTTCTTTACCGGATCTCTTAGTGCTGTGTGTTAACAGTGTTGCTTGATCGAGATCGTCTCGCGCTGCACAGATGTTGTTGGTCCGAACTGATAAACGATCCATGAAGCACATAACGAGGAGCGCAGTTTCGTTCTGCTTTGCCATTTGATGTTGCGCAACGTTGTGTTGGCCGCGTCAGCACGAATTTTGCCGACAGGAAAAATGGTCCAAGCAATCGTTCGGTTTGTATGCGTACCGAACCGGAAGCCTCGAACCGAAACGGTTCAATACGAATACATGTACCGTTACACCCCTATTAAATAGGCATTTCTGGCTTACTTGAACACACACGTCACTACGCAACGAATAACGGCACAATAGCGAATATTAAAAGGCATTTGGTTAACAGAAAACACATCGTTATTAACATACATGTTCTGTGTGCTGTATTGATCTGTCCACCTAAAACACATTTTTGGAAAAAAAAAACACCGTTAAAATCGATTCCCTATTTTCGTTTTTGATACTTGTGTTGGTTGGTTGGTTGGTAGGTTGCAATCGATTTTCGAATGTAAAGTGGGTGTATTTCAACAGTCACTCCTACTAACTTTTTTTGCGGATTGAATTTTGTATATAATATATACATTTTTCAATTGTAGATTAAAGTCTTTTAGAATAGCATCTGAAATAATGAACTAAGTACAATGTAGTGTTGTCAAAAATATCGATTTTGCGATACATATCAACGCAGAAATATCTGAAACACTCCCAATACTCATTTTCCAGAGAATATACACGACACCAGTGACACACAAACCCGCTAGTGTTGGGCGATATGCTCCATTTTCATATCGTCCTATCGTCAGCCTGTGAGATCGGCGATACACGATATTATCGTGAGGGGGCGGGGCTAACTTATTTGATTATTAACTTAATTATTTAGCCTACTCATTAATTTGCTTGTTTTATTAGCCTACTTCGTTTTATATACGAGAATCTGTTTTCTATTTTGCTAGCAAAGGTGGAGTGTTTATTAATAGGATCAGGTTATTTCCTGGTATAGTGAAGTAAAAAAAAGAGATCCTAATCCTTTTGTTTGTCAACGGGAAATTTACGGACACATTAGCCTATTCTCATGCCATTACATGCAGCATTTTGGTCTATTTCTGCACGAGATGAAAACACGTTTTAATAATTTCTTGGGTCAGAAAGAGTCGGAGTTTGCGATATGTGTCCCCCTACCAGTGCGCTCTCTGCGCACTTCACATGCGCACAGTAAGCACGAAGTACGCGGGTTAATGTGTTTTAAATGCCGATAGAAACAAGAGCAAGGGCCAAACGTCTAGCTGAGTCGATCGGTTTATACTTATACTTATGACTTGACTCAGATAAAGGAAACGTTTACATGACCACATGCATTGTCAAGTTTATTCAACATAATCAGGTTAAGAACGTCGTCGCATGTAAACGCGCTCAATCTCTGAAAGTGAAAGTAAAAACGGACTGCTTTCGGCATCTGCATTAACGCCGTGTTCCCTCAGAGACGACGATGATAACGGTAACTATAACACTATTTTAGTGATATTATTATTAATACTATTTAGTAATTGTATTGTTTTTAGTGTTAGTGTCATTAAACGTTTTGTTAATGTGTTACAGAAACAAATACTGACGAACAACGACGATGCCGTTTTCATCTTGGATCTGTAGGAAATTGAATTTTGCGTCTGTTAAAACGAGCACACTTGATAATTTGTGAATGGATCACCTTGCGATTGAATTTTGATGTGGGATGTTTTTTAGTCTGTTTTAAAAACATTCTCTTAGAGGAGTCCTCATTAGTGCGTGTGTTGTTGCAATTGTCGTTGTAAATTTAGGCAAGGCAAATTAATTGAAGTTCCTAATATTCATTTAATAACAATACTAGCTTTATAATAATAATAATAATAATAATAATAGGCCTAATAATAATAATTTAATACATTATGGTAAAACGAGCCAATTATCGTATTGATATCGTCAAAGGCATCTGCCATCGGCGATATGTCAGACTATCGTCGATACACGATACTATCGTCTATCGGCACAACCCTAAAACCCGCCTCCAATCACTCATAATTTGTTTCCGGATGAATATTGTTAAATTCAGGGTAGAGCCAGACCGATATATCGGCAGACCGATATTATCGGCCGATATTAGGCATTTTCCAAACTATCGGTATCGGCAGTTATAATGGCCGATAAATTAATATTTCAAAAATAAATGAAACACGCTTGAACCATGTCATGAGTGTTGGAGTTGTATAGTTTGTCCACCAGAGGGCACTCTACACCGTTCCTGTTGGCAACACTCGTTGAGTTGGTCACGACACATACATCGCTTGAATAACAATTAAAAGAACATCCCAAATAAGCATGACAAAATTTGTGACTATCATGTCCAGTTTTGCTGCTTTTAAATAAGCCGAGAGTGAAGCAGAATTAGCTAGTAATAGTTACGTTACGTTGTTACAGTGTAGTTGACTGACTGTCCTTTTAACTTTTGACAATGTGACTGAAGTATTTCTTTAATAGCGTGTGACAGTTATAGCAATGAGACACGTCTCTCCTTGGCCTGTTATATTGAAAATGTAAGTTTTACAATTTTCAGTATGACGTAATCCATTGCTAAATTATGGCTCATCATAGACTAGCTAACCACAAAGCTAGCTAATGCCACTATCATCAGTCTGTTCTTTTGTGACTGTAAAAAGAAAGTTTCTTTTTAAAATGCATTATATTATTTTAGTTAAAACTCATAAATAACTAATGTTAGGGAAATCTGTTAATGTTTTGTTGTGCGTTTCTGAAAAAAAATACAAATTAAAAAATATCGGCCGATATATCGGAATATCGGATTTTAAAACCCAAAAATATTTGTATCGGTATCGGCATTCAAAATCTTTTATCGGTCAGGCTCTAATTCAGGGCTTGAGTTTTGCATATATATATATATATTAACACTGAATCTAAAGATACCGAACCTAAATATGTTCACAATCTGATTGGTCAGTTTTTAAGATGTATATTTTGTGACAGAACTTAGCAAACATCCAAAACAATGCTGTGTTCTGGGCTAAATGCGCTCGCTGTGTGTGTGTAGCTGCATATGAGAGCTTATTTGACATTTTATTAAAGAGGAATAGCCCCTTGAGATGAGCCATCTCGTTTTCGAGGGGGTCCTCGATTCTAGATTCAAATAAAAAATTGACCTTACAGCAGCTGGAATTTAACATAACAAATAGCAAATAACAAATAACAAATACACAAGAAAAAAAAAAAAAACATGCTTTACAGTAGTACTATATAGCTAAATATATAAGCCAAAACCAAACAAGACATTCATTCATACAAGACTCCCTAAAGGTGACACACTCCTCCCTAAATAGAGTAAACCATATCATTTGTGCCAAGACAACATCAAAACACAAGTAAACTCATACACAGACAAAAAATATATATATGTACCATGCCAAAAAAAAATAAGTTACAGTGAGAAATACAAAGTAAATATAATAAAATAAAATAATGCTAATCAAAAGCAATTGCATGTATTCTGAAGATGTTGAGCTAAATGACTTTTAAATATTGGAAAAGAAGTTAAAAAGCGAATTGAAATTGGAAGTTTATTCCAATCATATGGTGGTTTATATTGAAATGCATATCTTATAAATGTGTAATGGACTCAAAACAGTGTCAGGAATCCCTCCGTCACACACACACTATGATCTGCTGTGAGGAGACGCGGTTCTGACGCCTGAACTGTGACGAGCAACATCACGACTATTACATGACAGCTTGAGCAATCTGTGCTTTTTAGGATCGAACCTTGTGACATCATAGTCTGTTTTTGGTTCATCAATGTTGCATTTATATTTCTTTCGGACTGCGTCGTTTGGAAGCGGATCGAGACTCATCGATTTAGTGTGTTTGGTGTCTCCAGGGTTCAGATGGTGTTCACACTTATTGAAATGAACCGCACTAACAGAGCAATCGCACCAGGGTTCGTTTTAATCCAACCAAACATGCCAAGTGTGAACACATCTTTAGAAACAGCAGTGAGCGTTAGTCTTCTCTCTCATCAGTGTTGCCGAGACACACAGTTCTCTGCAGAAAACCTCCACTGCTGTTCCTCATTATTTCTATGCTTGTGTGTGTGTGTGTATTTTGCAGGTTGTGCCTTTGTTAAGTTTTCCACACACACCGAGGCTCAGTCTGCCATCAGCGGGCTGCACGGGAGTCAGACCATGCCTGTGAGTACAACTACACACATGGAGCTTTATGAGCTCGTTTTAAGTGAGAGACGACAAGATTTTACTTTTAGATCTTTACTCACAAGGTAAAATGACCTAAAAATACACTTTCTCTTACACATTCATACATTTTGACCAAAAATTAATTGGTATGATGTGCGTCAACGTATACACTCACAGGTCACACACACGTTTATGTAACAGCGAGCGAGCGCACTCACACAGCTGATGTTGAAGCCAGTGAGCTGCTGTCATGTTGAGCCAATATAAGTGCAAATGAGCTGCTGTCATCCTGCCTTCTCTTCTGAGTGGAGGACTAGCTTACTGCTTACTACACACTAGTGTACCGCCTAAACCGAGACCAAGACCACAATGTGTTGGAACCAAGACACAACCAAGACTTTACATCCAATCACATTAATCGCATTAACAGAAATCAGACAATACACCGGCAATATTGTGATATCCTCGCAGTTTTTATGTTGACCGGTCTAGAAATAAAATTCAGAGTCCTCTTAGTCTGAGACCGAGACGAGACAGAGTACAAATGCAGTCGAGAACGAGACGAGAACAAACCATCTTGAGAACTACAAGACTAATACACAGCATACTGTATACTGCAGTGCACACTGTTTGTTTGTTGGTCTGTTTGTTTGTCTGTCTGTTTTTTTTTGTTTGTTTGTTTGTTTGATTGATTGATTGATTGCCTATCTGTTTGTTTGTCTGTCTGTCTGTCTGTCTGTCTGTCTGTTTGATTGTTTGTTTGTCTGTCTGTCTGTCTGTCTGTTTGTTTGTCTGTTTGTCTGTCTGTCTGTTTGTTTGTTTGTTTGTTTGTCTGTTTGTCTGTCTGTCTGTCTGTCTGTTTGTTTGATTGTTTGTTTGTCTGTCTGTCTGTCTGTCTGTCTGTCTGTCTGTCTGTCTGTTTGTTTGTCTGTCTGTCTGTCTGTTTGTTTGTCTGTCTGTCTGTTTGTCTGTTTGTTTGTCTGTCTGTCTGTTTGTCTGTCTGTTTGTCTGTTTGTTTGTTTGTTTGTCTGTTTGTCTGTCTGTCTGTCTGTCTGTCTGTCTGTTTGTCTGTCTGTCTGTTTGTCTGTTTGTTTGTTTGTTTGTTTGTTTGTCTGTTTGTTTGTCTGTCTGTCTGTTTGTTTGTTTGTCTGTTTGTCTGTCTGTCTGTCTGTTTGATTGTTTGTTTGTTTGTTTGTCTGTTCGTTTGTTTTTTCACAAAAATGAGAATATTATTTAGGGGAACTGCATAATATTAATTTTAATAGTTAAAATTTTTAAACAACATAAATAATTATTTATTTTACAGTCTGCTAACAAAAAAGTAGCTAAGTAAGGGCAATTTCTTTTCAACGTATCAAAATAACAAGCTATATAAACTTATACAAAAAAAAATTTAAATTATATCTTAAAACTGCCTCTTATCATTTATTTCTGTTTTTCATTTATTTTTATTAATCATAAACCTGTTTATTTATACAAATAAAATATTTAATATTTAACTCTCAAATGCAAACAATGAGAATTTCAATCAGGGGACTCCATAATATTAATTTTCTGCTAATGAAAAGTAGCTAATATCTTTTTAAATATCTCAAAAAACACGTTAAAACTGTTTTATTTATTTACTATAAAACGTTTTATTTATTTGACTTGTATTTAACTTGCACAAACAATGATGATCTTAATTGGGGGACTGCATAATATTAATTTCAATATTTAATAATAATAAATATTTAGTTTCAGCCTGTTTCCCACAGCTATGTTATGATTTAAGACTTGGATTATAGGTACTTTGTGATGGTTTTGCATGAATTTCGAAGCGTGACTTCTTTAGTCACAATAGTTGCATTGAAAGGAAGTTCAGTTAAAACATTCCTCGTGCGCTTCATGGAAGAAGTTATACATGTCATGATGGTGGATAAATTATTACAGAATTTCCACCAAATTTTGGTTAAAAAAAAACTATATTTTGCAGAATTTCCACTGCTTTTCCGTCAAAATCAGCACCAAAAAAAGCTGCAGATTGTTCACGGGCCATCTGGGTATTCCTTTGACTGAGAAAAAATATTACGTATGAAATATAGTACGGGCAGTATGCTATTCTGAACATTTCCTTTCTATTCTACAGCTCACACTCTTTTTATCACACTCTGCATGTTTTCCCACCTCTCTCTCTCTCTCTCACACACACACTCGAAGGTTCAGATGAATAATTCCTCTGCCACACTTTGAAAGGACAGATAAAGAGGTGTATTTCTCCATCCCCTGAGAGCAGGACAAGAAGTAGAGAGAAAGAAACGGACAGGGAGGGCTAGAGAGGATCAAACCGAGGGAAAACACACTCTGGCGGTGTGTAACGGTCATAGAGAAGGAAGACAGGTAGTGCAGGAATGCGTCTGATGAACCACTGTAATGTGTGTTTAGAGATCAGCCCAACCTTCAGAGTAATTATCCTCAAATGAAACGTTCAAGGCCGTATCTCACACTCGCACACTTTGCATGCCGACAATTAAAGCATCTACATAGTCGACGACAGAATGAGAAATTGAAAGTCTTATTCGAACCTACTATGCATTTTTTTTACATTTTTAACTTTCTTTAGTGTGTAATGTTGCTGTTTAAGCATGAAAAAGGTCAAAACACAGCGCGAGTTCTTCATAATATCAGTGTCAGTGTTTCTGAACTCCCTGAAACGCTCCAATGTAGTCTTGAGTTTTCATACCGGAACGAACACGTCACAATATTGCTCATTTAAATAATTAATTCGCAGAATAAAGGGGCGGGGCTGGTTGAGTTAGTTAGTAGTGTGTTGAAACTTTTGGTTTGGTAAGAGGCGGGGCATTTCCCCACATTTGAAGCACTTGACCAATCACAACACACTTCTCTAGCTGACCAATCAGAGCACAGTGTGGTTTTCAGAAGGAGGGGCTTCATAGAGACAGGAACTGAACAGAGCGTTACTGACAGACTGGGAAGAGAGGAGCCGCAACAATGGAGAATATGTGAAAAATTATATGTTTTTGAACATTCCAGCATTAAAACCTGTTCTAGTAGAGCCTGGAAACAAAATCACGACTTTGAAAAGATCATAATAGATCCTTTTTAAAATTTGAATGTGACTAGTTTCCTCAAGGTCACAGACAATCAAACGTGTTTAAATCAAACAAGCCTATTTTTCCTGAATAAAATTACAAAGCAAATGACCCACTCTGAGAAATCTAATCATGTCCGGATAGCAATGTCTGTGATTACGGTATATTGTTTTCACAAAGCTTCTCCTCATTTATTTTGACTTATTGAATATCTGTTATTTGCTGCCTGGTGCAACTTCATTATGGATTTAGACCTTTTGCCAAATGTCTGGCTAAGAACAGCTGGCAAGTTTAGCTCTGATGACATCCCATCTGAGAATTAAATCTGATGTGGAGATTCTGATCACTAACTGCTCAGAACAACATTATCAGGCATGATCTTCACTCATATCAATGTTTTCTTTTATATATATATATATATATATATATATATATATATATATATATATGATGTTTTATACATTTATATTTATTAGGGCTGTCAAATGATTAATCTCGATTAATCGCAGTGTGTTTACAATATATATGTGGGTGCACTGTGTATAATTATTTTATATAAATAAATACATTACACACACAATCTTGTATATATTTAGGAAATATTTCATATATATACTGTATATAGATTTATATATAATTTATATTATATATAAATATGAATATTTTATTTATAATTAATTTTTTTGCTTAAATATACATACATGTGTGTGTATTTATATATATACAAAATAATTATACACAGTGGACCCACATATATAATGCAAACACAAACTTTTATTTTGGATACGATTAATCGCGATTAATCGTTTGACAGCCCTAATATTTATACATGTGTTCATAATTTAAATTATATGTAAATATAAATATTTTATTTATAATTAATATTTTTTTCTTAAATATACATGCATGTGTGTGTATTTATATATATACAAAATAATTATACACAATGCACCCACATATATTATGCAAACACAAACTTTTATTTTGGATGCGATTAATCGCGATTAATCGTTTGACAGCCCTAATATTTATACATGTGTTCATATATAAAAAAAAAAAAATGAATCACAGACTACTATTCAAAGTATGAGGTCAGTAAAAATTCAGTAATGATGCATTAAACTGATCAAAGTTGACATTTATATAATGTTACAAAAGTTTTCAACATTGATAATAACCAGAAATGTTTCTTGAGCAGGAAATCGGCATTGAAATGATTTCTTCAGCTTTGCATCACAGGAATAAATTACGTTATAAAATATATTCAAATAGGCAGTTACTTTAAATTGTAAAAACATTTCACAATATTACTGTATTTTATTAAATAAATGCAGCCTTCTTTCAAAAACATTCAAAAGTCTTACAGACACCAATCACTTGAACGGTAGTGTAAATTAGACAATCACGCAATGTGAGAAGCTTGTTGTAAACATCCATCTGAGATGACAGACAAAGCAAGGGAAATTTTGGTTATAATTTACATATATCATTTTATTTAGATGCAGTTGCTGTTATAGTGCGTTCAAAACCCTTTTAGTTTGGATGCTGCATGTGAAGCCAGTAGACAGCGAGGAAGGGGTTTTGGACCAGAGCCAGTGAGAGAGTGTTAAGCAGTACTGAGTTTCAGGGACATTTTAATAGTTCCTCATTACACATTCAGAGCCACGCGTTGAGTTAGCAAAGGCCTCATTAACAGCTCAGCCTTACAGTTTGTTTCAGCCCTGCAGAGCGAAACTTTCCACCATACCAATTTTAATGCATTAAAATATTTCAGCATCATTTTACAGCTTGTCACAGTGATGTTCAATGTCAGATCTCAAGCCTGTCCTGACAGTCCAGCTTCTTACAGAGTAGCAGCCTCTAATACACCTTCATGTTTTTACTACTTCTAAATATTTTAGGGATGTAACGATGCACAATTGTCTGATAGTTTAATGGCATCTGCTGCTACAGACACTGATAGTTTGGAGTTCTGCTTTTAATACCTTGTTTCAAATTAAAGCTACAATATGTCATTTTTTTCACCACTAGGGGTCGCCAACCTCTTGCAATAACAAAAGGCGTAGGTTTATGACGCATAAGCGGAACTATGGAACTTGTCGTCATGCTGATGGCTCTAATAATGTTTATGGATGTCACTCATCCAATTCCTGCCAATACATTGATATTTTTTTACATGATTAAGCAGGGCGCGATTGCTTACGAGAGACCGATATCAGCGACACACGGGAGTCCTGCAGATATATAATAATTCACTTTCACTTGGTAAAATTAGCTGTTTCACTTGGTCTACACTATCAGACTAAACTGCATTTGAGTGTGTTGAAAGTTATGTTATTCTACTACTATTCTTCTAGTTCAGGGATTCCCAAACTGAGCTGCCACCAGGGGGTGCGCGAGAGGAAAAATGTAATGGCGGTCTGTTTTTTTTTTTTGAGTGCTATTTTTTCATACAATAAAAAAAAAACATGAACTGTAAACATTTCCTTTGTAATCACTTATATTTTAAATAAAAAAGCTAAAATGTATCAGTTTTTGATAGAACGTAGAAGATAGCTAAACACTGCTCTGCACTGTAGCCACTATGCGTTATCAACTAGCTTTCGCGTGTTGGCTGGCGCTGAGCCAGTGCTGTCATATATCACAACTATTGAATATTTTCAACCACATAATGTTTATTTTAAATTCCAGACATTTAAACACAAATAAGTACTAGTAAAACAATGATTTTGATTTTCCTGATATTTATGGAAGCGGCAATAATAATCTTTTTCATTATATAAGACGACACGTTTTATCATTTCAGATACACATTGTGTAGCTTCACATTTTACCCTATCCTTCTCCCAGTTCACCGGCCTCTTACTTTCATTTATTTCGTGAGGTGTTGTAAATCCAACAGATCCGATTCTCTGAACTGCCCATCGCGCATACAGCTCAACTCGTTGTGAAGGCGTTTAAACAACAACACACTTCCACTTACACATATTTGAATATCGGAATATCAGTGTTTCATGCTCTAGCTAGCTAGGCCTACATTTGTGAATATTTTTTATTAAAAAGAAAGGGCAAATGACAAAAGCAGATTCGTTCAGTGCTGTTGTGGTTGCGCTGTGTCTCGTGACAAGCGATGACGCGTCACCATGGAAACATTAAAGTGGCAAGTTCTAAAAAAAACGGTCGCCTTGAAAAACTCACGCTGGGGGTCAGTTAGAATTGTTAAACTTACGTGTGAAAGAGTTAAAAGTGGAAGCTTGTGCGTAGCTTTGTTGCGTGCTATGACTTTTCTAAGTGATCGGGTGTACGATGCTAGTCTGGCGGGCGATAAATCGGCCGAAAAATCTCCCATAGACATAGCTCCACAAAATAGAAGAAACATGGATTTTGACTTTTTTGACTCAGACTGTCAACTAGTCTTTAAATATAATCTCATCCACTGTATAAGCAAACCATAGCAACCATATAGAGTACCCTAGTAACCACCTGAACACATGAATAAGCCATATCTCCGCTTAATAAGCCATATTCCATCACAAAAACATTGTACAGACGTGTTTGTTGTCTCGTATGCATTAATGTACCACACTCTAGCAACCGGGTGGTAAGTTTTGCCACTGCAAGCACCACTTCACATTTTCTTCTGGAAATGTACATTCTAGTATTGAAATTTGTTGTTGTCATGCATGTTCTGGTTATTTGAGCATAATAAAACATGAGTGTTTATATGGCGATAAAACAAAGCTTTGTTGCGTTTTTTGTTTTTTTTTCCGTTTTTTTTTTAAGTGGGGATTGGGGGTGCGCCAATTCGGTTGGGACATAGAAAGGGGTGCGCAAGAAAAAAAGTTTGGGAACCGCTGTTCTAGTTTGTTGGTTGTATGAGACTAGCAGTAAGCATTAGAATAACACACTGACCATATTCCAACATTTCATCATGTTGAGCTATGTAAGATTGATTAGTTTTATAGTCAAGTCGGGACTTGTGAAGCTCTGTCAATTGGAAGTTAGTCGTAGACATGGAGCTTTCGGCAACGCGAAAACGCTACTCTGATATTGATCCTTGTTTTAGTTCTCCTTTTGTTCTAAAGTTTGCTTGCCATGGTCTATAATGTTTGAACGAAACAAAAGTGTGAGCGTGTCTGATGTCTGATAGTAGTGAGGATAATTGCCATTATCAGCCAATACTGATTATTGGCCCATATATTGGTGCATCCGTAACAAGAAATGCTAATTCACACTAAAGTGGCAGTGGCGTGTGTCTTTGTGTAGGATGCACACATACAGTAATGGCCTGCGCCCTTCAGAGTGCTCACTTCAGTGATTCTCACTCATAATCTGCATTGAAGTGCTGTGTAGGCTTATGATCAGGCATTACAAATCCCCAGAGGTGCAAACCTTCACGGTCTTTCTCTCTCTCTGTCTCTCAGATGAGGGGAATATTCTGGCCTTTAGGGATGAAAGGTCAAGTGGTGCAGTAAATCATCAAGAGCCCTTTAATGAGTCCTTGTGTGTGTGTGATGTTGGACTGCACTTTTTATAAGCGCTAAGTAAGTGCAAAAAAATGTAAACGAGTATTACCTGTATGATTTTCTTTCTGTAGAACATAAGATTTGATCTGGTTTATGGTCTTTTGGATGCAGTTACAACAAAACAGGACTGATGCTCTTAAGCTTCAATGGGGACCACAAGTTCTTTTTGTAATTTTTGTTACGTGCATTTTTTTATTATTATTATTTTTAACTAGGTTTTATTTATTTATTTTTATTTATTTAGTTCAGTTTTAGTTCCAGCTTCAACAAAAACGTATTTCAGTCAGCCGACAAGGCATCTTTTTAGTCTTTTCATTTATAGTTTATTTTATTTCAGCTTCATTTCAATTGACAAAAAGTTTCTCAGAGTTTTAGTTAACCACAATAACCCTGAAAAGGACACCGTGCATAAAAGTACTCCGTGCAAATTATACAGTTTGTCTATAATCCTAGTCTTTTTATTACAGCAGATAACAGCCTTATTTGGAGGGGTAGATTCAATATGGGAACTAAATTAGTTGTCTTAGTGCAAGAAATGACCATTCGTACAACATGAATAATGCAACAAAAGTGCAGAATATGATGATTTTAATTCATGTGTATATGCTTGTGCATGTTGTGCATGGCCCTTAAGGGACTTGAAGAGAAAAATGAGATTGGTGGGGGAAAAAATGCTTTTTTTGTTCACTTGCAACAAGCTTTGTAAAACGAACGCAAAAGTTTTGCGAGTGAATGCAAAGAACACGAAAACAAATGTCTTTTGCATATATATACAAGTATTGAAATTTGTCTTTTACTCCCATATGGGAGTAAAATAATGTCATCTCATATTTTTTCCATCATCATGTCCTTTTAGATGCTCAATATGTTGTAGAGTCATCCTAGTGCAGTTTTTGCCTAAAATGTCAATCAAATTTCATGCCACATGGTTTTTAATAGACGTACCCCAATTACCCCCCAATCATGCTTTCTCACCTCACTTTGAAATAAAGTTTATATATATATATATATATATATATATATATATATATATATATATATATATCTTAAAATGCTATTTTAAGTATTAGTATATACATTACTTATTCTCTTTGACATAAAATACAAATTATTGTGATATATATTTCAATTAAAGTAGTTAACATCCCTCAAACTCTAGTCCACCCTGTTACAATGGTGCTATTTTCCCTTTAAAATCTTAAAGGTACACTGTAAAAAATGATTTTTTGGTTAAGTAAATACTAGTGAAAAAACCCAATGTAATTTACTTGAAAAAGTTAGTTCAGGCAAAAATTTAAAAAACTAAGTAAATTCCATATCAGTACTTATTTCAAGCGAGTATAAATGAAAGTGTAATATCAACTCAATAAAATTAAGTAAAAATTACTCAACTTTTCTGATACTGGGGTTCCCATCATGCACTGGACCTTGAATAATTAATGAGGTTCATTTTTCACTGGTTTCCAGCTGTATTTACACTGTTTTATCATTGATTTTTGATTTTCAAGATAATTGTTTTAGTGAAGTGTAATACAAAGGCAAAGGAAATCGGTATTAATCAACCTTTTACAAGTCGAGTTAAAATTACTTATTTTTTGTAAAGTTTTACTTAATTCCACATTCCAAGTAAATTTAACTTAAAGATTTCTAATTAAAGCTACTGATAAATATGTTTAGGTTTTTACTTGGCAAATCTTTGTAAATTTACTAGCATTTTCTGAGTGAGATCGTTTAGCAAGGTTTTTTCAAGTAAATCCTACTCCAAATTTTTTACAGTGTATGCCCTAAAACACATGACTTGCTAGAAGTGACATCATTTCCTTTTAGGGAAAGCAACTCCGTCATAAACGTCTCTATTCTCCCCATTTTTAGGAGACTTATCTAATAGCGTAAAACATTACAGTCCACCCTGTTGTATCAATTTATACTGGATATGAAAATCTGATATGAAGATTTTCTATAAAATTCTCCCTAAATGTTAATCTTCTGCTTGCATGTTGTTCTTTCCCAGCTAGTAATGCGTTTCATAGCTCAAAATGTCCACCCTGTTACATTGTACTGTAAATATGGCATAGAATGTGAAATATTTGGTCTGGATTATTAGATTAAACTAGCCTGAGCTTGACCGGTGTGTTTGTATGATTCTCCCTCTAAAAATGTAATTTTTACAATGTTTTTTAGCTAACCTCCTCAGTCCAAACCGTAGAATGACCCTGCAATGTATGTACAACTGTTCATGTGTCTCTCGCAGGGAGCTTCGTCGAGTTTGGTGGTAAAGTTCGCCGACACCGATAAAGAGAGGACCATACGCCGCATGCAACAGATGGTGGGTCAGTTCGGCATCTTCAACCCCACCGTGGCCCTGCCGTTCAGCACCTACAGCAGCACCTACAGTACTTACACACACGCGGTGAGCACACAATCAACAGCCTCAGATTAATGAACGCTGTCCTTGTCTCAAGACGTTTTGCACTCTGTCTGCTGAATAATGCATTAACATCATTTCAATTCCTGACCCATGAATACTAGCAGATATAGTTCCTGTGCAATTTGAACTCTTGCTCCCATCGGACTCTTCAGAATATAAGTAACAGGGATCAAATTGATCCTGAGTGCCGTTTTCATGCTTTATTTGCATTTTGAATATTTGGCTTTGATTATAAGGGACACTCTTATAACCTGTGGTTTTGAGTTTGCTGTAGAGCTGAGTGAATATATTTAAGATGATTTATGAATATAACCAACTTTTGGCCATTACGTTTCCTAAAGACAATGTCAAAAGACCAGGACTTGTGACTTAGGGTGTATTCCAACCCGATCTCACGACCAAGTCGTACGAATTCGACGAATGATTAAAAAGTGGCTAATTCGTAACAATTCATACGACCTCACTCGTACGAATTAATACGATTTTGCTAAATCGTACATATTTTACGAATTGGCCAATTCGTATGAATGACCTACCCTTTACCCCGCCCCTAAACCTAACCATCACGTGGGTTTAGACAAATCGTACGAATTAGTACGAGTGAGGTCGTACGAATTAGTACGAATTAGCCACTTTTTAATCATGCGTCGAATTCGTACGAATTGGTCGTGAGATAGTGTTGTGTATTCACACCTGCCTTGTTTGGTTCGATTGAATCGAACTCTAGTTCGTTTGCCCCCTTGGTGCGGACCTTTTGGGCAGGTGTGAATACAGCAATCGAACTCGGGTGCGGACCAAACAACCGAACCGAGACCCAGCTGAAGAGGTGGTCTCGGTACGGTTCCAAACGAACTCTGGTACGGTTCGTTTACGGTGTGAACATGAACCGACCCAATTGCAAGAAAGCACTGCGTCGAAAGAGAATATTGCGCGTCTTTCTGCGCGTCGTGTGTGAATGTCTAATCGCGCAAACATGCAAAAAAAGTGTGCAGAGAAAAATTCTATATAAATGTAATGAATTATTATTATTATTAATGTAAGGATAGTTACAATACAAGGATGATATGCATTAATTTACGTTAAACTGGACAAACTTAATCGCAAGCGTTAACATTGACAGCACTTGTTAGTACACAATAAGAATCTCATTATTTGAATCAGTGAACATAGCCCCTCTCTATGAATGAAAACTGTATACCTTCTCCGTCTTCTGTGCAGTGCCACTTGTAACGCAAAGTTGAGATGTTGCAGATAAAAAAAAACAGTAGATGGTCGAATGAAAAGATGCACGAAAGACGAGAGTTGTCGTATTTCCCCGCGTTTATAGAGCCACTCAAACGTTACACTCGTCGTCTTCTCAAAATCCGAATTACAACTTCGTATAGATGACATTGTATCATATGATACTCATTAGTTTCTTCATATTGCGTTTGTACAGAATTAACACAAAATTAGTAAAAGAACAAATATTGCAGTATGAAATATATGGAAATATCTCCATGCTGAGCCTTTTTTTGCACTTCCTGATTTCCCTTGAGAATCCTTGTCCAATGAATGGACGACCTTAGCACACGTGTGGTTTGGTTTACAAATTTTGGTTCACTTGCAAAAAGAGCGGTGTGAAAGCAAACCGTACCAAAAAAAAAAAAAAAAATGATTTGGTCCGGACCAAAGCAAGTGAACTATCGGACTTTCCTGGTGTGAATACACCCTTAAAAAAATATTGTTGGTTTAACTTAAAAAAATGCCTTAAACCTGGCTGCCTTAAAACTTTAAGTTCATTGAAATGGAAAAATTGACTTAATACAATGAAGGAGATTGATTTAATCATTAGAAACTCAAAATATTATGTTATCTGAACCACAAAAAAAATATTTAAGTTGATTTGACAAAAGAATAAATGTTGTGTTTACAAATCATGAAAATATTGTATTAAGAGTGAGTTTTTAATAGCTTTTCTTATTTAAACTTTAAATTAAAGTTGGTAAATGTATTTCATTTCTATATAAATCAGTTCAATAAAGTGTTTGCATTAATCAATTGAAAAATGCACTGAAGTCTGCATTTTAATTATGTGGATGCATATAAATGAAAATGATTAAATATCTCTCTCTCTTCCTTGTGTCGTTTGGCGGTAAACATGATTATTTTGAACGCTTACGTTAATCATTTAAATCATCTTGGCAGCAACGACTGTTTCATTGAAATGATGGTTCCTTTGGAGCCATTTCAGAGAAAATACATAAATATAGAGATATATATCAAAAATGATCAAAAGGCTGAGTAATATCAAGATGATTTTTATTAACTTCATCATCCTGGCCTAGTTCGGCACTCTTAGCGTGGTTGGAAAAGCCACACGCGTCTTTGAGTAATTCATCTTCTTTAGATGAATCCCAGTTCATTTACGGGATGGATAATGTATTCAAAGCACATGGATTTCTGTGCATATTCATAAGCGTATTACTTGAAACGATAACGGCATTAGATACAGATTAAGCCTGTGATCTGATAGTGTGGAAGTTAGCCGCTATTTTAAATACTTTTTAGCTCATGGAGTCTCACAGAAGTGGGAAGTTTGAGGATCCGCATCACGTGTCAGATGGGCTCTATATATAGCGTATACCCTGCAGGCCTTCGGTTTTAATTACACTGCGCTGAAGTGTGTGCATGTGTGTGTGTGACATTTCAAACTACAGCTTTGATTTTATAATCCATATGATCCTTCGCCACAACCGTGTGCGCCTCCTCGCCATGTTAGCAGCTTGCTGCTTATTATCCTGTTCGTGCGTGAACATACTGGGATATCTGTGTGCAATTCCTTCTGTGACGTCTAAACATGGAGCCAACAGAAGGAAAACCCCCAGGTATCCCATCATCCACCTGTTCTGTGTCCCTGTACACAGTAAACACAACCGCACATGTAAAAAAAAAACACACAAAATCTGAATTGGGCACACAGATAATAAGGCATGCTGTCCGTTGCATCGCAAAATGTGTCTGAACTCGATGCAGTTTGCATTGCATTATCAGCAGTACAGCTGGAATTCAGTGTTATTTCACTCATTAAAATACTATTAAAATTTTAGTTAGAATTAGATTTTATTTTTATATTTTCTGGTTTCATTTTAATTTTAATTAAGGTTCTCATTTTGGTGTCATTTTTATTAAGTATTTTAGTTTTAGTTATTTTAGTAATTCTATGAAGGTAAAACGATGTCATAAAGAATCGCATGCGCAGGGTAAGATTTGTGAAAGAGTACTAGTGTAAAATAAATGAAACCAATTAGTTCAGTTTACTTCATTTTATTATTATAAACTCGTTGCCTTAATTTCATTGAGTAAGCATAACTTAATTGCATCAAGTTATTCTTACTTAATCCATTTAAGTTTTGTCAACTTAATTCTGTCTGAGATCTGAGGAAGTGTACTCCCAGAGTGCATTGCGGCATGAATAAATTAATTGCTTTGTTTTTCTATTTTTGGCTTTATTTTACCACTACAATTTTATTTGATATCGTTATTGGGGTTATACTGACAAGAGACAGCGAAAAAAAAAAAAATTGTAACAGTCAATTAATTAAATTATTAAAAAAAGTTTTAATGTTTATATATATATATATATATATTAGGGCTGTCAAACGATTAATCGTGATTAATCGCATCCAAAATAAAAGTTTATGTTTACATAATATATGTGGGTACACTGTGTATAATTATTTTGTATATATATAAATACACACACATGCATGTGTATTTAAGACAAAATATCATTTATATATAAAATATTTATATTTATATATAATATAAATTATATATAAATCTATATACAGTATATACATCAAAATATTTCTTAAATATAGCATGTATATATTTATATATAATTATACACAGTGCACCCACATATATTATGTAATCACAAACTTTTATTTTGGATTAATCGTTTGACAGCCCTAATATATATATATGGTATTCAAACCAGTCAAGTAATGTTATTAATGTTAAGGTATAGCATGCAAACAGTACAGATTACTAAGAAATTTTGAGTTCAACACATTATTGGACAGTAAACTTAACAAAAAACTTTTTTAGTAAGAACAATGTTAGATTTTACAGAAGATTTGTAAAAGTGTAAATCGCCCTTCAAGTGTAAGAAAAAAAAATATTTGCAGCTTTTAACTGTTATTGGTAAGTTCATGCATTCTGAAGCTGCATCTTCATGCTGACGCAAAATAAATACGATCTGCATTCTTCAGACTTTCATTTGCAAAAACAACAGAGACAGGAACTGCAAAACAGATTATTAACATTAGTTAAACTCACAATACCTACACAAATAGTTGTACATCTGGTTTAATGGCACAGATGTAGCATTCACGTGTGCATGCCAGCATAGATGTCCATTCTAGATACATTATAGACCACTTACACACACAATCCCAGTTCTCTCAGCAGGTTCAGACTCTTGCTTGGAACCTGACTGATTTAAATTGCATGTGGATTATTTAAATGGGAATGAGTAGCACTTCAAACATTGCCTTAAATCGTGAAATCTTGCCCTAGGGGAAACAAACAAACACACACACTCTCTCACACACACACACACTAAGTGAAATAGACTACTCATTTTGGTCATACGGCTGCACACAGGAACTGTTGGGATTATACATCCTGCCAACAGCATTTGCATAATAGCATGAGAGCAATTTTTAGGAAGATTTCCACACGGTCTGCAATCGTGGCTCTTCTTGTTGAGTTGGTTGAAAAGTGTGCTGTGGTTTCAGAACCGTTTCATAAAGATTGCCAACTCTGACTCAGTGAAGGGTGCAAAAGAAGACTGAATATTATTGAGTTGAATAGAACGGATCCACATAGAATTGAACAGAACCATGTAGAACCTATCAAAGCGGAGTCACAGTATACAACAGAACAGAAAATAACCATTTACAACTTGACCCTCGTGGCTTGATCCATCCTCTGAACACACAACACGTCCAACCTTGAAGAGCTACAGCACTGAAGACACACACTGGTGTTACTCCTGTCAGATAAGAACAGAAACTGAGGCTATAATTCAAACAGGCTCACCAATATTGGACAGTAGAAGTTTGGAAAAAAACTGGTCTGATGAGTCCACATTTCTGCTGTGACATTCAGATGGGAGAGTCAGAATTTGGTGTAAACAACATGAAAGCATGGATCAATCCTGCCTTGTCTCAACGGATCAGGCACAAAGCTCACAGCATCTGAAACTGGTTTCTTGATCATGACAGCGAGTTCACTAAACTCAAACGGCCTCCACAGTCTGCAGATCTCAATCCAAGAGAGAATTTTTGAGATGTGGAGGAACGGGAGATTTGCATCATGGATGTTCAGCCGACAGCCGATCTGCAGAAACTGTGTGAAGCGATCATGAAGATATGGACCAAAGCCTCTGTGGAGTGTTTTCAGCACCTTGTTGAATCTCTGACATCGAGAATTAAGGCAGTTCTGAAGGCAAAAGTGAGTCCAACTCGGTACTAGCAAGGTGTACCTAATAAAGTGGTCAGTGAGTGTAGAAGGAATAAAAAAAACGGCAGAATTAAATTTATGGTATAGAATGCTATGGTATGGTATGGAATGGTATGGAATGGAATAGTGTTATGTTATGTTATGGTATTGTATGGTATGGTATGGTATGGTATGGCATGGAATAGTGGTATGGTATGGAAACGAATACTGGTATGGTATGGTATGTTGTGTTATGGTATGGTATGGTGTGATATGGTATGGTATGGTATGGTATGGAATGGTATGGTATGTTATGGTATGCTATGTTGTGTTATGGTATGGTATGGTATGGTGTGGTATGGAATGGTATGGTATGGTGTGGTATGGAATGGTATGTTTTGTTATGGTATGTTGTGTTATGGTATGGAATGGAATGGTATATAATGGTATGTTATGGTATGGTATGGTGTAGTATGGTATGGTATAGAATGGTATGGTATGGAATGGTATAGAATGGTATGGTATGGTGTGTTTATGGAATGGTATGTTTTGTTATGGTATGTTGTGTTATGGTATGGTATGGAATGGTATAGAATGGGAGGGTATGGTATAGAATGGTATGGTATGGTATGGTGTAGTATTGTATGTTATGGTATGGTATGGTATGTTCTGTTATGGTATGGAATGGTATGGATTGGTATGGTATGGTATAAAATGCTATGGTATGTTATGGTATGGAATGGTATGTTGTGTTATGGTATGGTATAGTATGGTATGGTATAGTATGGTATGGTATGTTATGGTATGGAATGGTATGTTGTGTTATGGTGTGGTATGGTGTGGTGTGGTATGGTATGTTGTGTTATGTTATGGAATGGTATGGTATAGTATAGAATGGTATGGTATGGTATGGTAAAGAATGGTATGGTATGTTGTGTTATGGTATGGTATGGTATGGTATGGAATGGTATGTTGTGTTATGGTATGGTATGGAATGGTATAGAATGGTATGGTATGTTATGGTATGGTATGGTGTAGTATGGTATGGTATAGAATGGTATGGTATGGTGTGATATGGAATGGTATGTTTTGTTATGGTATGTTGTGTTATGGTATGGCATGGAATGGTATAGAATGGTATGGTATGGTATGGTATGTTGTGTTATGGTATGGCATGGAATGGTATAGAATGGTATGGTATAGAATGGTATGGTATGGTATGGTGTGATATGGTATGTTGTGTTATGGTATGGAATGGTATGGATTGGTATGGTATAGTATGGTATGGTATAGAATGGTATGTTATGGTATGGAATGGTATGTTGTGTTATGGTATGGTATGGTATGGTGTGGTATAGTATATAATGGAATGGTATGTAATGGTATGGTATGGTATAGTATAGAATGATATGTTGTGTTATGTTATGGAATGGTATGGTATGGTATAGTATAGAATGATATGTTGTGTATGTTATGGAATGGTATGGTATGGTGTGGTATGATATGGTAAAGTGTGGTATGGAATGGTATGGTATGTCATAGTATGTTGTGTTATGGTATGGTATGGAATGTTGTGTTATGTTATGGAATGGTATGGTATGTTGTGTATGTTATGGAATGGTATGGTATGTTGTGTTATGTTATGGAATGGTATGGTATGGTATAGTATAGAATGGTATGGTATGGTATGTTATGGTATGGAATGGTATGTTGTGTTATGGTATGGAATGGTATGATATGGTAAAGTGTGGTATGGAATGGTATGGTATGGTATGGCATGGTAAAGTGTGGTACGGAATGGTATATTGTGTTATGGTATGGTATAGAATCGTATGATATGGTATGGTATGGTATGTTGTGTTATGGTATGGAATGGTATGTTGTGTTTTGTGTATTTACTTCATTTGAAGCCACAACAAAAAAAATACCCATGTAAAACCTGTAAGCAGGGTCGTTTAGTCTTCCAGAAACACACAAATGCAGTGTGGTAAAGTGAGATCATTTGAAACTGCACTTGTAAGGATTATTTGACAGTGCAATTGAACAAACAGGGCACTGTACTCTATATCCCATAATGCCCTGCTGCAGCACTCTCTCTCTGGCACTGCACTGATGTCTCAAAGGCCTGGCACTGGAATAGACAACAAAAATAAAAGTGGGAGAGGATTGGAGGCTGTAATGTTCCAGTGCACTCTGCTCAAGAACCAAAGCACGAGCCGTCGAGCACTGAAGGGCATTTCAGAAACCTTTCTCAGTGCAAACAAAGAACAGGCCACAAATCCACTAAATGCGGTGCTGCAATTCTGCTGTGTCACGATTCAATCGAAAGGCTTTTACTTTTGACCATGAAGGGAGTTAGTCCACTCTGATGATGTTCATTTTGTGAACAGAGCTCCAGACTGATGAAAACATGCTGTCGTTTGAAAACACAGTGAGTGGGTGTGTGTGTGTGTGTGTGTGTGTGTTGTGATGGAGAAGGTGTTGGTGGTTTGCAGCGCCTCCTGGTGGATCTCCGCACAACTGCACACATGAACCGCCTGGCTCCTGCTCAGACTCTCAGCTTTTGTAAATCATAAGCAAACAATTCAGATGATAGTAACCTGACGCAAGTATTTGTTATGTTAATTATGATTTGTTCTCAGCATACTTGCTGTTTGATGTGATTTTTCTGATTCTAATCCATTTGTGCCTGCTTTGTTTGACTAGAGCACACAAACAAACCAGCAATGATGAGCCTCCGCTAGGTGGGCAGAAATTTTAGATCACGGTTGTATATATATATGGTACCATACCATACCATAAGTATACATATATACTTTATTATTATTTTTAGCTGGAAATTCAATCTCAAAAGGTTTAAATGCTGTTCTTTTGAACTTTTTATTCATCAAAGAATCCTGAAAAAATGGTTTTCCACAAAAATATAATAATAATAATAATATTACATCAAAATTTCAAAATCAGAATATTAGAATGATTTCTGGAGGGTCATGTGACACTGAAGACTGGAGTAATTATACTGAAACAAAAAACAGACCATAATATTAAGATCAGTTGTACGATCGTTTTTACGAACTTCTTAGGCTTACGATGCTTTTGGGAAACAGACCATAATATTAAGATCAGTCGTACGATCGTTTTTACGAACCTCTTAGGCTTACGATGCTTTTTGGGAAACAGACCATAATATTAAGATCAGTCGTACGATCGTTTTTACGAACTTCTTAGGCTCACGATGCTTTTGAGAAACAGACCATAATATTAAGATCAGTCGTACGATCGTTTTTACGAACTTCTTAGGCTTACGATGCTTTTTGGGAAACAGACCATAATATTAAGATCAGTCGTACGATCGTTTTTACGAACTTCTTAGGCTTACGATGCTTTTTGGGAAGCAGACCATAATATTAAGATCAGTCGTACGATCGTTTTTACGAACTTCTTGGGCTTACGATGCTTTTGGGAAACAGACCATAATATTAAGATCAGTCGTACGATCGTTTTTACAAACTTCTTAGGCTTACGATGCTTTTGGGAAGCAGACCATAATATTAAGATCAGTCGTACGATCGTTTTTACGAACTTCTTAGGCTCACGATGCTTTTGGGAAACAGACCATAATATTAAGATCAGTCGTACGATCGTTTTTACGAACTTCTTAGGCTCACGATGCTTTTGGGAAACAGACCAGATCAGTCGTACGATCGTTTTTACGAACTTCTTAGGCTTACGATGCTTTTGGGAAACAGACCATAATATTAAGATCAGTCGTACGATCGTTTTTACGAACTTCTTAGGCTTACAATGCTTTTGGGAAACAGACCATAATATTAAGATCAGTCGCACGAGTTTTTACGAACTTCTTAGGCTTACGATGCTTTTGGGAAACAGACCATAATATTAAGATCAGTCGTACAATCGTTTTTACGAACTTCTTAGGCTTACGATGCTTTTTGGGAAACAGACCATAATATTAAGATCAGTCGTACGATCGTTTTTACGAACTTCTTAGGCTTACGATGCTTTTTGGGAAACGCAGCCGTACTATGAGTTTGTTTACCACCAAAATAACTTTGAAGCTGTTATATTAAGGTACAATTCTTGCATAGTGTGCCTTTAAGCAAAAACTTTTTTTTAAGCAAAACTTTTTTCTAGGAACTGGGATATTTGTATGGCAAGACAAAATTCTAAGTAAGAAAATACTTTTTGCAGTGCACAAACCGGTAATAAATTAATCAATAGCGTAATCTGCTGTCTATAAACGCCACAGCGGGATCGGTTGACACATTTCTATCATGCCCCGGTGAGACCGCCCAACCATTTAAACTACAGCTACAGTCTGAATGAATGGCAAAACAAGTAATTATTGTCAGCGGTTTGGACATCTCATTTCTTCATGCACCAAACACTTCCATTTTCCCAATCCCCCCCCCAAGACGGTTCAGCACCCTCACAAACATGCATAAACACGCGTGTCACCCGCGAGCTGCTGGAGGCTTTGCATTGAGCTGTGCCTCTCGAAGCGCCTCTACTCCAGTAATTGGCCCATGATGGAGCGCTGATTGCCTCGGAGTACCTGGGGAGTTCAGCACACATTAGCATTCAATAAAATCGCAGATGCATACACAAACACACACGCTCCTGTAAATGAGTTTATCACTGAGGCTTTCTCCTTTGTGTCTCAAGGCTGGACGGGAGTTTATTTGCCATGTGAATTTGGTCAGCAGAAGTGTTAGCGATTCATTTAAACTGAACTTGATTTTCTGTTACATTTATATGGACATTTTTACAGAGTTTGCTGAAATTATTAAAGCTTCATTCGTACAGAGGTATACAATATGATAACCATATTCATGCACAGTACTGTTTAATGGATTTGCATTATACTTTTCAGAGAATACCATGGTACTTGTATGTATATGTTTGCTAATGTTTCAAATGAATGTGTGTTGATAAACCATCTCTTCTTTCATCATCATGGCTAAACAAAGTAACATCATTAAGAATGCATGCTAATGGTTAACCCAGTAGATCAGTGTGGTCTATATTGATGCATGTATGGATTACACTCCACGTCGAGCTGTGGTCAGTTGGTGTGTTACAAACGTCTTCTGGAAGGCTAATTTGCATAATTTCCACATAAACAAATAGTATTGTGTGTGTGTGTGTGTGTGTAAATCAAAAAGAATAGCATTTACAGTATTCAAAATATAAATCTTTTCTTACAATATACATTTTTACTATCAATTTTTATCAATTTAACATGTCCTTGTTGAATAAAAGTACCCATTTCTTTCAGAAAAGAAATAAATAAAATGACTTTACAAATGCGAAATATTTCTATTTTAAATTAATGTTAATGTAACATTAATCAAATAATTATGAAAAAAGAATCACAGGTTATAAAAAAAATATTAAGCAGCACAAGTGTTTCCAACTCTGATAATAAATCATCATATTATAATGATTTCTGAAGGTTCATGTGACTCTGAAGACTGGAGTAATGACGCTAAAAATTCAGAATCAGGAAATCATTATTTTAATTTGTAATAATATTTCACAATAATGCAGTTTTTTTCTTTATTTTGATCAAATACATATTACAAGCCAATTTTCTAGGATAATGAATGCTAATAAGCAAATGTAATATGTAAATTATGTGCGATGGGGTCATTTCAGGACTCTCATTAGTTGTTTTGTACTGTTAAGTTTTTACAGATGGTTGTTGCCATAGTGACATAATTACAATAATTAGCTATGCTACAGTGCATTTGTGTTCGTTAATTCATTTTAGGAATGTCGTTTGATCCAATTTATGTGAACACCTACAGACACATGTTGGATCTCCGACAGGGTCAAGTTATTATAACTAACAAGTACACAGAAGTGTCGTGCTGCTGTTAGTTTTTGTGAACAAGATACAGTACGATGATAATATTATGTTTTTGAATATATTTCTTAAAGTACCCTGGTGGACCATGGAAATACTTACCTACCGTGGTGCTTTTTTGTGAAGCATCCTTATTTTTTAATAAGATCAGATATATTTAGGGGTTCAAGCACAAAGTGCTGTAACCCTATTGTAATTATAAGGATTTGTAAAATTGATCGTGCGGACCAAACTGTAAGAGCTACAGACATGAAACCTGGCTGATTGGTAGGCCTCAATTTGGGGAGAACCTATCAGAGTATGTCCCTGATTGGCCCATAGGTGGCGCTACAGCAACCAAAATTACAAAATCGTGCATAGCTCCTAGATTGTTTGACTTAGAGATGGACAAAATGTAAATGTCGAAATTTGTCCTAAACCTGCTTTTGCAAACTAGTCCCTGGTTTTTCGCCCGATCGGAGCCAAACCAGTCTAGGGCAATTCTCTGGACTCTCTAGTAATTATTGGGAAAAAAGTTGAACTTTTGCATTTGGGTGGCTGTTACAGGGTCATTTAGTAAAGGGGTGTGGCAAAATACACTCAAAAGCCTACAAATCCTAAACAAAAACTCACTAAATTGCCTTCTGGCCTTAAATGCTTGAACCCCGCTAAAAGTTGCTTGCAGCTTTAATGTATGTTTTATAATGTAGAATGTGTTTTAACATAAACTGTTTGTTGTGTGATTGTTTCAGCTGATGCAGCAGCAGGCGGCGATCATGGCTGCTTCTCACGGGGGTTATTTAGCGCCCAGCGTTGCGTATCCAGCGACACAGATTCACCAGGTGGGGGCGCTCAACATGAACGGCTTGCCTCCCACCTCGATGACACCTGTTTCAGGTGAGTCTAATCACACCCTCATTTACATGTCAACTTCGCTTCAGATGTACTTCCTCAGACGTCTTACAGTTTAGCAGAGCTGCTTAGAAATTTAGTAGGGTAAGAGATATTTTTATCCATTAAACAGTTTAAGTTCTTATAAAGTGGTTTTGGTAACACTTTACAAAAAGGTTCCATTTATTAGCATTAGTTAACTAGTTAGCAATAAACAGTACTTCTACATCATTTATCACACCATGGGGCCTAACACGATTAGTCTTATATTTTCTTGAGTTATATATCTGCATCATGCCTCAGGGACAACACTTTTTAAGTGGCTAACTTAGCATAATCAGAAATAGCCTTTTTTTTTGTAGTAACAGTAATACAGGATTTTTTCTCCCATACAATATATTTTAAAACCAATTTCATGTCATTTACAGAAGTGTGGAAGTATGTTTCCGCCACAAAATGAAAAATAAAAAAGTGAAATAATATCTCACAATTCTGACTTTTACATCTCGCAATTCTAACTTTATTTCTCAGAATTGCGAGATATAAAGTCAGAATTGTGTGTTATAAAGTCAGAATTGATTGGTATTAAGTCAGAATTGCGAGTTATAAAGACAGAATTGTGTGTTATAAAGTCAGAATTGATTGGTATTAAGTCAGAATTGCGAGTTATAAAGACAGAATTGATTGATATAAAGTAGCAATTGCGTGTTATAAAGTCAGTATTGCGTGATCTAAAGTCAGAATTGCGAGATATAAAGTCGCAATTGCGTGTTATAAAGTCAGAATTGCATGTTATAAAGTCAGAATTGTGAGATATAAAGTCAGAATTGTGAGATATAAAGTCAGAATTGCGTGATATAGTCGCAATTGCTTGTTATAAAGTCAGAATTGCGAGAAAGTCAGAATTGCGTGTTATAAAGTCAGAATTGATTGATATAAAGTAGCAATTGCGTGTTATAAAGTCAGAATTGCGAGATATAAAGTCACAATTGCGTGTTATAAAGTCAGAATTGCATGATATAAAGTCAGAATTGCTTGTTATAAAGTCAGAATTGTGAGATATAAAGTCAGAATTGCGTGATATAGTCACAATTGCTTGTTATAAAGTCAGAATTGCGAGAAAGTCAGAATTGCGTGATCTAAAGTCAGAATTGCGAGATATAAAGTCGCAATTGCGTGTTATAAAGTCAGAATTGCGAGAAAGTCAGAATTGCGTGATCTAAAGTCAGAATTGCTTGATATAAAGTCGCAATTGCGTGTTATAAAGTCAGAATTGCGAGAGATATAAAGTCAGAATTGTGAGAGATATAAAGTCAGAATTGATTGATATAAAGTTGCAATTGTATGTTATAAAGTCAGAATTGCAAGATATAGTCAGAATTGCGTGATATAAAGTCGCAATTGTGTGATATAAAGTCAGAAATGCAAGATGTAAAAAGTCAGAATTGTGAGTTAAAAAGTCTCAATTCTGTTTTTTTTTTTTTCTCGCAATTGCGACTTTATTTCTCGATATTCATGTTTACCGGTATTGTGCCTGCTATGTGCTTTTAAAAAAAAATGAAATAGTGTTTTTTACTACAGTGTAGTGAAGAGTCACTGTGAAACTAGTATACGCTGCATTTTTCTTACATTAGGTCAGTTTACTAGTAGTAAATATTCATGATTTTACACTCCGTTTGTACATCAAAACACATCTCACGCCGAATATCAGCTTTCACTCCCAACTCACCTGATCAGTGTCATGGACTGGAACACGTTAGAGATTCCTATTGATCCGTAGGAATCGATGACCTGGATGTGAAGCACATTTCACGGATGCGTTTCAGATGGTGACCGCTGGTCTCGCACACACACACACACAGCTGCAGGGTCTTGCTCTTTTTAGCAGACGTTTAAAAAGGGGATACAGGATAGTCCGCTGGGTCCAAAATGAAAACAAGCTCTTGAATTTGAGAAGCATTTCAAATCCATCCGCTGGTCATGATTTAGACTGTAGCTGTTTTTGGAATGGAGGGTCATAAGATACATGTATATGTATAGATATACATTGAGATAAGTTTATTTTGACCATTTTTAGAGTAAATAAGCATATAGTTGACCTTAAAGCTAACACATGTACCTGTACTAATACTCTATACGTTTTGATTTAATTGTGTTTATGGCGCTCCCAAATCACATGGCTTTTAAGCGGCCACATTTGTTGGAGTCTCCTGTAATTGCACGCTGTTGGAAATGCCAGGACTTTGAGTGACAACCGTAATCATCTCACGCTCGAGCGATCTGTGCCCACACAGAACAGATGCTTTCATCTGTGCAGAGGATGACCTTTAGTCTGGGTGCTGTTCTGGGCTCAGGGTTTGCCTTTCATATCCTAATGAAACTAATGATGTGAGCAGCAGGAAGTTGATCTGAGACCAGTGCGCTCTGATGCTTTATGCAAATGTGTCCGGGGTCACTTCCCCTCCGACAAACAGCTACTGATCACAATTAACTCAGTTTAAATCCCTCTCTTCCCCTCTTGCTTTGATTTATTAAAACTTAGCGTACATTTGTATAATTCATATAATTCTAATTATACATTCTAAAAATGCTGGGTTGTTTTAACCCAACTTTGGGTCAAATATGGACAAACCCAGCCATTGGGTTACATTTTTTAATTACATTTTTAACCCAACGTTTGGGTTTGTCCATATTTGACCCAAAGTTGGATTAAAACAACCCACCATTTTTAGAGTGTACTGATATCAATATTAAAGTTATGTATATTTACAATATCTAATATTATATAGTAGTAATATTAACATTATTTAAAAAAAATTATATATATATATATATATATATATATATATATATATATATATATACAGTATATACAGTATATATATATATTAGAGCCCGACCGATAAAGGATTTTGAAGGCCGATACCGATACAAATATTTTTGGGTTTTAAAATCCGATATTCCGATATATATCGGCCGATATTTTATTTATTTATTTTAAACTGGACATGATAGTCAAAAATTTTGTCATGCTTATTTGAGTTAAGAGAACTGATGGGGATGTTCTTTTAATTGTTATTCAAGCAATGTATGTATCGTGACCAACTCAACGAGTGTTGCCAACAGGAACGGTGTAGAGTGCCCTCTGGTGGACAAACTATACAACTCCAACACTCATGACATGGTTCAAGCGTGTTTCGTCCATTTTTAATTTATTTTTTAAATATTCATTTATCGGCCATTATAACTGCCGATACCGATAGTTTGGAAAATGCCTAATATCGGCCGATAATATCGGTCTGCCGATATATCGGTCTGGCTCTAATATATATATATACATGTATGATCATTTTACTGACATATATATATATATATATATATGAAGAGTTCAGATGCAAAAGCCTCTAAGTGCCATTTGAAATTTTCTTCTAGAATGATCATTTTTATCAAGCTTGTATATTTAAGTTCAGTGATTTCACTTAAATGGCAATAATAATTACCTATTAATTGTTATTTAAGTGAAATTACTGAACTTAAATATACAAGTTTGACAAAAATCATCATTAAAGAAGAAAATTTCAAATGGCATTTAGAGGCTTTTGCATCTGAACTCTTCATATACACACTCTAAAAAATGCTGGGTTGTTTTAACCCAACTTTGGGTCAAATATGGACAAACCCAGCCAATGGGTCAAATTTTTTAATTACATTTTTATCCCAACATTTGGGTTTGTCCATATTTGACCCAAAGTTTGGTTGAAACAACCCAGAATTTTTAGAGTGTATATGCATGCACAGGCCCTATATTTTCAGATGTCATGGTGTGTGTGTGTGTGTGTGTGTGTAGCGTGTCTTGACTCTGCAAAAGTCATTCATACTGCACACTTCTAAGAGTCTCCTCATAGAGTGTGTTATAATACACTCTGTTTCTCCTCACTGACTATATCAGATACTAGGTGAAAGCACACACACACATTTATATACACAATAACACCATGCACTCGCTGAGCATCCACTCTCCTATTGTTTTCATTTTTACTCTGACCGCCTATTGACCTTTGTAGCTTCTAAAGTGTGTGTGTGTGTGTGTGTGTGTGTGCGTGTGCGCAGTATCTTGGAGTCTCTGGAACAGACAGTAGTAGACATGGCAGACTAATTTATCATTGCTGCTTGGGACCAAAATGCACAAAGCACTGCAAAAGAGACAAAAGCTCTCCTGAGCCTGTGCTGTCCCACACACACACTGCTGTCCCACACACACACTCAGTGCACATGAGATTCCTGCTCCATAAAGAGTAAATATTTGACTACAGCTGTGCTATGATATGACTTTCTGCAACATTAAATGTAAATACAGTCATTTAGCTAGCAGTCAAGTCCTGTACGTGCACAATACCCTGAGCGTCGAGTTTTATAGGGCAGAAATTCACAGCTTCTTTTTTTTTTCATCTAGTCTTGCGACTAGAGAAGACTTTTAACTGTCAGCATAAAATTTTGTCCGATTTGCAGCTTTTTCGGTCTAAGAACTGCACTCTACAGAAGCCTTTGCCCAAGTGACTTAATTAAGTTGCATGATAGGTATGAAAAAAAAAAAAACGTGTTTTGTCTTAGGTGTTGTCACAAACAGGATAATTCACCCCGAAATTAAAATGTTATCAGTTACTTACCCTCATGCAATTTCAAACCTTTATGACCTTCGTTCTACTGTTACACTGGCCCCTATTTGAACGATATAAGCGCATGGTCTAAAGCGAAGGACGCAAGTGCACTTAGGCCGAGTCCGAATCCACTTTTGCTATATCGACGGGTAAAATGGTCGGTAGTCCAAAAGGGTTGTCCCTATTCTCTTCATGAGTAATGGGTGTGTTTTTGGATGTAACGTGCAATAAACCAATCAGAGTCTCATCTCCCATTCCCTTTAAAAGCCAGTTGTGCTCACGTCATTCGCTGGAATTTGCAGGCGGAAAAACTGAACGAGGAAACGGATCTGCTCGTGCGCGAAGTTAAAGCGCGTAAGCAGACCATCTACGGGACAAAGTGTACCCACGTTGTAGACCCGCCTATAGGCGCATATTACTAACTTGCTCATCTCATGTTTAAATAACAACAACAAAAGTTTCGTCATTGACTTTAGACAAAGTGGCGCAGGACGTGAAAATGATAAGTGTCAGGCTGAAACTAGCAGAAAACACTTGTGCCACGCCTGGCCCTCCACTGCGCCGGATGTATGACAGGACCCAATGTCTCTGTTTTTTGTTGTTTTTTAATGGACGTCAATGGGGTCCCATGTTATTTTGGAGCCCATTGACTTTTAAGCTATTTGAACAGCTAAGACCGTCTTCAAAAAATCTTCTTTCATGTTTCACACAACACAAGTATGAAAGTCATACAGGTTTGGAACAACTTGAGGGTGACTGTTGTTATTGTTAACTAAAACTAAAACTACTAAAAATTGATATTAACAAAGGACAATGGGCCCAATTTTTACGACTTTTCGAGGGAAGTATTATTTATATACTCTTTTAGTATTTGCCTATATTTTGAATTAGCTTTTTATACACATACACACACATACTGTAACAATGAGGAGGCAAGGGGAATCCAAATGCAAGCACAATAGTTTTAATAATGATAATAAACGAACAAAAGGGAAATCGCCAGAAAACAAAGAAACTCAGAACAAAACTCAGAAACAACGCTACAGTGAAACATCGACCGACACCCAACAACTAAAACACAGGGGTTTAAATACACAGACAAACGAGGAAACACCTGGGGAAACTCATAAACAAGAAAAACTACAAAGGACTACAAAACATGGCACAGAACAGGAAATAACTAAAGTCCACACAAGACAAGGAAAACACAAGGCAGGAATCGTGACACATAGTACATATACTGTATACAAATATATATATATATATATATATATATATATGAAGAGTTCAGATGCAAAAGCCTCTAAATGCCATTTGAAATTTTCTTCTTTAATGATGATTTTTATCAAACTTGTATATTTAAGTTTAGTAATTTTACTTAAATAACAATTAATAGGTAAGTATCATTGCCATTTAAGTGAAATTACTGAACTTAAATATACAAGTTTGATAAAAATCATCATTAAAGAAGAAAATTTCAAATGGCATTTAGAGGCTTTTGCATCTGAACTCTTCATATATATATATATATATATATATATATTATTTTTTTTATTTTATTTTTTTTATTATTTATTTTTTTTTTTTTTGCTTCAGTTTTAATAATTTGTAATGGGATTTTTTAATGTTATTTAAAATTTCTATTCAGATTAATTTTAATTTTAGTAATTGCAGTACTTCAAATACTTCTTTATTTCTGTTAAGTAAAAACATTTAAATTTTTTTTTTTTTAGTTTTTTATTTTAGTTTGAGTTTTTTTATTATTAACCAAAAGAATGAATTTTCTGTATTAATTTGCACTGGTGTTTAATCATATTTTGAATCATGCATTTCTTAATGTTTTTCTACACATTTTTCTCACAGTGTAAAATAGCACTACTTAATTAAGTAAAAAAAGAAAGACAGAATCTCTTTAAAACATGAACATCTGGCAAGCCTCTGTATAGTAGCATATGCTGGTGGTGTGTTTTGAAGTATAAATGAGCACATTGTGTGTGTGTTTGTGGTAAAGGCCCTGGAATGAATCTGTGTAATTCTGCTGGTTGAATTTCACGTAAAAGAGGAGCTCTACCCTTCAGCAGTGGGATGTATCTCAGTGTTTCACTGAGCGTGTGAATTCACGTTCAGTTGCTGTCAGGTGTTTGGATGTGAGAGCCGCTCTGTGTTATTAACACTCTCTGACTCACTGTCACACTTACATTTCTCTCTACGCTCATTCTATACTCCTCCTTTATCACTTTCCTGTTCTCAATCCTGCTGGAAAATCCAGCTAAAACCAGACTGGCTATAGCTGCACTGCGTAGCACTACATAATAACCGCTTTCTGGCTGACCAGGGTTTGTCATTAACTCCTTTAATGACCTTGTGTGAGATCCATCAATCAGAGAAGTTTCTGGGAATAAAGCGTCGTAGATGACATAATCAAATGAGACGCTATATCAAGTTTGTATTTCTGTATTTTCAACAAAACATTTGAGGTCATATTACAATGTCTATGGAAGAAGTCTTTATGCTCACCAAGGCTGCATTATTTGTTTAAAAATACAGTAAAAACTGTAAAATTGAGAAATATCATTGCAATTTAAAATATAATTTTTCTACCGTAATATATTTGAAAATGCAGCTGAATTTTTAGCATCATAACTCCAGTCTTCAGTGTCACATGATCCTTCAGAAATCACTCGAATATGCTGATTGGCTGCTCAAGAGGCATTTCTGATTTTTATTAATATTGAAATCAGTTGTGCTTCATATTTTTGTGAACAACATGATGCATTTTTTGTCAAGATTTTTGGAAAAATTGTCACTTTTGATCAATTTAATGCATCCTTGCTGAGCGAAAGACATAGAAAATCGTACTGACCCCCCTCTGATGCGTCTTATATTCACAGTCATAATTGATGACTAAAAAAAAAAATATCATATTGCTTTTTTTCTTTTCTTTACAAAATTAGGATATTGAGAAATTGTAAGCCAGCTAGGATCTATGATATTCCTCATAATGACCTTTAATCGAGATGATCTGCGAGTTTAACCTGGCCCAAACGCCTGAGATACTCAGTGACTGTAACCAGAGACCGGCTACTGTATACACTCTAAAAAATGCTGGGTTGTTTTAACCCATATTTGGGTAAAATATGGAGAAACTCAGCCATTGGGTTAAATTTTTTAAATTACATTTTTAACCCAACATCTGGGTTTGTCCATATTGTACCCAAATTTGGGTTAAAACCAAAATACAGCTATCATTTTAAGTTGGTTTTCTCTATATTTTCCAGCAATAAACAGGAGTGTTACATGAGACCAGACAGCACAGAAATACATGATGTGTTTGATTTAACTCGGACTCGGATGCTTTTTTCTTTCTATTCGACTGACTGTAGATCAGACATTAAAGAGCCCAGTCCTCAGAGAGACCAACACACACCCTTCGAGTCTACAAATCACACTGAACACAACACAAAACACAACAGTCAGGAGAGATGATGATGATGTTTCTCCGGCTCTCTCATACCGTTGTATTTCTGTGTGATTTCATCATGAGTGCTATATCCAATTTAACACCTGAAACAACTTCTATGTTCCTTCTGCGAAACAGAAGCTCTGACATTTAGTGTTTCACAGAAGAAATGCAAATGCATACAAAAAAAGGTTAATTTTCAAGTGAACTATTCCTTTCTCTGTTTGTTTTTCGAACCACCTGCTACTCCACAGTTTGACTGACAGTAAAGCTGAAGCGTGTTGATTTGTTCAATATTAGACACAGCCTGAAGCACATCAGACATATTCATGATCACGCTTCTGCATCACACGTCTACAGTACTGCACTCTTTGAGTTATTGTGTTGAAACCCGTCAATTACCTGAAGGAATATTAAAGAGATACTCCACCTCTGGAAAGATGAATGTGTATTTAAAATGTAGATTTATGTAGAAGAATTGTAAAATTATTTTTAAAATTTGGAGCTTTCTAGACTGAGAAAAGCCAGAAAATTTATTTTTAGCTTCTGTGGATGAAAGACAACAACTCCCAGAATGCACTTGCTTCGCTGCTCTAGGAGGCCACGCCCACCGGTAACAGAGCGCAGTAGTTAAACAACAAGTCTAGGCTATTAGTGAGTCTCCGTGATGAATCTGCCCGAAAATGTGTTTCAAGATCGCCCGGGATTCGGCTTTTGCGTTTTACAGTCGCCATTCATCATGTTTACTGTGGCGAGCGGGACGAGTGAGGGCCGCGGGAGAACGGCGCGAGGCCGGTGGCGTGATTACCGATGAGCGACACCTGTGAGACGCACCGGTCTCGTATCTCTCACGGAGGAGCGGGAGTTTTCTTAGCGATGTTAAAACACACATCAACCGATCACTTGTTTAGCGTTCATGTAAACACTACATTCAGATCCACCAATCGGAATGAATTCGGTTAGATTGAAACAAAAGCTGTGCATGTAAACAATGAATGGCGACTGCAGAAAGCAAAAGATGAATCCCGGACATGTCCGGGAAAAAGAGGATGGTAACCCCGACTACTCAGCTTTCTCCACAGAACAAGAGCCTGCTAGCTTAGCATCCAAATAAAGATGGCTGACACTATGGGGCCGTTTACACCTGGCCACTTCATGCGTTTTCTGTGATCGGATAGGTATCCGATCGTGAAAAGACCAGGTGTAAATGCCCCCCGAAACGCATTCGAGACGGATTTGAATCCGATCGCTCAAACCACATCAGAAAGTAGTCTGGGGCGCATTCGAGACGAAACTGGACTAGTGTAAATGCGTCTGGTTCTTGAAACCACATGTGTAAATGTTACTACTCCCAAAAATGCTAAAAAATAAACGCGTGAGAGCGTGTTACAGGCTACATGTCATGCTATTTTAGTCAGATATGACGACACTACTGCGACGCGCATCACCTCAGATGAGCAGCCGAACGCCTATCAAGCCAACGCGCCGCAATCTATCGCAAATCAAAGTGAAAGTAAGTCGCAGACGATTAACACTACCATCTTCATTAAAAGTAAAGAAACTAAATGATCTTACCAGGTTGCCGCTCTCTCTTATCACCATCTTTGCTGATTTTGAAATTAGCCGATGATCAATAAAATGCAGCTCATATCCGTTGCTTTCAGTGACGTGCACTTCATTAAATCCGCATATAGTGCGGGAATTGAAGATCGGATTTATGTCCGTTTTGCAAAAACACATTTATGTGACCAGGTGTAAATGGAATCGTTTTGATAAATCAGATAGCTATCCGATCTGAGAAAACGCATGAACTGGCCAGTAGGGTTGGGTATCGTTTGAATTTGAACGATTCTGATTCCGATTCCTTGTTTCGATTCCGGTTCCTAACGATTCTCGATTCCGATTCTTTTAAGAGGCGGGGTCAAAAAAGTTTAGCTAACCTTGCTAACCAACGGTCTTTCTGAAGGAAATAATCCTTTCTGAAGGAAATACTCCTTCTGTCACAAATACTCCTTTTGTCACAAATTTTGCATTTTGCCGAGATTTCGCTATTTTTAGAAAAGTGAAGCCACACTTTGGACCGCCGACGTAAGCTACTCATGTTCGACTCGCGCGGTTATGCCAACACTTCCGGTAGACGCTTCTTCGTTCGTGTTGTTCAGCGGTTTCTTCTTCCGCTCGGCGGACTGTGAATATCGAAACTAGGAAACGAAATTTTAACTTTTGAACGATTCCGGGAAAAACTAAAAGTTAGTCCCGATTCCAATCGATACTCGATTCGCGATACCCAAACCTAGTGGCCAGGTGTAAACAGCCCCTATGTGTTCATTCTGTGAGTGAGATCGCCCTCTATGGGCGGGTTGAGGACATGCGGGACAGACACTACTACTGACTGTAGTCTTTAGCCTCTGGACAAAATATCCTCAGATGGCGCAAAATGGCGATTTTTGCGTCATCGGAGGATTTTTTCAGACAAAAAATACATAAATCTCTCGTCTCAGGGGGATATGAGGGTGGAAAGCATGGTAATTCGAAAAATACTACAGGTTTTCTACTCATACAAAGCTTAATGCTAAATCCTGAAGTATCCCTTTAAGCACATGTACAGTAGTAGACTTGCACTACCATTCAAAAATGACATTTATAAACATATATATATGTATATATATATATATATTAAAATGTAATTTAATCATGTGATTCAAAGCATCATTACTCCAGTCTTCAGTGTCACATGATCCTTCACTCTACTGCTCAAGAAACATTATTATCAATGTTGAAAACACTTGTGCCGCTTGTGTTTGTGCATGAGTGTGTGCAAACACATGTGTGTGTAGAAACCCCAGATCATGACTGAATTTGCCCTCAGGCATAAACTGGTTACTTCCACAGTGTGCAGGATCAATATCAGCTGTCAGCACTTTCTGACATGGAATCAATTGCGATGTAGAATCAATGTGGAAAAATGAGTTGAAACAGCAAAATATCATTAAAACTGCGGTAATTAAAAGTGATTCCAGCTTGTGAAGTTCAGTTTCAACATGACGCTAGTCTCGGATCAGTGATTTTTGTGTCCGTCTCAGGTTTGAGCTCTCCTCCAGCTAACCTGGGCTCGTCTGGCGTCCCGAGCATCGTGACTCCCATAGTTAACGGATTCAGCGGGATCCCTCACCAACCCAACGGTCATCCAGTCGAGGCCATGTACACCAACGGCCTGCCGTCGTACTCCACCCAGAGCCCGAGCGCAGCCGACACGCTTCAGCAGGCCTTCACCGGCGTCCAGCAATACACAGGTGCGCACACTTTGGAGAGTATCTGCATGGTGAAACTCGATTTCAGTAATTCTACTTAAAGGGTTAGTTCACCCAAAAATGAAAATGAAGTCATTAATTACTCACCCCCATGCTGTACCAACCCCTTAAGACCTTCGTTCGTCTTCGGAGCACAAATGAAGATATTTTTGATTAAATTTGAGAGCTGTCTCACTACTACATAGACTGCCTAAGGGACTGGCTCTTGATGGCCCAGAAAGTCAATGAAGAAAATGTTTAAATATTCCATGTGACTACCGTGGCTCAACTATAAGTTTATCAAGCGACGCGAATACTTTTTGTGCGAAAAAACAAACAAAAATAACGACTTTATTCGACTATTTCTTTTCTTCCTTGTTGGCCTGAAACGAGACTTCAATACGATTTCCACGAAGCATGCGCGAGAATTGCGATCTCCTTTAACTACTTCAGTTCAGTTCTCGCGCATGCGTCGTTCATCAGATAATGAAATACGGTTTATTACTTTAAAATTTAAGTTATGTCTGTAAAACCATTAACGTTGCTACCGTATTTTTGATGGTAAAGTTCTGGAAGTTTTTTTACCGTAAAAATTACGGTTTTATTTTTACAGTAGTGTGAGATTACTGTTTTTTTTCTCACTCTAATTTCTTCTCCATTTAATCTCATAGTTGTCCAGGAGGAACCATAGATGTTTGAAATATCATGTTTGTATCTTTCCAAACCTGAGCACAGTTTTAGATATTTCCTCAGAAACATTTGCTCTCCTTTTAATCTGCTTTTCAGCAGAAAACTCAGATGTTATAGAGATCTGATTTGTGTGTTTTTTTATTCCATGCAGAATAGATAGACACAAATGTCACTTTCAAAGAAAAAATAACTTTGCTCATGGAGTGTTATTGCTGGTAGGTGACTTTGCTGTGATTGAAACCTCAGGTTGTATTCGAATTTCCTAGATATTACATCTATCATACGGATGCCTAGAGATCTGTCATTTTAAATCAGTTTGATATATGATGAACATGCTTTCAGATTTCATTGCACTGTGATCCTGTCATATTCCATTAGCATATAAAGGTTAACCTTCGTCTTGTCCTTATTCTTGCCTCATCTGTTCCTCTCTCTCTCTCTCTCTCTCGTATGATTATGCTGATGACTTCAGCCATATATCCTGCCACAACACTGACCCCTATAGGTCAGACACTGCCACAGCCTGCTCAGATCATCCAGCAACAGCAACAGCAGCAGCGGGAAGGTTAGTGACAGATATCACGGATATCCTTCATTCATACAATGAGCCAATGAAATTCAAATTCAGATCAGCATTTCCTGTGAAGATTTTACAATCTTCATTTTTAGTTACATCACCATCAGGTGTTTCCTGATTGGCTCGTCACATTTGAACTTTGTAAATGGCACACATCATAAAAGATGCAAAGGAAATCTCAATGGAGCATGTTATGATTTGTTTAATTGTGTAACACATTTTTTGTTGCCTGTGTAAAATGCATTTGTTGCCTATTTCACTGGTGCACTAAAGTTAATCGTAATTTTAACGGTAAAAGACAAGCGCAAAACTGTTAATTGGCTAACAGAAAGTTTCCGGACTATATACGGTAAATAACTGTGATAGATCTCATAGCACAATTAATGTAATTTTACTGTAAAAAACTGTTAAATTCACAGTTTTTGAAAATTAAAAAGGACGACTCATTGTAAAATTTACAGTGAAATGCCGTAAATTGACATTACCACAATTCCGTTTTTGTTGAAATAAATATTCCTTATAGTTTCCTCATAGTTTTCTTTATAAATATATATACTTTAGGGTTTTATGTAGAGCCAGACCGATATATCGGTCGGCCGATATTAGGCATTTTCCAAAATATCGGTATCGGCAGATATAATGGCCGATAAATGAATATTTAAAAAATAAAATAAAAACAGACGAAACACACTTCAATCATCTCTCCTTGGCCTGTTATATTGAAAATGTATGTTTTACAATTTGCAGTATGATGTTATCTATTGCTAAATTATGGCTCATCATAGACTAGCTAACCACAAAGCAAGCTACTGCCACTATCATCAGTGGAAGACCGCTAACGTTAACATTAATGAGCTTTTGAACTTTTTCTGCCTAAATAAAGTAATGATTACTGTATTTATAACTAGCATATCTCTAGTTACAGTCCCTGCATTGTAAAATGTAAGTTATACTTGCGAGGAGTGAACATTTACACATAGAGAAAAAGTATCAAACGTATCTTGTGCAGAAAAGTTAGCTTTTCTTTTACACGTGTGTGAAATCCAACAATATTTAATAAAAAAAAAAAATCAGCCGATATATCGGAATATCGGATTTTAAAACCCCAAAATATTTGTATCGGTATCAGCCTTTTAAATCCTTTATCGGTCGGGCTCTAGTTTTATGTTACATTTAATGTTGTTAAATCAATGTTTATTGCATTTTTTTTTTATTTCAACATGTTACCATGATGGTGTTTAATGTGTGTGTGAATGACACTGTGCAGCTTCTGTATATAAGTATTAACCTTCTTGTGGAAGACAGTTTGTGATGAGCTTTGATTGATCATGTGACTGTCATTACTTCTGTGATGATTGATGGATGTCAGTGTATTACAATGGTACAAAACAGATATCAATACTACAATGGGTTGTTAAATTAACATTATATCAGATAATGGAATACGGTTTATTACTGTAAATTTTAAGTTAAGTCTTTAAAACCAATAATGTTGCTACCGTGTTTTTGACGGTAACATTTTTTTTACAGTGTTATTTTTTACAGTAATAAATCTTACAGCTAAGTCATACATTTCATTTGTGTTTGAAATACGAGTTGATGTTTTCCATGGCATATTAAATATGTGTGTGTCTGTTTCAGGTCCCGAGGGCTGCAACTTGTTCATCTATCACCTGCCGCAGGAGTTTGGTGATAATGAGCTGATGCAGATGTTTCTTCCGTTCGGATCCGTCATCTCGTCAAAGGTGTTCATGGATCGAGCCACCAATCAGAGCAAATGTTTCGGTCAGTCACTGCTTCCTGCTTTCAAACACACTCTAGATCTATATATTGACCTCTCTCTACTCAGTTGATCAAATATCACGGTCCAACACTGGCACTTCTTTCAATTTTATATATGTATACAGTTGCTTATATTTTGGGTTTGTTGTCATGCACAGTTCTGTTTATTAAAACAATAAAAACACACATATGGCTTCCTGTATAAACACCTCATGTTAGACTATGTTTCAGTTAGCAATAGCATATTATCAGGCAATTGACAATTAATTAACCCCTTTTATTTACATGCCAAAGCCATTTTTGAATGCATTCAGTGTATGCCAAATGTTAATTTTTTTTGGACCCAGGGTGCCAGGGCCTGTGTGTGTGTGCGTGCAGTGAGTTTAATGGAGGTTTATTGGTCTCCTCACTCACACTAAAAAACTGTCTGGAATCACATATACTTATATTCATTCTCCGCACACACAGTCTCACACACAGGCAGCTCTCGGGAACACTATCCTTGCGCAGAAATCAAGCCGCTTCTCTCTCTCTCCCTCCCATTAGTTTAATTTAATTCAGTCTTCTCAGTCTATTTGTTTCCTTGAGGATTTTCCTGCCCATTTTTTTCCACATGAATTAAAAATGAGTAAATGTGGACGTGGCGTAGTACCGTTACACCGCAGGGACCGTAACATACACACACACACACACATAAACGGCACAGTCTCATCCAGACTGTGTTCTCTGCAGGCTTTGTGAGCTTTGATAACCCCGCCAGCGCTCAGGCTGCCATCCAATCCATGAACGGCTTCCAGATCGGCATGAAACGCTTGAAAGTGCAGCTGAAACGGCCGAAGGACGCCAGCCGTCCATACTGACCACAACCAGGGATGCACACGTGCACTCTCAGCCATTAGGAGAGGTAGGCCACAGCACACGCACCAAAAAGTCAATACTTTAATGATGCCAGAGCTGTCACTCATAACATGTTTGGCTTTCTTGACTCATTCTGTGTAGAGTGTATCATCCCTCTCTCGCAATAAATTAGTTAAAAATGCTGAAAATGACACCAGTCATACAAATTCAGTCTCTATTAAAAGTTGTACATTGGCTTTGCAAAAAAAGCATTAATAGTGTTTGTTTTTTATAGTAGTAAAAATTCTAAAAACTGTGGAAAGGTCGTTTTAAGTTGCTTTTGTTCATTTGCAAGGATTTTACAGTTTTATTTAGAAACTGATGATTTTGAATTTAAAGTTATTATTATTATTAATACTAATTATATCAGCCATTCTAATGGGCCACAATAAGACATAATTATCAGTTATTATTATAATAAGTTTTGAGTAACCTATAAAGGGTGTGTTCACACTCATAGTCTGGTTCGCTTGGTTTCTAATCTGTCATTTATTTTTGTTTTGATGATAAATAGAGCCAGCCTCCAAAAGTTATTAACCTGTCGTGTGATTTTTTTCTCTCTCACGTCCAGACACGAACTTATGCACATGTTGGTTGTCTTTTCATTATAATAATCTAGATATGGAATAAATAACATTCGATACAAAATTAACATGTTTCGTATATATATATTGAAATAAAGTTTTAAGTGATAAAATGTTGGCTTTGTTGTGCATTAGAACCACACCAGGCATTTAGTCATAATACAAAATAACAGTGTTGTAGTCGAGACCACCTCACTCGAGTCCAAGTTGACACCGAGACCAGAGAGAGAGTCGAGTCCGAGTCAAGACCGAGTCCATAGAGAGTCGAGTCCGAGTCGAGTCCGAGACCAGAGACGGTCGAGTCCGAGTCGAGTCCGAGACCAGAGACGGTCGAGTCCGAGTCGAGACCGAGACCATAGAGAGTCGAGTCCGAGTCGAGTCCGAGACCAGAGAGAGTCGAGTCCGAGTCGAGACCGAGACCATAGAGAGTCGAGTTCGAGTCGAGTCCGAGACCAGAGACGGTCGAGTCCGAGTCGAGACCGAGACCAGAGAGAGTCGAGTCCGAGACCAGAGAGAGTCGAGTCCGAGTCGAGTCCGAGACCAGAGAGAGTCGAGTCCGAGACCAGAGACGGTCGAGTCCGAGTCGAGACCGAGACCAGAGAGAGTCGAGTCCGAGTCGAGTCCGAGACCAGAGAGAGTCGAGTCCGAGACCAGAGACGGTCGAGTCCGAGTCGAGACCGAGACCAGAGAGAGTCGAGTCCGAGTCGAGTCCGAGACCAGAGACGGTCGACTCCGAGTCCATAGAGAGTCGAGTCCGAGTCGAGTCCGAGACCAGAGACGGTCGAGTCCGAGTCGAGTCCGAGACCAGAGACGGTCGAGTCCGAGTCCATAGAGAGTCGAGTCCGAGTCGAGTCCGAGACCAGAGACGGTCGAGTCCGAGTCGAGTCCGAGACCAGAGACGGTCGAGTCCGAGTCGAGTCCGAGACCAGAGACGGTCGAGTCCGAGTCGAGTCCGAGACCAGAGACGGTCGAGTCCGAGTCGAGACCGAGACCAGAGAGAGTCGAGTCCGAGTCCGAGACCAGAGAGAGTCGAGTCCGAGACCAGAGACGGTCGAGTCCGAGTCGAGTCCGAGACCAGAGACGGTCGAGTCCGAGTCGAGTCCGAGACCATAGAGAGTCGAGTCCGAGTCGAGACCGAGACCATAGAGAGTCGAGTCCGAGTCGAGTCCGAGACCATAGAGAGTCGAGTCCGAGTCGAGTCCGAGACCAGAGACGGTCGAGTCCGAGTCGAGACCGAGACCCGTGAGGGTTGATTACCTAATTTACTTTTATTTACTTAGAGAAATCCTTTTTTTTTTTTTTTTTACTGAATTTACTTAGAGTTTAAAAAATATGTTCAGTTTAGGGTAAAAAGGCCACATAGTAGGTGGTGTTAAAAGTAATTTTATTACAATTTGTAATGCACAGTTGCGCACTAGAAAATCACCAATCACTGGGTGTGTCAATCAATTTAAAGAAATATTTTATTAACATACATTAATAATCATGAAAAATATTTTTAATTGAACTCTTGTGGACTCGGGAATAATTCCGAGTCCTAAAAAAAAAATGTTTGAGTACGAGTCAATTCCGAGTCCAAATGGACACGAGTCCACGACAAGACCAAGACCATTAAAATATGAGTCGAGTCCGAGACCAGAGACGGTCGAGTCCGAGTCGAGTCCGAGACCAGAGACGGTCGAGTCCGAGTCGAGTCCGAGACCAGAGACGGTCGAGTCTGAGTCGAGACCGAGACCAGAGAGAGTCCGAGTCGAGTCCGAGACCAGAGAGAGTCGAGTCCGAGACCAGAGACGGTCGAGTCCGAGTCGAGTCCGAGACCAGAGACGGTCGAGTCTGAGTCGAGACCGAGACCAGAGAGAGTCCGAGTCGAGTCCGAGACCAGAGAGAGTCGAGTCCGAGACCAGAGACGGTCGAGTCCGAGTCGAGTCCGAGACCAGAGACGGTCGAGTCCGAGTCGAGACCGAGACCATAGAGAGTCGAGTCCGAGTCGAGTCCGAGACCAGAGACGGTCGAGTCCGAGTCGAGTCCGAGACCAGAGACGGTCGAGTCCGAGTCGAGACCGAGACCAGAGAGAGTCGAGTCCGAGTCGAGTCCGAGACCATAGAGAGTCGAGTCCGAGTCGAGACCGAGACCAGAGAGAGTCGAGTCCGAGACCAGAGAGAGTCGAGTCCGAGACCAGAGACGGTCGAGTCCGAGTCGAGTCCGAGACCAGAGACGGTCGAGTCCGAGTCGAGTCCGAGACCATAGAGAGTCGAGTCCGAGTCGAGACCGAGACCATAGAGAGTCGAGTCCGAGTCGAGTCCGAGACCAGAGACGGTCGAGTCCGAGTCGAGTCCGAGACCATAGAGAGTCGAGTCCGAGTCGAGACCGAGACCATAGAGAGTCGAGTCCGAGTCAAGACCGAGTCCAAAGAGAGTCGAGTCCGAGTCGAGTCCGAGACCAGAGACGGTCGAGTCCGAGTCGAGACCGAGACCAGTGAGGGTTGATTACCTAATTTACTTTTATTTACTTAGAGAAATCCTTTTTTTTTTTTTACTGAATTTACTTAGAGTTTAAAAAATATGTTCAGTTTAGGGTAAAAAGGCCACATAGTAGGTGGTGTTAAAAGTAATTTTATTACAATTTGTAATGCACAGTTGCGCACTAGAAAATCACCAATCACTGGGTGTGTCAATCAATTTAAAGAAATATTTTATTAACATACATTAATAATCATGAAAAATATTTTTAATTGAACTCTTGTGGACTCGGGAATAATTCCGAGTCCTAAAAAAAAAATGTTTGAGTACGAGTCAATTCCGAGTCCAAATGGACACGAGTCCATGACAAGACCAAGACCATTAAAATATGGTCTCGAGACCGAGTCCGAGACGAGTCCGAGTCTCGAGTACTACAACACTGCAAAATAATGTATTGAAGCATCCAGATCCTTCACCACGTGAGCAAGCAGCTAGGCTCCTGATTGGTTAACGCGGCGCGAATTAACGCCAAAGTTCAGATTTTTCAACTCGGGCGGCAGGCGCGAATTCGCATTAAATGTGTGAATGCACAAATAGCACTAACTAAATCATTCGCGCTTAACGCACCAGACGCTTAATTTGCGGCATTCACGCGAACTTGACACGCGCATGAGGGGTATTCAAGTCTATGCCTCATTCGCGCCGCAGGAATTTTTTACGCGTGTAAGGCGTCTTTGCATTGACTAACGGTAGAGATCCACTTGTCCGACACGACAGTCGCGTGTTGTCGCGACGCCTCCCCACATTTGTACTTTGATGGGCGTTCCTCAAGTTTACCGCTATGAGCGTGGTTTTGAGCCAGCGGCCAGTCTAGAACAGAGGACCTGCGAGAGACTTCCCCCCCGTCTCCATATGCTCTACTTCTATTGGATAGTCGTGGCGCGTTTAACGGAATTCATTTGCATAAAGTTGGGCATCGGCCAGTTTTTTGACGCGCAGCATTTTTCCAAATGAAGCGCCGCCTTCCCGGGATGCTTTGCGGGCACGTTAAAGTCGCGTGACGTCACCCATAGGAATAAAGCGGAGCGCGGCGCGACAGAAGTGCCGCACGGACAAGTGGATCCGCAACGTTAAGGCCAATTTATACTTCTGCGTAGGGTGCGCGCAGTAGGTACGGCGTAGCATACGCACAGACGCGTCCCATACCGCGTACCCTTCCGCGTTGCCTGACGCGCACCTCTTCAAAAATGTAACTACACGTCGCGATGACGCGGACCGCAAGATCGGTCGCTTAGTAGCATCGTATTTCCTCATACGCATTTCCGCACGTACCTTCTCACGCATTTCCACACGTACCATCATCTCCTCCGACGTCTTCTCTCATTTCTGCCTTTCAGTTTTAGTAATTTCACTTTTAGTTTTTCCACTTCAATAAGCTCCAACTCCAACATGATCCACTCTCGTTCAGTCGCTATTGCTTGTAGTAACCTAGCCGCGAGGAATCTAAACACAGTGGAACATTAAAACCCTCTGCCGCCAACTAGCATTTCGGAGCAGTACTGCAGAGCAACCAAGACCTGAACGCAGAAGTATAGATGCTCACAACGGCGTCGCCTACGTGCGAAGCCAACGCCGTACACTACGGCGTACCCTCGACGCAGAAGTATAAATTGGCCTTTAACATTGAAATCACTCGCGCGGCGCCTGACGCGCTATTTGCGTCCAGTGTGAACGCACCATAAAAGAGTCTACACAGTGTCAGGAATCCCTCCGTCACACACGTCTTTGCTTTGTGTTGCGTTCATATTTCTTTCGAACCGCACCAGGGTTCGATTTGAAGCGGATCCAGACTCATCTTTTCAGCTTATTTGGTGATGCCAGAGTTCACATTTATTCAAATGAACCGCACTAACAGAGCAATCTCACCAGGGTTCGTTTTAAAGGAGTAGTTCACTTTTCAAAAAAACTTTTGCTGATAATTTACTCCAAGATGTCCATGTCTTTCTTTCTTCAGTCGAAAAGAAATTAAGGTTTTTGATGAAAACGTTCCAGGATTTTTCTCTATATAATGGACTTCAGTGGGAACCAAACGGTTCAAGTTCGAAAAGAAACTTTCAGTACAAACTGCAAACTTGTTCAAAGGGCTTTAAACGATGCCAGACGATAAATAAGGGTCTTATCAAGCGAAACGATCGCTCATTTTTTTTTTTTAAATAACAAAGTTTAAGTTATATAAGATCAAACGCTCGCCTTGCTCGTTCTGTAACGGACTCCTGTTCGAACTCGTTCAACAAAATGAACAAATATTTTTCTGAATCAATTCGTTCGTTTCTTTCGCCGAATGAACAAAATGACTCGGAAAAAGATTTGTTCATTTTGATGAACGAGTTCGAACAGGAGTGCCTTACAAAACAGAGCAAGGCGAGCGTTTGAGCTTATAAAACTTAAACTTTGTTATTTATTTATAAAATGAGCGATCGTTTCGCTTGATAAGACCCTTATTCATCTAGAATCGTTTAAAGCCCTTTGAACAAGTTTGCAGTTTGTACTTAAAGTTTCTTTTCGAACTTGACCCATTATATGGAGAAAAATCCTGGAATTTTTTCATCAAAAACCTTAATTTCTTTTCGACTGAAGAAAGAAAGACATGGATATCTTGGATGACATGGGGGTGAGTAAATTATCAGCAAAAGTTTTTTTCAAAAGTGAACAACTCCTTTAATCCAACCAAACATGCCAAGTGTGAACACATCCTAAAAGAGTGTGCTGAATGAAGTGATCTCTCCTTTAAAGCCGCAAACGTCTCCGATAAACTTTTAAATGTTTTGTGGATGATGCAATCTATCAGCACACCTGCATCATGTCATCTCTCTGAATCCTTCTATCATGCTGAATGTGATGTCAAGAGCGCAGGCCTGAGTTTTAGCTTCACACGGCTCTCGCTGTGACTGATGGCTCCTGGTTCCCCATCCAGGTATCAAGCTGTTAAGCCTGTCTCCCGAGTCAAACTCATCTGACATCTCTCTCTCTTTCTCTCTGCCAGGTTTTGAACAGTTGTAGTCTTGACGTTTTGACGGATGGAAACTTTTCTTGAAAAACTAACACACGAAAAAAAAAAAAAACGACACTAAAAACACACGAAGAAGCAAGCAAAGGGAGTTTTGAGAAGCATATCGCATTTAACGAAAGCGTGTGTTTCCACAGCGATGAAAGACTGGCGTGCCGGGGGCGAAGACGAGGACGAAAACAAATAAACTGGAAAATGCTATATACCGAACACTTTGAAAGAACAGTGCATGGCTGGGACTGGAACTAAAGCAAAAGACGGATCCACGCACATATCAAGAGACAGTCGTAGCTTTTATTTGCGAGGAATAATGAGGGTTTAACGGTAAAAATGTGTATATGACACTGACGCAGAATAACACACTCTCTCTCTCTCTCTCTCTCTCTCTCTCTCTCCCAGAGGACCAAATCTTTTTAATCTCTGTCGGTACCGTAACCATGTACAATATTACCACCGATCGATTATCTTACGCTACATACATGCTACTTCATATAATATGCCAATTAAGAGTTAGACACAAATAATTCAGGGTGTATAGTGTAGGTATACGGGGACTTGAGGTGTGTTTTATTGAAAACCGGTGCAAGAGCATCTAAAGGACATTGATAGATGATGTTTAGTGGGGTATTTTAGGCTATTGTTATAGACTATGAAGTGTGTTGATATTGAATTGGGCTGTTCCATCTCCACGTCTCGTTTCAGAAAGCTGCGGCTGGAGAAAAGGGCATTCGATCCTTCGCGATATCATTTAACTCATGCACATACTGTACACAAATGACCACAGCGAACATATACAGTTGCCAGATATTTTTGCCAAACAACAGCTCTTGTTTCTGAGCTACACAGTTTCACAAGGAAATATCGCTCTAGTGATATTTTCCCACACACCACCAAAACTCCCAGTGGCTGTTTTTAACACTGGATCTGAGGATTTCAGAAAGTCTCAATGATCTTTGGATTGTTATTGACTGGATCATGTTAGCTTTTATAATTATTTTTTATTTGTCAGCTTAACGAGTGCCCTGCAAGGCTTCCGTTAAAATGACTCTGTTTAATTCATTGTACTTTTTTTTGTCAGCATGCCAAGTATTTTCACTTAACTCTCATTATTTATTTTAATTTACTTTATTTGATTTATCAGCTTACCAAGTGCACAGCATGGCTTACATTGAGATTAATCTAATTGTATTATTTTTAGTTTATCAGCAAACCAAGTGCACAGAAAGACTTACATTAGCATTAGTCTTATTTATTTTAAAATGTGTTTGTTTTTAGCTTACTAAGTGCAGAGCGAGGCTTACATTAGCATTACTCTGAATTTTATTTATTTATTTATTTATTTATTTCTAGCAGGACTTACTTACATTAATATTTACGGAAGAGGATTAGGGCCAAGCAATAATAAAAAAACCATCTCGAGATTAAAGTCATTATAATGCGAGATTAAACTCATTAAATTTCGAGAAAAAAGTCGAAATACAATTTTGAGAATAAACTAATTAAATATCGAGAATAAAGTCGTATTTTGGGAAAAAAACGTGTTAAATTTCGAGAATAAAAGTCGAAATACAATCTTGAGAATAAGCTTATTAAATTTCGAGAATAAAGTCATCGTACTTCGGGGAAAAACTTGTTAAATTTCGAGAAAAAAGTCTAAATACAATCTTGAGAATAAACTCATTAAATATCGAGAATAAAGTCGTTGTATTTTGGGAAAAAAACTTGTTAAATTTCGAGAAAAAAGTTGAAATACAATCTTGAGAATAAACTCATTAAATTTCTAGAAAAAAATCGTTGTGTTTGAGAAAAAAACTTGTTAAAATTCGAGAAAAAAATTTGAAAAACAACCTTGAGAATAAACTTATTAAACATCGACAATAAAGTCGTGTTTCGAGAAAAAACTTGTTAAATTTCGAGAGAAAAAAGTCGAAATACAATCTTGAGAATAAACTCATTAAATATCGAGAATAAAGTCGTTGTGTTTAAGAAAGAAAAGTCAAAATGACTCGAAACTCAACGACTTTATTCTAGATATTGAAGAGTTTATTCTCAAGATTGTATTACGACTTTTTTTTCTCGAAATTCAGCTAGTTTTTTCTCAAAACACAACGACTTTATTCTCGATATTTAATGAGTTTAATCTCGCATTATAATGACTTCAATCTCAAGATGGTTTTATTTTTTTATTATTGCTTGGCCCTAATCCTCTTCCGTAAATATTACTGTCAATATTACTGTTTATTTGACTATTTCAAACTATTGAACTGAATTGTTGCTTCTGTCCTAAACATGTGAAAACATCTGAAGATACCCGAGGCTTTCCTGAATCCTCCAAAACGAGATAAAACGGCCACAGAAAGATGTTTCGGCAGTGTGCGCTGCAGTGATGTTTCCACTGTGAAAACGGGCTGTTTTGAGATAGAATTCAGGAAAATCTTTCATTTAGAAACAGCCTAAAATTGTGCCATAGTTAAGCTTTGAATTTGTCTCAGTGGCTTACACTGATATGCTGTTTGCCAGAAGGGCCTTCTAGAACATTTATATTAGACAAATCAAACCATTATACAGCGTAAAAACACAGCACAAAGAGATATCACGTCTCGGAAAACCACGAGAGACGCTTTTAAAGACAGTATTTCTCTTTTATTCATGCTTTATTCAGGTATTTCATGCGTTATTACACTTAAATGAACTTCGTAATTGCTCATAGTTACACTGTATTGTGCATGCTTATGTAAACGTAGTACTAATGTAGAGCCAGGCCACAGTTAAGGTCTAAAACGGCCGAGAAAAATGAGAGAAGTGATGTAAAGGAACAAAAAAATGTATGAAAAACAGTGTTTAGAGGTTAAAACAAACCAGCGAGGCCACATCACCACCTTTCAAGTCAACATGAAATCCAAATGGACCCTGTTTACTTTCTTCATACAAGTTTCTAGTGTTCTTTTGAATGATTCACCAGCGCACACAATTGCAAAAATCCTAAAGGATCAAATTAAATGGCGAATCCCACATTTCATGTTCTCTAGGAAGTGTGATTAAACCTAAAAAAGGTTGCAAACGCCCTGTCATGTTGACTTTCACTTCATGCTTGGTTGTTTTGACCCACGGAAACTGTTAAAACTTTTTGGACCAAACCCATTATATCAAATTTCTTTCTGTCTTCACACACGATCAGTCAACCGCACCACACAAGCGCCATTTCCTCCAATCAAAACGAGTCATTTGCAAGGGAATTTGCTCTCTGTGAAGTTGCACCATTAATATTTTGTCAGGAAAAGACTAGGAGTTACAGCTAAAATGACTGGACAGCACATTTCACTCTGGAACCTGGACAAAGTAGATTTTAAGTGATTTACAGGTCAAACATAGTACATGATTTAATATTAAGGCAGAAATGAGTTAAGTTTTGGATGATGTGACTGATGTCAACGCAAAACATGAAACTGTTATGACAGGTTTCCCTTCAGGAATGGATGAATCTCAGCAAAGCATGTTTAACATCATTTTATATATATAATTGAAATGTTTGACATTATTTTCATGACAATTTAGCTGATTTTCCTGTAAGGAAAAAAAAAACATCTATAATTATTGAGATTTATAATTAATACCATTCTCAGTTAGATTCTTATTACTGTAACAATATCCAAAATAAAAAGTTAAAATAGCTGTAATATAATGCTGTTTAGTTTAAATTCGAATAAATCAGCAACAAATATTATAATGATGTATAAATATTGGATTTCATTTCTTTTTTTAAATGAATTAAAATTTCACAATGTTAATGTTTTATTATGGTAATGAGAATCTGGGAGGGAAATGTCCTTTATTTGCCTTTAAAATTGTCAAAAAAAGGGGCACAAAAAATCTTAATATAGTCTTAAAGGAGTAGTCAACTTTTAAAAAACTTTTGCTGATAATTTACTCACCCCCATATCATCCAAGATGTCCATGTCTTTCTTTCTTCAGTCAAAAAGAAATTAAGGTTTTTGATGAAAACATTCCAGGATTTTCTCCATATAATGGACTTCAATGGGGTCCAAACGGTTCAAGGCCCAAATGAGAGTTTCAGTGCAGCTTCAAAGGGCTTTAAACGACACCAGATGATGAATAAGGGTCTTATCAAGCGTCACGATCGCTATACCTTAAAAAGTTTAAGTTTTATAAGCTCAAATGCTCGCCTTGCTCTGTTCTGTGATGTGACTCTCCTGTTCAAACTCGTTCATCAAAATGAACGAATCTGGTCCTTTCATTAATTTCGTTCGTTGAATGAACCAAATGACTCGAAAAAAGATTCGTTAATTTTCGTTCATTTCAGATTCGTGCAAAAACCTTGATTTCTTTTCGACTGAAGAAAGACGTGGACATCTTGGATGACATGGGGGTGAGTAAATTATCAGCAAAAGTTTTATTTAAAGTGAACTACTCCTTTAAAAAAAAATGAATCCATAATGCAGAATAGATCATAAAAACGTATACGTTTTAAAAGGCCTCAAACACACAAATAAACAGATAATAGTTGCACAAACATGACTGTGGCTCAAGCGGGACGCCTGCCATCTGTCTGTCAGAACTGAAATTAGTAATCAGGGACAGAGCAGGTTTTCAATTAAACACCAATCAGATGATCACAGTGGAAGGTGACTATATAATCAGCATTCAAGGGCACTTCTGTTCACTTCTACACCTTCCATTCATTCAGTTTTAAACACTGTGAAATTGAACTGTTAAAGTGATATCATCATTCTGAGACTGGACCCATTGAATCATGGAAATGTTTGGAAGAGTGCATAACACACTCTTTTTGCAGTATGTATATGTGCTGTTCATTTCTCTATCTGCTACATTTGTCGAATACACAGTATGCAACAAGGTAATACCCTAGCAACCGCACAGCAGCCCATTAAATTCACACAGAACACCCTAGCAACCACCTTGCATTGGTATCACTGACATTTTCACAGATTGACACAGTAGGTAGTATGCAGTGTGCATTAAGCAGTATACCGTACTAGTATTCTGTTCTGAGCACTGCAAAAATGATTTCTCTCTCAGTATTGTTGCGTTTTCCAGTACAAATATCTCAACATTCTTAAATCAATATACATTTCCTTGAGAACCAAAATGACTTAAGATATTAAATCTTGTTTTCTGACAATTTAATCAAAATGAATTGCGTTTTTGCTTGAAACAAGAAAATACATCCAGATCTCACGGCAATTCGTACGAATTTTACAAGGTGGCTAATTCGTAACAATTTACGAGTGTGGTCTACGAATTTATTTACATAAAATATGTACGATTTTTGCTAAATCGTACATATTTTATGTGTTGGCCAAGTCGTATGAATGACCTATCCCTGACCCCGCCCCTAAACCTACCCATCACGTGGGTTTAGACAAATCGTACGAGTGAGGTTGTATGAATTAGTACGAATTGGCCACTTTTTAATCACTCGTACGAATTAGTAAGATTTTTGCTAAATCGTACATATTTTACGAGTTGGCCAAGTCGTATGAATGACCTACCCCTGACCCCGCCCCTAGATCTACCCATCACGTGAGTTTAGACAAATCGTACGAATTTGTACGAGTGAGGTTGTATGAATTAGTACAAATTGGCCACTTTTTAATCATTTGTACGAATTAGTACGATTTTTGCGATATCTTACATATTTTACGAGTTGGCCAAGTCATATGATAGACCTACCCCTGACCCCGCCCCTAAACCTGCCCATCACGTGGGTTCAGTACGAATTAGCCACTTTTTAATCACTCGTACAAATGGGTCGTGAGATAGCGTTGGAAAATATCTGTCAATAAAAAGAATCTTGAAAGTTGCGTAATTTTTTTCTTCTTGTTTTAAGCTTACGGTAAACTCACTAAATCCTCCGATTTCACCAAAAATATCTTCATTTGCATTACGAAGAAGAGCGTAAGTCTTTACGAAGATGAACGTAAGTAATTTACGACCGAATTTTCATTTTTGGGTGAACTATCCCATTAAGTAATTAAATCTTGATTTAAGAATGTTTCGATATTTGTACGCTACTGAAAAATAAGATATTAAATACTAAATAAACGTAGATATTTTGCAGCGAACATATCGTACGTAAAACAACAGGACATTCCTAGCCGCGCGGCAGCCGTTCCACGCAGTGGCACATGCAATTTCTTAGTCTGGATGTTTCTAAACCTGTGGCTCATACTAACATACATGCTGTACAAACGTGAATTCTCATGCTCTATTTCAATTTTTATTCTATTTATTGCCAAAAAAAGGAGAAAACTAGTTCTTTCATAGCTTGCCCTGCCTATAGTTCTTTAAATCACTCTTTGTGCATGCTAATTGCTAGAGACGTAGAGAGACGTTTTTATAGTAAAAGACATAGAAAACATAAAACTGCACCATTTTTTTTTATTTAGATTTTTAGCCAATACCTCCACAGGTAACAGTTGAAGCTGAAAGGCTAGTTAGCGGAGGTAACGGTTTGGCGTTTTTAACGTGTTATCATGCAGTAAGGATATCATGGAAACATAGCGCTGCGCCATGTGTTTGGACTCGCTGGACATGCTCTTCAGGGAGTGTGTTTTACAAACTGTGGGGTTTTTTTTGTTTGTTTTTTTTTTGTTTTTTTCAAATGATGTTACTACCTGAACTAAGCCATGTCCTCTTCCTTCATACTCCCCATCTACTGCCATAGTCCTCTGCTAGAGCAAACGCTGCATACAGTATCAAAACATACAAACCTCATGTTTGCTTTCTTTCCTGCATTTTTGATAGAATGATTTGTTCCAGCCAATACTTTGGAATGTTTTGTACAGAAGAAAACGGTTTGATTTAGGATGTTATAGATTAATCTACTGGTATGATATTCCTATGAATGGTTGGACTCTTTATATAAATATATATGTCAAGTTATTGAATGCATCGGGATGGGCTCATGAAATCTGTCTTCTGTATTTGGTGGGAATATTGATAGCACAGAACGCTTCTTTCAGGTACAATGGGGAGTCATGCGAAAGCTCCCGGGCGTTTTCAGTCACAACTGATCCAGGATCAGCTCTAGCCTACATAGGAGAACAACACAAGACCTGGATCGGGACAGAAAACAGCTCGGGGTGGCTTTACTAGATGGATGATTGTGTTATATCTTAGGGTTTCTTAGCACAATATACAAACAGATGTAAGCTAAATAATGAATCTATGTTTAAATGCTATGGAGGGAAGTGTGGGACACAACCAGATGTTCCCGTAACATCTGCACAACGAGTTTAAGAGGTGTAAAGGAGCAAACCTTCCTTTTGGTTTCATTTCTGAAGAACAACAGACCAGTTTTGTCCCATTATCTTCCCTCTTGAACTTGCTGCTTTGACAATTAAATGTGTAAAAGGTTTTAATTACGGTGTTCTATTTATTGTTTCGCTCATTAATTTATTTGATTATTTTTTATTATTAGACTTTGATCATTTGCATTCGTTTATTTATATATTTATGTATGAACTCTAAGTTTATCATTTCTGACATAATGTGTATAAATGATGCTTATTGGGGCTTTTTCTGTCTTTCTTCTTTTTTCAATTTTACAATAAAAATGATAAATGCTTACCAGCACTCTCGGATCATTCATTGTATAAATATGTATATATGATCAATAAATCATGACAACATATATGTGAGTTTTACGAGATTCAACACGATTTCAGATTAAAATAATTTAAAGGGGATGTAGAATTCAGAAACTCTTGTTTTTAGCGACACCGGTGGCCGTTAAGTGAACTGCAGCAGCATTGCAGCAAACTTACAAGACTGAAGTGAATATGACCCGATGTATTCACGGAGCATTTCTTTTTGTTATTTACTTTAAAGTAAAAAGAAGTTGGAAATACCTTTGTAGCGATATAGGAACATCCATCCAGACGCCGTCCACGTTCAGACGAATAACTTAAATGTGCAGCACACTTTCCTCTCAACAAAATAAACACTCAAAAATGTCAGAGAAAATAGTAGTTAAAGAAAGAGTCTGATCATATCGATGTGGATATGTTTGGACCATTCCTGCGATTCTCCGGGATCATGTCGACAGATGAGGTATTTAAAGTTAGGCTACACACTGTTATGATAGTTTGATTATAAAGTAACGTTAGCCTCTAGCTGAGACTTTAGTTTGAATGAATCCATTTTATTTGCATCACTGACATTACAGTACAAAGTGTCTCTTTTGGCATTATCCTGAACATTGTAATCATGCATATTGCATATTGTATCCTGTGTCATTTTTAACGGAAGAGACGGAAGTTAAGTTTTATTGGAAGTTATTTTTAACATCACATCTTTTTGATTTTCCCGGCAAAAACGACCCGATCCTTCACTTAAAAATCACTCTACAGGCTTTCATAGACAACATTGGAAGTCGGGGAAGCTCTCGTTTGTTAATTTTCCTTATAAGCTGCTCACGCTTTAAAGGTGCCAAATGGAATTTAAAATCAAATCATACAACATGTTCCATACCAGATGGGGGCAGTATACCTCCAGAAATACCTCCACGGCCACGCGCTCTCTCATGTCTTCAAACAATATGGGCGAGTGCTGTGTTGCTCTGTCTCCCTCGTGCATATTAATCAAATCAATTGACGCGATAGTAAAAGGTTGGAAGACCGCAGTTTCACGTGGAGCATTTGGAGATTTTCAGAGATTAGAGACTTAATGAACAACATCTCAATACTAAATTATAAGGGCCGTCTCATAGACAAGTCGGTGCATTTCGACGATATGGGAAAATTAAAGCCCAGGCTATTATTTCTAGTTTTATGATATTCGATTTGTTCATGTTACATTTTTATCATTAGTTTGAATTAATTTGACAGACAGCATTACCTGATGTGGACCAAGCTAGCGTCTTTCAGAGCTGCCAACTCTCACAACACTTTTCACACACTCTCACGCCACACATCAATATTGTCATGCACAGAAAAGGACACGGAGACCGATGTCAGCTCTCAGATTCTGTTCATTTTATTACGCAATTCAAACAATAAATACAGTATTGGCGCTTTACACGACAGATCCCTAGCGCACGTGAACCGATCATCTCTACTAGCTAATGGTAAAAGAACACGATCACTGTTGAAAGATACAGTATGCTACAACTTACCAAAATGTATTCCTCATGCATAATATCGACCAATCATTTTTTTTAACTCATCCCTGAACTGAAATGTAGTAGTGGGCTGTATTTTCCACACGACTGACGTCAGGTTCAAGTACACACACGCTGGCGCGAGCGCGACTCACTCGTGTACTGCAGTTTGGCTGGTGGTAACGTTGCCCGCCCGCATACCGCCTCCCATGGTCGAAACTGGTATTACGACACCTGCCGGGCCGGGGCTAGTAATTTAGCATGCTAATTCAGGTTAATATCTCGGCAGCACTATAACTTGTCAGTTTTTTAATGACATCATCAACCTTATTTCTTCTCAATCTTTTGATGCGTGTTGCTCATTTTTGGGATATTTTAACCTCAATTTTTACAGATGGCACCTTTAAAGGGGTGATGAACTGACCCAGATAGCAGACTGACATTGAATCAACGTGGAAATATGACATCGAAACAACGTTGATCTGACATTGTTTTGCTCATCGAATTAACGTTGAACCAACGTCAGATGCGTCATTCTTTCAAAACTAACGGAAAATCAACTTGAAATCAACGCGTTGTTTCAACGTTATGAAAGCAAACCAATTTTCGATTTCATTTAGCTTTGAAGAATGCCGCGTCTGACGTTGGTTCAACGTTAATTCGATGAGCAAATCAACGTTGTTTCAATGTCATGAGAGACGTCGTTTCCACGTTGATTCAATGTCAGTTTGCTATCTGGGGAGAAATCAAATTTTCCTTGAGCTTTTGATATCTAAGATGTTATCATATTATAAGAATATCCTGTAAGTTTCAGAACAGAAAACGTCCTTGTTAGTCCAATAAAAGCTTTTATTTACACCAGCCTCTGAAAACGTCTCGTTTTGAAAAGTGGGAAACTATGACGTCGAAGGGGTTAAAACACCACCCCCGCAGAAGAAGATCAACACCTACTTCAACACGGCCGGGTTAGCCCCGCCCAACGATTCGCGCATTACACGCATAGCTAAGTAGCCTAACTTACATGCCTATCTCGTGATGACAAACCGGATCGAGATACCGAGCAATACAGAATATTTTGCACTGCCTGGTTGTGGAAGAAGACGGTCGCTGCATAAGCTTCCTCTGGATTCCAATAGGACTTCATGGATAAACTTTATTTTTAATGACGTTCCAGCTGATGAGGGTAAAACATCGTCGTCTGTTCGCTTCATTTCACTGAGGATTGTTTTGTCAACAAGACTGGATTTGCAGACCGATTAAGAGTAAAGAACGGTGCTGTGCCGTCTATATTGGATCTGACAGGAATTGTGCAACACACGGACTCTGGGTCGAACATGTATGGGCGAATCCGGTTGCCAATTGACAACATTGGACGTTTGTCGTTTTCCCCCACATACACCGACGGGTGAGTGAAACTCATTATAATATGCAAAACTGTTATCCACTCACAGCAGTGGGCGTTTATTTCCAAGTCTTCAGTGCGACACGCCCATAAAAACCGACCGTTTTTCAGGAAGGCTCACAACTTGGGTACAAAATAGCCTATTACTTATTAATTTTGATGTTTTTGAATGCAAAAACCAAGCGAACGTCTTAAGTTGACCTCAGAAAAACAATATAATAACATTTTAAAAGCCAGTTCATGACCCCTTTAAGCAATAAAAAGTGATTAAAGCATTCGAACATATCGCCCCTTAAAGTTGAAATGACTTGTACAAATAATTTGATTACTGTAGCTAGCACCTGAACTTTTTGAGTGTTGTTGATGCAGTCGCCATGTATTTATACAGCAAAACGATGGAATAAATTCAGTTTGAAAGGTTTAAAAGAATTAACAGTCAAACAAACACATCCTGATTAGAGTTCTGATTATAATTATGGGGGGCATTTTGTTTAGATTAAGCTAAATATGTTACGCATTACATATTTTTTCACCAGGATGTCAGTTTGCATGCACACAATAATCCACACTTATTGTAATAGGCAGCCTATGTAGTGCCAAAAAATATCAAATTCCGCCTAAAATGTAATAATTTAAATATTTTTATTTATTTATTGTCTCCTCTGTGCACCGCCATAAGGCTGTATTTACTTTAAAATTTTACTTTAACCTTTTATGAAAATTTGACAAATTGATTACATTGACTACAAACAAGATTGTCTTGTAATGTTAAGACATTATGTTTAGACACCCTGGTCTTTTACAAAAATACTGGTGTATAATAAGGATGATGATATTTTCTATAAAGACTATTTAGCTACTTTTATACTGAAACATTGATTAATGTCATATAATATTGTATGTAATCGTTTAAATTGGTTATAGCACAAAATATGCTTTTAAAGAGATTTTGCATCATTATTAAGTGTGGAAAACATAACTTTGGACATTCTTATATGTTCCACAGAAGAGAAAAGTCATGCAGGTTTGGAATGGCATGATGGCAAGTTTTTATTTTGGGGTGAAACAGAAAAAGAGATGAAGTTCGAGATGACCTCTGTCATTACGTATTCCTTTCCTTTTGATATCAAACTAAATAGCCTACATTTAATGAAGAAACTGATGTGAAGGATGACTGAAAGCATCAGTTCATCTTTATTACTGTCAGTTAATTAGAATCAATCTCACTCTCATCTCATGTGAACTCTCTCAGGGTCACACATTATGAATTAGGATTATCATAATGAGTTGTCTTAATATGAACCTTGCTTAGCAGAAGGTGAAAGTCTGACATGAGTTAAAAGTTTGAGGGCTCAGCCTGCGAGCGATATGAGAGAGGAAATATGATTGAGAGCGATAAACGGACAGATTGATTGTGTCAGAGCATGAAGGACAAGCATCTCGTCTCCTGAGCCCTTGTAAATCCTGTCTATGGAGTAAAACAACATCTGAAGTTTAATAAGTTTGACTCCATCATGTCAGATCAGTTGTTCTCAAATGTTTCTACTGAGAAAAGGAGAGTTTTAGAAGAGGTCTCAACACTATGCTCAGATTTGTAAAGGTACAGTACCAAAGTCTATAATCAAGATCTTCTGAAAGAGCACAGAATCTCCTGATCAAGAAGCAGAAACAAACAATAGAAGCATAACATGATCATCAAACATTAAACCGCATATAAACTGAAAGAAATGTTGAACCCAGGAGGAGGAAACACTACTGAGAAGCTTTGATGGTGTTGATGGACTTCTGATACTCCGTCTGTGTTTTGATCATCGCTGAATCCCATCTGGCTTTTTTCCCTGAAACTCAAAGTACGAATCATACCTAAGTTTGAACATACACTGCAGTGATTCCCCTCGAATTTTTTCCAGCAGCGGTGCTGTCACGGGCCGGAGGATGTTACCATTTTTTTAATAACACCTTAAACCATGACTTTTGGCAAGTTTTGTGGATAGAAATGGACATTTTGAGACATGACACCATCGACAGATTCAAGGCATGATTATTGCAGCACGTACCTTGAACTGGTCACAAACAGAAACCTTCGTTTTATAATTTTAGACAGGATTTTTCACATGTTAATTTTCAGATATTTATAGGGGAAAATGAAATGGCACAACCCAGAAAAAGATTATTTAGAATTTATGGAAAATGTTATCTTAATGGCAAAGGCCACCCCCAATCTGTGAGCGCTTAATTTTTTCGAACATTTTTAAAATCAAAAGTTTTGTTAAAATTATTTAATGCACAACAAACATGAACAATCTTTTTTCGAGTCATTTGGTTGATTCAAGGAACAAAATAAATGAATTGACTCGGAAAAAGATTCATTCATTTTGATGAACGAGTTCCAACAGGAGAGTCGCACAGAACAGAGCAAGGCGAGCAATTGTGCTTATAAAACTTAAACTTTCTTGTTTATTTTTGAAATGACCAATCGTTTCGCTAGATTCATCGTCTGGTGTCATTTAAAGCTGCACTGAAACTCTCATTTGGACCTTGAACCGTTTGGTTCCCATTGTTATATGGAGAAAATCCTGGAATGTTTTCATCAAAAACCTTCATTTCTTTTCGACTAAAGAAAGAATGACATGGACATCTTGGATGACATGGGGGTAAGTAAATTATCAGCAAAATTTTTTTTTTTTTTTTAAGTGAACTACTCCTTTAAAAATATACTTGAACTTTACTAAAGTATAGTTAATAAAACGAACTTTTTAGTACGGGGATGGATCTCTGCTCAGACGAAGTGTTCATTTGCTGATCTCTGACTCTGTCATCGGCTAGTTCATCCTGAATCAACAAAAACTGGTTTGGACAACAGAGATCCCACAACCAGAGGATTCTCCATACATCTCACTAACAGCCGTCAGATCAGAATCAAATCTCTCCGCAAAGAACATCCTTTCCCCTCTTGCTATTCTTAATCATTCGTAAAGAGATCGTTTAAATGAGACATTGATCCGTTTACGGGCTCTTTATCAGGGACACACCATACGAGGTCATGACCTCCAGATGTCTGACTAGTAATGGGAAGGAAATGTCACTCTAAATATATAGGCTAGTATATGAACACAGATTTGTCCACAGATTGACCAGCCGCGCCTAATCACAGAAGTTTATGTGGGGAGGCAAATATACTACAGCAATTTATATTTTTCAGCTGACGTAAAATTAGTAGCACAAAATCTAAGAGGAGCAGCATTCACCGCCTCAGTTCTGCCTAAAAATATCTCATGATGTAAATTCTGACACGTCCTTGAGCAAGAAATACTAGCGGTGACGGGGTAAAAATATAATTCCCAACTCATTGATTTCCTTTGGTCACAAATCTTTGACCCTATAGTGCCACTGTGTGGTTGACTGTGCAATTTAATGTTCTTATATGCTGTATTGAGTATTTGGACACTTAAGTCACTCAACAGGATTTTTCTCTGGCTTTGTTTGTTTGTTTGTTTCTTGATTTTTGCTTATTTAATGGAACGATGTTCATGTTTTGCTGTGTGGTTTATTGCATTGCTGATTTGGAATTTTGGCAACATCATCACGCCAGAGAACTCTTGTATGAGGTCAGGTCACCATGGCAACGAGTGGGAGCATTCGTGACGCACAGTCGACCCTCCGTCACGTGTTCTGATCTGTGTTAATGTAGCCTATAAAAGTATCCTTGTATTAAAGGCTCATTCAGTCGGGACTTTTATTCTGAAACCGTAGTCATGGTAACCTGCAGAACTGTGTACAGTCGTCAGTTCAATTGCCGCTATCTGCTGAGTGCATGTAATCTGTGAGAGCTGTCAGCTGTAATGTTGATTCCCGTTCATTCAGGGTGATTGGTGCAACTCTAATATTGTGATGTTAGTCATTGCCCTCAAAGTAAGTCACTTTTATTATATTTAGGTTGATTTTGAGTTGTGTAACTTGATCTGAATAGAGTTAAGGGTCCGTGACATAAGTGCATGTCCGGACATGTCCTGTATAGATCGTTCTGTGTTATTCAGATCGGTAATAGGCTAGTATTATTATTTAGTATTAGGCTATTCCTTAAAGTGTGACGATTCATTCTTTATTAAGCACCATATCAGTGTTATGGGTTATTAATGAGGTGCTGTTAGTCGGTCTGTTAAGATGTTCTAATACTAGACGATCAGCGTCATGTTTGTCTGTATGCTCTGCATATGAGCCATACGATTATCCATATATGGGCACTGAATGTTATTGATGACAATGGCCCTCGCCGTGTGTATTTTTTTTCCTGTTTAATACTTCGTTTCAGTTTATTTAGCTAGATGTTTCGTAGAGAAATGTCAATAATGAGTATTCTGGATAATCATTTAATTATGTAACAGTGCATGCTTCTTATTGTATATTTAGTTTATTCATTCTCTTTATTGTACTTATTTTTCAGACTATGTACATCATTGAATATACAGTTGTGGCCCATCCATCTATCTACAATACACCAAATTAATCTGACCACCTGTCTCCTAATTATTTGTGCTCTTACCGGCACCCAGAAGGGTTTACTCATCCATTACCTAATCCAAACCTAACAGTCCAAAGCCTCTCCAACAAATTGGTCCTTCGAGCCGGATTGAGTTCTCCCTTCTGAAGTTATGGACTCTGATGAGGAGAGGATTGGAGGAACTCGCCCTAAGCGCAATACTCGTCCCCCAGCTTACCTACAACAGTATGAGGTACATTATCCCCGAGGCCGACCTGTCACTGCGCATGATGTTCCACACACCTGGGAGGCACCTGTCCACCGGACTCCTCCCCCATCCTTCCAGCCATACGCCTCTGCCTCTGGTGGTGACTTGGTATGTTCTGGTGGCTCACAGATCATGTCCTCTAGTTATATGCCTCCACAGCATGTTGTTTTTCCTCGGCAATCCTTCTTGTCGCCTTCGGCAGCTGATTTTACTACCTCTGTACATGTCAGTGATCGACAGCACTTGCGCCAGGAGCATGCTCAACTAATGCAGACACATCAGGCTTTCCAGGCTGACTTAAGGGAGTTGAGAGAAGTCAGAGCAGAAGTACGAGAATTAGTTCAGGTGGCTCAGTCCCTTCGAGTAGATCTCAGTAAAGCTAGAGGAGAGAACTTATCGCCAGCACAGCCGACAGCGTCTCAGTTATCCAGCCCTCTCCTGAGGCCATATGAATCTACAAACCTAGTGGAGGATGGACATGTCACTGAGCTTCCCCCACCACCGTGGCCTGAGCCTGATGTTGACCTAAGCACACGGTTGGATGACCTTGCTTTGTCTGATACCGGTGCCACAATTCACCTACCTGTGATGCCAGGGACCAGAAAGTATTCCTTTGTTTCCCCGGCTACTCAGTCACGCCCTCCTAAACCTTATGCTCCTGATGTCTGGGGATTTCCCCCTCCTCCTACTCCTAAAGAGCTCCAAGAGCTGCCAACACCTGCAGCCATGCCTTTACCTGCCAGCCGCACGTCGGTGCCTATCTCCTCATGGTTCAGCTCTATGCCTGCTTATTCGATTCCTCCAAATTTAGCGATGAAGGTAGAACCCAATCAACCTCCTGCAGCATCTAGGTCTGAACATGTGTACCGAGGACCTACCCCCACAATTCCTAAGTTTAGCAGGCCTGATCCGGGTGAGTTTGCCCGACTTCGGATTGCGTTAGAGAACCTGCCCCCCCCTGACGGGACGGAACTTTTCAAATACCAGATCTTAGTGGATCATCTCAAGCTTGAGGAGGCTAGAATGATAGCGGACGCTTATTTGAACTCCCTTACCCCATTCACTGATACAATGACTGCACTTCATGAGAAGTTCGGCCAACCGCATCAGCTGGCCTTAAGGAGGATCGCTGTTGTTCTAGAAAGTCCTGACATCAAGCGAGGTGATATATCTGCCTTTCAGAGGTTCGCGCTCCAGGTACAGTCGCTAGTAGGATTACTGACAACCTTGGGACGCGACGGTGAACTGGAGCTGAGTTGTGGGTCCCATGTGGCGCGACTTCTTAGTAAGCTTCCACCTGAGCTGCGTGCTGACTTTCGTCGCCATATGTTCCACCAACCTGGCACGACCCCTAATCTGGTTGACCTTTCGAACTGGCTCCGTTACGAAACATGGTGCCACAGCTACGATGCCGAGCCGATGTCTAAAGTCTTTCACGCCAAGCAAGACTCTGGAAAGAGAACTGTGACCATTCTGCATGGGGTTAAAGAACCCCCAGTGGAGACTCCCATTTCTCGCAAGGGTCTCGTTTCACAAACTAAACCTTCTAAAGTGAAACGGTATTGTCCATTCTGTGATAAGACTGAGCATTACCTAAGCCAGTGTGCATCCTTCAATAAGCTTACCTCTGACCAGGTCAGGACATGGATTCGGAGTAACAATCGTTGTTGGCGATGTGCTAGGGCACACCATGCTGCTCAATGTGACCTTAAGAAACCGTGCAACCTCTGCCAAGGCACACATCTCCGCCCTCTTCATGAGGTGAATGTTGGTCTATCTCCGAGGGAGGATTCAGCTCAAGTGGAGAAGAGTTGCCTGACGAATTCCTCTCCTGATCGATTCTTCCTGGACAAACCCTCTGAAGGAGGTCGAGTCATGCTCAAAGTGGTTCCTGTAAATCTACATTATGAAGATCGCACCCTTGACACCTTCGCTCTTCTTGATGATGGCTCGGAGAGGACTATTCTGCTCTCCCCTGCAGTTAAGGCCTTGGGGATCAAGGGTGTCCCTGAGGATCTTCCTTTACGGACAGTGAGAGACGATATCCAGGTCCTTCATGGTTCTTCCATATCCTTTCGGATCTCTTCCATCTGTAAACCCCAAACCAGTTATAAGATCAATCATGCCTTCACAGCAGATCGTCTTAACCTATCTCGCCAGTCTTACCCAGTAGAACAGCTACGACAGAAGTACAGACATCTGCAGGGTCTTCCAATCAGTACACTTACTGAAGTCCAGCCTTTACTTCTCATCGGTTCCGATCAGCCCCATCTCATAATTCCGACAGAGCCTGTTCGTTGGGGCGGCCCGGGTGCACCAGCTGCAGTTCATACACGCCTAGGATGGACGCTCCAGGGCCCCATTCCTTTCATGGGGCGGCCTCCTGCAGCCCAGCAATGCCTGTTAACTACCATGGATCCAATCCAGGATGAACTCTTCCAGAATGTTCAACGCCTGTGGCAGTTGGATGTGGGTCCGCAGTGGGAGAGTAAAGATGTAACCCGGTCCAAGCAAGATCATGAGGCTCTTCAGCTGCTTGAGATGGAAACTCGCACTCACCATGTGGAGGGCATCAATCGGTTAGCTACGCCTTTACTGCGACGTAAGGACATGCCTTGTTTGAATGCACCTAAGGAGTCCGTCCTACCTACCCTTCGCAGTGTAGAAAGGCGTCTGTTGAAGGACCCTGTTAAAGCTGAAGTCTATAAAGAGGAAATGAGGAAATTAGTCGAGACAGGAGCTGTTCGGGAAGCGACTGACCCTTTACCTGATTCGGCTGAGTGCTGGTACATCCCTCACCACATTGTTAGTCACAATGGGAAGTTCCGCATCGTGTTTAACTGCTCACACCAATATCAAGGACATAGCCTCAATCAGTACCTGTTGCCAGGGCCCACCCTTGGCGCCTCGTTGCTGGGAGTTCTTATCCGCTTCAGGGAACATCCCGTGGCAGTGAGTGGGGACATCAAGGCGATGTTCCACCAGGTTCGCCTTCTATCTGGGGACCGTCATCTACTCCGTTTCCTTTGGCGGGACCTGAAGATGGATGAGGCCCCCAGGATTTTTGAATGGCAGGTACTGCCTTTTGGCACGACCTCCAGTCCATGCTGTGCAACCTACGCACTACAACGCCATGTACAGCAACATCCCCAGACGGATGAGATGATTCAGTTTTCAATGGAGAAGTGTTTCTATGTCGATAATTGCTTGCAGAGCCTGCCTACTGTTGAAGCAGCGCGAAGTTTGATTGATCGACTACGAAATATCCTCTCTGGAGCTGGATTTGACATTCGCCAGTGGGCCTGCAATGATCCTAGTGTGGTGAGTCACCTACCAACCAATGCCCGAGCTGTGAGTGTGGAACTGTGGTTGACGCAGGAGAAATCCGATCTCTCTGAATCAACGCTAGGTCTGAGCTGGAACTGGCAGGCGGACACTTTGTCCTACAAGCACCGACCTGTGGTATATAACACTCTTACATTGAGGAATATCTACAAGGTACTAGCTTCCCAATACGACCCTCTTGGCTGGCTTCTACCTTATACGACTCGAGCGAAAGTGATCATTAAGCAACTGTGGAACAAGCAGAGAGGGTGGGATGACCCCAACCTACCACCTGAGCTCCTCCAGTCTTGGAATAATTGGGAAGAGGAACTCCAATACCTACCTTGTATCACCTTTTCCCGGCCATATCTCCCTCCTGAAGTTGAAATGAGTGGAGCTACTCATGAGGTACATGTCTTCTCGGATGCTTCTGAGCAGGCATATGGAGCGGTGGCTTACCTCCGGACTACTGACCAGGAAGGTCGGACCTATCTGTCCTTCATCATAGCACGCTCGCGTGTCACTCCTAGACGAGCTCACTCTATTCCAAGACTGGAACTCTGCGGAAGTCTAGTCGCAGCACAGTTGGCTAAGTTACTTGAGAAAGAGTTGACCCTACCTATCAAGTCTACTTCCCTGTGGACAGACTCTACCACGGTCCTTCAGTGGTTGAGTTCTGAGTCCTGTCGATACAGAGTCTTCGTAGGAAACAGAATTGCTGAGATCCAGGAGTTGACGGCGAAGTGTTCATGGCATTATGTAAGCTCTGCAGACAACCCGGCGGATGACCTCACGAAAGGAAAACCTCTCCAATACCTTGCTGTACCAAACCGATGGTCTCAAGGACCCTCCTTCCTCCTCCGGGATGCCAAGAATTGGCCAGTATTTCCTAAGACTGAGAACATGGCAGACAAGGCGGAACTGCGGAAATCTGCCTTTTGTGGGATCAGTACCTGCCCTCCCTCTTCTGGCAATACTGACAGATGGAACTACCATACCTGGCAGGAACTATTAGATGTGACAGCCCAAGAACTTCGAACTACCATTTCTCCTGGAACTTCTCCCCAGGCTGAGGATTACCATCAGGCTGAGCTCCAAATTCTCAGACGGGTGCAACAAGAATCTTTTCCTGAGGACTTTAAATTGTTAGAGAGCGGGAAGTCAGTCCGGTCCAAAAGTCGTCTAATTACCTTAGCCCCTGAAATGGATCTGTCCAGTGGTCTTATCAGGGTAGGAGGTCGTTTGAGGAGAGTTGCAGGCATTGAGGACTCTGTTTTGCATCCTCTGGTTTTGGACCCTTATCACCCAGTCACCCGTTTGATCATAGACCATTATGACCAGAAATTACATCATTCTGGATCTGAACGGCTGTTTGCCGAACTACGGAGATATTACTGGATTCTTCGTGGCCGCGAAGCTGTACGACGGTTTCAACACGAGTGTCCAGAATGTCAACGGTGGAGGGCCCAACCGACAATTCCTAAGATGGCAGATCTTCCCTCCGCTCGTCTTCGGCTCTACAAGCCTGCCTTCTATTCTTGTGGAATGGACTGTTTTGGACCATTGCTGGTCAAACTCGGAAGACGTACAGAGAAACGTTGGGGTATTCTGTTTAAATGTTTGACCACGAGAGCAGTCCATTTAGACTTACTTCCAAGCATGAGTACCGACTCCTTCCTCATGGCTCTTAGAAGGTTTGTCTCGAGGAGAGGGACACCGGCTGAGTTGTGGTCGGATCGAGGTACGAACTTCCGCGGGGGTGAAAGGGAGTTACGGGAAGCTTATGCCGCATTAGTTCCTGATATACAGCATCAGCTTGCTCGCCATAAGATCCATTTCCATTTCAATCCCCCGTCGGCCCCCCACTTCGGTGGAGTCTGGGAACGGGAGGTGAGATCTGTTAAATCAGCCTTGTACACGGTTTTGGGTTCACAGTCAGTTCCCGAGGAAGTGTTGATGACTGTCTTGCTGGAGGTAGAGGCCATCCTGAATTCAAAACCCTTGGGTTACGTATCGTCCGATATTGCAGATACTGACCCAGTGACGCCAAATAGTTTCCTCATGGGGCGGCCGGATGGATCTCTGCCTCAAGTCATTTACCCAGAATCAGAGATGCTAAGTCGCCGGCGCTGGCGACATTCCCAGGTCATAGCGGACCAATTCTGGTCAAGGTTCATCAGGGACTATCTTCCCAGCCTTCAAACTCGCCAGAAATGGCAAGCCTCTCCCCCTAACTTGAAGGAAAAAACATTTGTTTTAGTTGTCGACCCCCAATTACCTCGTGGTTTATGGCCTGTGGGACAAGTTATCAAAACTCACCTGAGCCTGGATGGTCAAATCCGTTCAGCGGACGTGCAGATAAAGGACCAAGTTTATACCAGACCAGTAGCCCGCCTAGTCATCCTGCCAGCCTTACCTAAGGATGATCCTGATGCTTCTAGCAGCTAATGAGTGAAGTCGCCTTTCATGGCAGCAAAGATGCTCCACATCTTTGGGGGCGGCTGTATTAAAGGCTCATTCAGTCGGGACTTTTATTCTGAAACCGTAGTCATGGTAACCTGCAGAACTGTGTACAGTCGTCAGTTCAATTGCCGCTATCTGCTGAGTGCATGTAATCTGTGAGAGCTGTCAGCTGTAATGTTGATTCCCGTTCATTCAGGGTGATTGGTGCAACTCTAATATTGTGATGTTAGTCATTGCCCTCAAAGTAAGTCACTTTTATTATATTTAGGTTGATTTTGAGTTGTGTAACTTGATCTGAATAGAGTTAAGGGTCCGTGACATAAGTGCATGTCCGGACATGTCCTGTATAGATCGTTCTGTGTTATTCAGATCGGTAATAGGCTAGTATTATTATTTAGTATTAGGCTATTCCTTAAAGTGTGACGATTCATTCTTTATTAAGCACCATATCAGTGTTATGGGTTATTAATGAGGTGCTGTTAGTCGGTCTGTTAAGATGTTCTAATACTAGACGATCAGCGTCATGTTTGTCTGTATGCTCTGCATATGAGCCATACGATTATCCATATATGGGCACTGAATGTTATTGATGACAATGGCCCTCGCCGTGTGTATTTTTTTTCCTGTTTAATACTTCGTTTCAGTTTATTTAGCTAGATGTTTCGTAGAGAAATGTCAATAATGAGTATTCTGGATAATCATTTAATTATGTAACAGTGCATGCTTCTTATTGTATATTTAGTTTATTCATTCTCTTTATTGTACTTATTTTTCAGACTATGTACATCATTGAATATACAGTTGTGGCCCATCCATCTATCTACAATACACCAAATTAATCTGACCACCTGTCTCCTAATTATTTGTGCTCTTACCGGCACCCAGAAGGGTTTACTCATCCATTACCTAATCCAAACCTAACAGTCCAAAGCCTCTCCAACAATCCTTTTAACTTTATTTTAAGTGTAGCAGTACTAAACAACTAGTTTACAACTAAGTTTGTTGTTTGCAACTGGTGAATTTATAGTTTAACTGGTAGTCAAATACTTCTTGCACATTTTTTAGTTTATGAAAGTACACTAGTAACTAGTAGTTTACTGAGAGTATACTTCAAAGTGTACTTTCATACTTGCAAGTATGCACGTTTTAAGTTAAGTGCATCACGACCATCAAAGCTGCGAAGTTGTTTCCTCCTCATGGGTTTAACATTTCAGTCAGTAACATTGATTTATCATTGATTTATATGCTGTTGTTTTACAATTGCATAAGCAATCTTCTAGATCACTCGTTTCTGCTTCTTCACGTGTTTTGATCAGGAGATTCTATAGGCCTACTAAAAGATGGGTAATAGCGCCCCCTAACACAGAAACATGAATTGGAAAAATAATTAGTTGGGGAAAGAGTAAATTCTAAAGGTGGACTACAAAAAAAAAAAAAAAACAGATACTCAGAATTATATCTGTTTTCTTTATAAATCAATATTTCCCGGCATTGTGTTATTTGATCCACTTTTCTTCAACCAACAAAATGTAATCATCTGTTCCTTTTCCCATTATCAACATTTCCTTAAAGTTTAGTTGAAATCTATTCATAACTTTGAATTATTTTGCTAACAAACTCTTGGCGGAGATAAATAAGATTTAAATTACATTTAAAAAAAATTGCAATAGAAGTGACGGTTACATGAATGGAGTGATTCTTTGTGTTCAAAGAGATGGTTGCAGGGATTGAGCAGAAGCTGTTTGAGGGTGACCAGACTGCAAAATGTCCCAAATATTCCCTGTTGGATCTTGATCAAGGAAATTTCAGGTAAGACATGCTTGCATACAGTGGGGTCCTCAAACAATATTTTGTTTACATGTTACAGGGCTAAAAACTCAGGCATGGGGCCTGGCATTGAGCCAGGCCATATATGACAAGAAAAAAAGGAATTGTGTTTGACGACTTTGAAAATATTTGATAATTTCAGGCACTGACATTGTAGTTGCCTACGTGGGCTCTGATTGGCCCACATGGTCAATTGAGTCTATTTAAATTGCTTCCTCTGTTCACACCATCAAATAACCTGATGAAGGTTCCAGCGACCGAAACGTTGTTCTCTGATTAAACTTTATATGCAAGTCACAGACTGATCTCCCCAGATAGCAGACTGACATTGAATCAACGTGGAAATATGACATAGAAACAACGTTGATCTGACATTGTTTTGCTCATCGAATTAACGTTGAACCAACGTCAGACGCGTCATTCTTTCAAAACTAACGGAAAATCAACTTGAAATCAACGCGTTGTTTCAACGTTATGAAAGCAAACCAATTTTCGATTTCATTTAGCTTTGAAGAATGCCGCGTCTGACGTTGGTTCAACGTTAATTCGATGAGCAAATCAACGTTGTTTCAATGTCATGAGAGACGTCGTTTCCACGTTGATTCAATGTCAGTTTGCTGTCTGGGTCATGAAGTAGTGTGTGTATGACACGCCAATTCGTATTTCCATTTTTTGGCGTTCTATCAAGACGCATAATCGCTTTTCAGCGTGTTTAACTCTTTCCCCGCCAGCGTTTTAAAAAAAAGTTGCCAGCCACCGCCAGGGTTTTTGACGATTTTCGCTAAATTTGAATGCCCCCGCTGAATATTTTCTTCCATGAATATATGAAGATGATATATATAAAAATAAAGATCTGAGCCTCTGCTTTTAGGCAAAAAAAACGTTTTTATTTTATCTTCATCTGTTCTTTTTTTATTGCCTCTTGAACAGAGGTAGGTTTTGTCAAAAACACAACATTTTGGACAAAAAACTGAGAAAAAGGTGTTTTTATCAAACAAGTGCATTTAAAAGCAGAATGCATTCAGATGTTGTTTCCTTCATATATAAAACTTTCCAAAATAAATTAAAAACATAAAATAAATGTAAAATATATCAAATTTCCCAGGATGTAAGGGAAATGTAACTTTTGCAATAAAACTTCTGCCTCTGCCTCTCTGTGTTCTACCTGTGAATAATGATTGGAATTACAATAAACAGGCCTAGACACACACACACACACACACACACACACACACACACAAATACATATTACAATGTGGTAAATGTGCACAAAGAGAAATAATTTGACAATTACACCTTCATATTTAGACAGCCACACATAAATGCCTGCACACACACATACATATTATAGTGTCATAATATTATACGATCTATCTGCGGCACGTCCATGGCTAGCATGAACATGTGCATCTCTCTTACTGACTACTTCGTCCCGATCAGATTCAGAATGATCAAATAAAGAGTGATCGGACTCCGAGTCCATTAACCTCCAGTACTTCAGCCATATACCTCTGCATTGTCTGTCTGATACATTCTCACTACTCCACTGTTTGAGACGATTGCAATCTGTTTCTCTAAACAAAGAGTTGCGCAATCATTCAGGACATGCGCGCGGGTCTTCCTTACCGTATACCACCTAAAACACGGATACCCGGAAAATTCCGTGTTTGGCGCAGATGCGTTTTTTCATTAAACACGGAAAATTCCGTGTTTGGCGGGGAAAGAGTTAAAAACGCCGTTGACTTAACGTTATTACTGTATATATAAATATATGAGTTACCTCAACCTCAACCCCGTCCCTAAACCTACCTGTCACTGGGGTTAATGGCATTTATGACTGTTCCCTTACCATCCTAGGAAAAAAAAAAGATCGCTCCCCAGATGTAGATCTACATTTTGCTTCGTTTCGCGCGGACTTTTGACGGCGTGTAAAGACACGCGGAATCACTCGGACGCAGTGGTGTAGTCTACTTTTTTGTAGTGAGTATACTGTGATATACCAGCATACCCCCCCCCCCCCCCCGTTGCCACTACCACCCATTTGCGAAAAATTTTCAAAACTTGTGTGATATTCCTTTAGAATTCTGTTTTAATAGATTTGATTATTATTTTAAAAATTACATTTTACTATGCAATTTCTTTCATAATTCCATCGAGTTACTTTATTTATCTCTATAAACTGTTGTAAATTTGAGCTTCGGTGTGTTTTAATAAACTATTATTAGTATTATTAGGCCTTCTTGAAATAGGCCTATACTCTACTGTGCAATAGTAATATATTTCTTTTATATTTTCTTCAAGTGATACAAAACGTTGATTTTGACAGGTTGCATGAAGCAGGGGCGTCATAGGATTTTGATCATTACTTAGGATTTGTTCTAAAAAAAAGGTAACACTTTAGTTTAGGATCTAATGCTCACTATTAACCAGTTTCATTACATGCAAAGGCAGGGTTTTATAATCACTGTTGTCCCAAATGTGAGCTAGGTTAGTCATGGGGATTCAGGGTTTCCCTGAGAAAATTTTTATTTCTCTTATCTACATATGTGCATTTTAGGATGTTTTGAAGGCCAAAAAAATAAAAAATAAATAATAATAATAGATAACAGCTTTAAAACCATGTCAGTGGGCAGCTGATTATTTCTCTCTCCTCATCAGCATCACCCTCTTTTTCTCTTTGTTTTTATCTTGCCCTGTCTCTTCCTCTCCTAAAGATGAGCTTTGACTGATATAGGCTTTTCATTTTTATCAGTCAGTGAAGACAGTAAACATGGGGTCAACTGATAGGTGGATTTTCCCTATGAATAATTTTTCTTTGACACGTTTATTCACTGAAAGCTACTAAAGCTAGGTAATTAAGTTTATTAAATGCATTCAAAACATATAGGCTACACATTGATCTTACAGGGCCATATAGGGCTTTATAATCAAAGAGGTCCTAAATTTGAGGTTGGGGCTTCAATTTTTTTTTTAATTTCTCTGATGTGCATTTCAAGACGTTTGAAGACCAAAAAAAGAATAAGAAATAGCTTTAAAACCATGTCAGTGGGCAGTAGATTCTCTTCCCCGATGAGCTTTTTTAATGTACTAAAGGCTACAATTTTTATTATATTCTCAATATGTACACATTCGTTATTACTCTTGTGGCTAAAATGATGAAAACGGCTTTGTTAATGTTTCTTGTCCCCTCGCAATGACAGTAAACTATTAAATTGCATGAGTCACGTTACAGGCCTATTTATTTCAGTTCAAAATGGCGAAATTAGACAAAACTATATTAGTTTGCCTGGTTATTTTTTTTGTCATTCGTTTAACATTTATGACCTAAAAAATGTAAAATATGAAGTTTAGCCACTTACATCTTATCTCGCACTTGCCCGTAAACTGAAGCGTCGAGTCACTCTGCTGAAATTCGCGCTCAGCGTCTGTGAATTTAAAGCCCGCCTACTTTGATTTGATTTGTCATCTCAAATATTCTGACATTGACGAGCAGTGACAGACCAATGAGGCTCAGATGAACACGAACACACACACACACACCCTGTCCTCTGTTTTTGACGTGCTCTCTGCTCGCGCGCTGAATCTGATAACAGAACTTACTAGGGAACGCGGAATTCTGTCGCCTACGTTTAGGGGTGCTGATGTCGTAGGAAATGTATTTCACAAAACGATGTTGTTACGAATCCTCACGCTTTTTAAAGTGGGCATACGGAGATCTTTGACATTTCCTAGTGGGTATACGCAAATCCTTGACATTTTCTAGTGGGTATACGGCGTATACCTGCGTATCACGTAGACTACACCACTGCTCGGACGTTAATGGCGTAGACATACACGCGGATAGCTCAAACTGCGTAGAGATAACACGCCACTTGACTCGAAAGTGGCGTGTATGTTTATGCAAATGTAATGTTGCAAGTCAAGACAGTGTGCGGGAGATTCCTCTGTTTCAGTCCTTTGCCCTTCTGGTCCTCTCCTACGCACCTGTCTGCCTCTGTAGGTGTGCATACTTTTTTATTGTTTTATGTTTAGTAGGCAAAATGTTGTGGCTTGTGATCTTAACACAGTATTATGCACTTGTGTCCTCAGGACATTACTATGTTTCTACTAATTTATATGGTTTTCTTTCAGAGGTGCTGGTGAAATCTGGGCTGCAAGTCTGGCTCAAAGCGGACCACCAAACTTTGGTGCTACATCTACATGACTGTACTTGTGTGATGGTGTTACGACCCTGCGTTCTGCTTGCTCGCCTGCTGGTGGCGTAGTTGTTCAGAGAGCGTGGGAGATCACGCACACCTGCTACCTGATTATCTTCAATTGTGAAGAGGATAAAACCTTGGATCAATCATCAAACATCTCCTCTTCACTTCGTCCATTGGACTGACAGCCTCTGGCAAAGTCATTTGAACCTTTTGATTTACAGCCCATACCAACCTTCTTTTACACCCCAACCGGATTATGATTTTCCCCTTTTGATTTGAAACCCAAATAAAAACTTGCAAGTCATTTTGTTGTACTTGTATCTCTTTATGTACGGTCGAAACGAGCTGGCCGTAACAGATGGGGAGATACATATTCAGCACATTTCCAAAGATGATGTCTCTGATGCCGAGTATATATCACTTCTCTCCCAGGTAAGAGGTCTTAAGGGTTTTAGTGCTGTGAAATGTTTGGCAACACATATTAATCAGTGTGTGTGTGTGTGTGTGTTGGCCACTGAGGCTATAATGACTGAACTCTTTGAGGACATTTTGAGCTGTGGCTATAATGGACCTGTTAATTTTGAAAAGAGGGAATAAATTCTTCGGTATAATTGTTTTTTCACTATGCTAATCCTTGTCAATTATGTTAATATTCATGTTTTGATTTTTTTACATTTCACTTCATATTGATATTATTTTTTCTTCATTCTATATGTTAGTGCTGTTGTTCTTCGGCTGCTGCCCCTACTCTCCCAGCTACGTGAAGGTCTGAAACTTTATGGTCTCATTGATCTAATGAACCACATACCCAAACATCTGCCAACCACTCTTTGTCCCCGCGATGGAGGTGAAGGTGAGTTAATAAATGTAGACTTTAGTAGGGATGTACTGATACCACTTTTAAAGGGTTAGTTCAACCAAAAATGAAAATTCGGTCAGTATTTACTCACCCTCATGTTGTTCCAACCCCGTAAGACCTTCGTTCATCTTAAATGAAGATATTTAAGATATTAAGATCACTCCTGCATACTAGTCCATCGGCTTCATGAGGGAATGACACTTTCTGGCCTCGAAGTCATTAGAGACATCGTTAAAATAGTCCAAGTGATTACAGTGGCTCAATCTTAAGTTTATTAAGTTTATGTAACTTCAAGAAGATTAGAGCAACTCAAAATTTCGACCCAAAAAAAAATCGTTTTAGTGTTACCCCTATCGTTTTTTTTTTTTTTTTTGGTGCGAAAAAATAAGTTTCTCCAATCTTCTTGAAACTCTGTATTCTGATAGAGGGCCATGGGACTTAGACCTGAGTGCAAAAATGGAGGCTCTAGCCCCTTCCAGAGCTGAGATATTGAGATCCCACATAGCATTTATCCCACTATTTTTATAATGGCATAAATGCTACATGGGATGTCCATATCTCAGCTCTGGAAGGGTCTAGAGCCTCCATTTTTGCACTCAAGTCCTGTGGCCCTCTATCAGAATCCAGAGTTTCAAGAAGATTAGAGCAACTCAAAATTTCGACCCCCCAAAAAAACGAAAGGGGTACCACTGTCGTTTTTTTTTTTTTCGGGTCGAAATTTTGAGTTTCGATATCTCAGCTCTGGAAGGGTCTAGAGCCTCCATTTTGCACTCAGGTCTAAGTCCCATGGCCCTCCATCAGAATCCAGAGTTTTGAGAAGATTGAAGAAACTTCATTTTTCGCCCGAAAAAAAAAAAAAAACGAAAGGGGTACCAGTCGTTTTTTTTTTTCGGGTCGAAATTTTGAGTTTCGATATCTCAGCTCTGGAAGGGTCTAGAGCCTCCATTTTTGCACTCAGGTTTTAGTCTCATGGCCCTCTATCAGAATCCAGAGTTTTGAGAAGATTGGAGAAACTTTATTTTTCGCCCGAAAAAAAAAAACGAAAGGGGTAACACTGTCGTTTTTTTTTTTTTCGGGTCGAAATTTTGAGTTTCGATATCTCAGCTCTGGAAGGGTCGTTTTTTTTCCGGTCGTTTTCGGTACCACTGTCGGGTTTTTTTCGGGTCGAAATTTTGAGTTTCGACATCTCAGCTCTGGAAGGGTCTAGAGCCTCCATTTTTGCACTCAGGTTTAAGTCTCATGGCCCTCTATCAGAATCCAGAGTTTTGAGAGGATTGGAGAAACTTTATTTTTCGCCCGAAAAAAAAAACGAAAGGGGTAACACTGTCGTTTTTTTTTTCGGGTCGAAATTTTGAGTTTCGATATCTCAGCTCTGGAAGGGTCTAGAGCCTCCATTTTTGCACTCAGGTTTAAGTCTCATGGCCCTCTATTAGAATCCAGAGTTTTGAGAAGATTGGAGAAACTTTATTTTTCGCCCGAAAAAAAAACGAAAGGGGTACCACTGTCGTTTTTTTTTTCGGGTCGAAATTCTGAGTTTCAACATCTCAGCTCTGGAAGGGTCTAGAGCCTCCATTTTTGCACTCAGGTTTAAGTCTCATGGCCCTCTATCAGAATCCAGAGTTTTGAGAGGATTGGAGAAACTTCATTTTTCGCCCCCCCCCCAAAAAAACGAAAGGGTTACCACTGTCGTTTTTTTTTTCAGGTCGAAAATTTGAGTTTCGATATCTCAGCTCTGGAAGGGTCTAGAGCCTAAATTTTTGCACTCAGGTTTAAGTCTCATGGCCCTCTATTAGAATCCAGAGTTTTGAGAAGATTGGAGAAACTTTATTTTTCGCCCCAAAAAAAATGAAAGGGGTACCACTGTCTTTTTTTTTTTCGGGTCGAAATTTTGAGTTTCGATATCTCAGCTCTGGAAGGGTCTAGAGCCTCCATTTTTGCACTCAGGTTTAAGTCTCATGGCCCTCTATCAGAATCCAGAGTTTTGAGACAGATGGAATCGAATTTTCTCGAAACTCTGGATTATGATAGAGGGCCATGAGACTTAGACCTGAGTGCAAAAATGGAGGCTCTAGACCCTTCCAGAGCTGAGATATGGAAACTCAAAATTTCGACCAGAAAAAAAAACGACAGCGTTACCCCTTACGTTTTTTTTTTTGGCGAAAAATTAAGTATCCCCAATCTTCTTGAAACTCTGGATTATGATAGAGGGCCATGAGACTTAGACCTGAGTGCAAAAATGGAGGCTCTAGACCCTTCCAGAGCTGAGATATGGAAACTCAAAATTTCGACCAGAAAAAAAAACGACAGTGTTACCCTTTACGTTTTTTTGGGGGGCGAAAAATTAAGTATCCCAATTTTCTCGAAACTCTGGATTATGATAGAGGCCATGAGACTTAGACCTGAGTGCAAAAATGGAGGCTCTAGACCCTTCCAGAGCTGAGATATGGAAACTCAAAATTTCGACCAGAAAAAAAAACGACAGTGTTACCCCTTACGTTTTTTTTTTTGGGCGAAAAATTAAGTATCCCCAATTTTCTCGAAACTCTGGATTATGATAGAGGGCCATGAGACTTAGACCTGAGTGCAAAAATGGAGGCTCTAGACCCTTCCAGAGCTGAGATATGGAAACTCAAAATTTCGACCAGAAAAAAAAACGACAGTGTTACCCCTTACGTTTTTTTTGGGGGCGAAAAATTAAGTATCCCCAATTTTCTCGAAACTGTGGATTATGATAGAGGGCCATGAGACTTAGACCTGAGTGCAAAAATGGAGGCTCTAGACCCTTCCAGAGCTGAGATATGGAAACTCAAAATTTCGACCAGAAAAAAAAACGACAGTGTTACCCCTTACGTTTTTTTGGGGGGGCGAAAAATTAAGTATCCCCAATTTTCTCGAAACTCTGGATTATGATAGAGGGCCATGAGACTTAGACCTGAGTGCAAAAATGGAGGCTCTAGACCCTTCCAGAGCTGAGATATGGAAACTCAAAATTTCGACCAGAAAAAAAAAACGACAGTGTTACCCCTTACGTTTTTTTTGGGGGCGAAAAATTAAGTATCCCCAATCTTCTTGAAACTCTGGATTATGATAGAGGGCCATGAGACTTAGACCTGAGTGCAAAAATGGAGGCTCTAGACCCTTCCAGAGCTGAGATATGGAAACTCAAAATTTCGAACAGAAAAAAAAAACCACAGTGTTACCCCTTACGTTTTTTTTGGGGGGGCGAAAAAAAAAAGTATCCCCAATTTTCTCGAAACTCTGGATTATGATAGAGGGCCATGAGACTTAGACCTGAGTGCAAAAATGGAGGCTCTATACCCTTCCAGAGCTGAGATATGGAAACTCAAAATTTCGACCAGACAAAAAAAAGGACAGTGTTACCCCTTACGTTTTTTTTGGGGGGGCGAAAAATTAAGTATCCCCAATTTTCTCGAAACTCTGGATTATGATAGAGGGCCATGAGACTTAGACCTGAGTGCAAAAATGGAGGCTCTAGACCCTTCCAGAGCTGAGATATGGAAACTCAAAATTTCGACCAGAAAAAAAAACGACAGTGTTACCCCTTACGTTTTTTTTGGGGGGCGAAAAATTAAGTATCCCCAATTTTCTCGAAACTCTGGATTATGATAGAGGGCCATGAGACTTAGACCTGAGTGCAAAAATGGAGGCTCTAGACCCTTCCAGAGCTGAGATATGGAAACTCAAAATTTCGACCAGAAAAAAAAAACGACAGTGTTACCCCTTACGTTTTTTTTTTTGGGCGAAAAATTAAGTATCCCCAATCTTCTTGAAACTCTGGATTATGATAGAGGGCCATGAGACTTAGACCTGAGTGCAAAAATGGAGGCTCTAGACCCTTCCAGAGCTGAGATATGGAAACTCAAAATTTCGACCAGAAAAAAAAAACGACAGTGTTACCCCTTACGTTTTTTTTTTTGGGCGAAAAATTAAGTATCCCCAATCTTCTTGAAACTCTGGATTATGATAGAGGGCCATGAGACTTAGACCTGAGTGCAAAAATGGAGGCTCTAGACCCTTCCAGAGCTGAGATATGGAAACTCAAAATTTCTACCAGAAAAAAAAACGACAGTGTTACCCCTTACGTTTTTTTTTTGGGCGAAAAATTAAGTATCCCCAATCTTCTTGAAACTCTGGATTATGATAGAGGGCCATGAGACTTAGACCTGAGTGCAAAAATGGAGGCTCTAGACCCTTCCAGAGCTGAGATATGGAAACTCAAAATTTCGACCAGAAAAAAAAAAGACAGTGTTACCCCTTACGTTTTTTTTGGGGGGGGCGAAAAATTAAGTATCCCAATTTTCTCGAAACTCTGGATTATGATAGAGGGCCATGAGACTTAGACCTGAGTGCAAAAATGGAGGCTCTAGACCCTTCCAGAGCTGAGATATGGAAACTCAAAATTTCGACCAGAAAAAAAAACGACAGTGTTACCCTTACGTTTTTTTTGGGGGGCGAAAAATTAAGTATCCCCAATTTTCTCGAAACTCTGGATTATGATAGAGGGCCATGAGACTTAGACCTGAGTGCAAAAATGGAGGCTCTAGACCCTTCCAGAGCTGAGATATGGAAACTCAAAATTTCGACCAGAAAAAAAAAAACGACAGTGTTACCCCTTACGTTTTTTTTTTTGGCGAAAAATTAAGTATCCCCAATCTTCTTGAAACTCTGGATTATGATAGAGGGCCATGAGACTTAGACCTGAGTGCAAAAATGGAGGCTCTAGACCCTTCCAGAGCTGAGATATGGAAACTCAAAATTTCGACCAGAAAAAAAAAACGACAGTGTTACCCCTTACGTTTTTTTTTGGGCGAAAAATTAAGTATCCCCAATCTTCTTGAAACTCTGGATTATGATAGAGGGCCATGAGACTTAGACCTGAGTGCAAAAATGGAGGCTCTAGACCCTTCCAGAGCTGAGATATGGAAACTCAAAATTTCGACCAGAAAAAAAAAACGACAGTGTTACCCCTTACGTTTTTTTTGGGGGGGGCGAAAAATTAAGTATCCCCAATTTTCTCGAAACTCTGGATTATGATAGAGGGCCATGAGACTTAGACCTGAGTGCAAAAATGGAGGCTCTAGACCCTTCCAGAGCTGAGATATGGAAACTCAAAATTTCGACCAGAAAAAAAACGACAGTGTTACCCCTTACGTTTTTTTTGGGGGGCGAAAAATTAAGTATCCCCAATTTTCTCGAAACTCTGGATTATGATAGAGGGCCATGAGACTTAGACCTGAGTGCAAAAATGGAGGCTCTAGACCCTTCCAGAGCTGAGATATGGAAACTCAAAATTTCGACCAGAAAAAAAAACGACAGTGTTACCCCTTACGTTTTTTTTGGGGGGCGAAAAATTAAGTATCCCCAATTTCTCGAAACTCTGGATTATGATAGAGGGCCATGAGACTTAGACCTGAGTGCAAAAATGGAGGCTCTAGACCTTCCAGAGCTGAGATATGGAAACTCAAAATTTCGACCAGAAAAAAAAACGACAGTGTTACCCCTTACGTTTTTTTTTTTTGGCGAAAAATTAAGTATCCCCAATCTTCTTGAAACTCTGGATTATGATAGAGGGCCATGAGACTTAGACCTGAGTGCAAAAATGGAGGCTCTAGACCCTTCCAGAGCTGAGATATGGAAACTCAAAATTTCGACCAGAAAAAAAACGACAGTGTTACCCCTACGTTTTTTTTTGGCGAAAAATTAAGTATCCCAATTTTCTCGAAACTCTGGATTATGATAGAGGGCCATGAGACTTAGACCTGAGTGCAAAAATAGAGGCTCTAGACCCTTCCAGAGCTGAGATATGGAAACTCAAAATTTCGACCAGAAAAAAAAAACGACAGTGTTACCCTTACGTTTTTTTGGGGGGGCGAAAAATCAAGTAACCCCAATTTTCTCGAAACTCTGGATTATGATAGAGGGCCATGAGACTTAGACCTGAGTGCAAAAATGGAGGCTCTAGACCCTTCCAGAGCTGAGATATGGAAACTCAAAATTTCGACCAGAAAAAAACGACAGTGTTACCCCTTACGTTTTTTTTTTTGGGCGAAAAATTAAGTATCCCCAATTCTTCTTGAAACTCTGGATTATGATAGAGGGCCATGAGACTTAGACCTGAGTGCAAAAATGGAGGCTCTAGACCCTTCCAGAGCTGAGATATGGAAACTCAAAATTTCGACCAGAAAAAAAAACGACAGTGTTACCCCTTACGTTTTTTTTTGGGCGAAAAATTAAGTATCCCAATTTCTTGAAACTCTGGATTATGATAGAGGCCATGAGACTTAGACCTGAGTGCAAAAATGGAGGCTCTAGACCCTTCCAGAGCTGAGATATGGAAACTCAAAATTTCGACCAGAAAAAAAAAAACGACAGTGTTACCCCTTACGTTTTTTTGGGGGGGCGAAAAATAAGTATCCCCAATTCTCGAAACTCTGGATTATGATAGAGGGCCATGAGACTTAGACCTGAGTGCAAAAATGGAGGCTCTAGACCCTTCCAGAGCTGAGATATGGAAACTCAAAATTTCGACCAAAAAAAAACGACAGTGTTACCCTTACGTTTTTTTTTTGGGCGAAAAATTAAGTATCCCAATTTTCTCGAAACTCTGGATTATGATAGAGGCCATGAGACTTAGACCTGAGTGCAAAAATGGAGGCTCTAGACCCTTCCAGAGCTGAGATATGGAAACTCAAAATTTCGACCAGAAAAAAAACGACAGTGTTACCCCTTACGTTTTTTTTTGGGGCGAAAAATTAAGTATCCCCAATTTTCTCGAAACTCTGGATTATGATAGAGGCCATGAGACTTAGACCTGAGTGCAAAAATGGAGGCTCTAGACCTTCCAGAGCTGAGATATGGAAACTCAAAATTTCGACCAGAAAAAAAACGACAGTGTTACCCCTTACGTTTTTTTTTTTGGGGCGAAAAATTAAGTATCCCCAATCTTCTTGAAACTCTGGATTATGATAGAGGCCATGAGACTTAGACCTGAGTGCAAAAATGGAGGCTCTAGACCCTTCCAGAGCTGAGATATGGAACTCAAAATTTCGACCAGAAAAAACGACAGTGTACCCCTTACGTTTTTTTTTTGGCGAAAAATTAAGTATCCCAATCTTCTTGAAACTCTGGATTATGATAGAGGCCATGAGACTTAGACCTGAGTGCAAAAATGGAGGCTCTAGACCCTTCCAGAGCTGAGATATGGAAACTCAAAATTTCGACCAGAAAAAAAACGACAGTTACCCCTTACGTTTTTTTTTGGGCGAAAAATAAATCCCCAATTCTCGAAACTCTGGATTATGATAGAGGGCCATGAGACTTAGACCTGAGTGCAAAAATGGAGGCTCTAGACCCTTCCAGAGCTGAGATATGGAAACTCAAAATTCGACCAGAAAAAAAAAACGACAGTGTTACCCCTTACGTTTTTTTTTTTTGGGCGAAAAATTAAGTATCCCAATTTCTCGAAACTCTGGATTATTAGAGGCCATGAGACTTAGACCTGAGTGCAAAAATGGAGGCTCTAGACCCTTCCAGAGCTGAGATATGGAAACTCAAAATTTCGACCAGAAAAAAAAACGACAGTGTTACCCCTTACGTTTTTTTTTTGGGCGAAAAATTAAGTATCCCCAATCTTCTCGAAACTCTGGATTATGATAGAGGGCCATGAGACTTAGACCTGAGTGCAAAAATGGAGGCTCTAGACCCTTCCAGAGCTGAGATATGGAAACTCAAAATTTCGACCAGAAAAAAAAACGACAGTGTTACCCCTTACGTTTTTTTTTGGGCGAAAAATTAAGTATCCCCAATCTTCTCGAAACTCTGGATTATGATAGAGGGCCATGAGACTTAGACCTGAGTGCAAAAATGGAGGCTCTAGACCCTTCCAGAGCTGAGATATGGAAACTCAAAATTTCGACCAGAAAAAAAAACGACAGTGTTACCCCTTACGTTTTTTTTGGGGGCGAAAAATTAAGTATCCCCAATCTTCTGAAACTCTGGATTATGATAGAGGGCCATGAGACTTAGACCTGAGTGCAAAAATGGAGGCTCTAGACCCTTCCAGAGCTGAGATATGGAAACTCAAAATTTCGACCAGAAAAAAAAACGACAGTGTTACCCCTTACGTTTTTTTTTTGGCGAAAAATTAAGTATCCCCAATTTTCTCGAAACTCTGGATTATGATAGAGGGCCATGAGACTTAGACCTGAGTGCAAAAATGGAGGCTCTAGACCCTTCCAGAGCTGAGATATGGAAACTCAAAATTTCGACCAGAAAAAAAAACGACAGTGTTACCCCTTACGTTTTTTTTTGGGGGGCGAAAAATTAAGTATCCCCAATTTTCTCGAAACTCTGGATTATGATAGAGGGCCATGAGACTTAGACCTGAGTGCAAAAATGGAGGCTCTAGACCCTTCCAGAGCTGAGATATGGAAACTCAAAATTTCGACCAAAAAAAAAAACGACAGTGTTACCCCTTACGTTTTTTTTTTGGGCGAAAAATTAAGTATCCCCAATCTTCTCGAAACTCTGGATTATGATAGAGGGCCATGAGACTTAGACCTGAGTGCAAAAATGGAGGCTCTAGACCCTTCCAGAGCTGAGATATCGAAACTCAAAATTTCGACCAGAAAAAAAAACGACAGTGTTACCCCTTACGCTTTTTTTTTGGGCGAAAAATTAAGTATCCCAATTTTCTGAAACTCTGGATTATGAGAGGGCCATGAGACTTAGACCTGAGTGCAAAAATGGAGGCTCTAGACCCTTCCAGAGCTGAGATATGGAAACTCAAAATTTCGACCAGAAAAAAAAACGACAGTGTTACCCCTTACGTTTTTTTTTGGGCGAAAAATTAAGTATCCCCAATTTCTTGAAACTCTGGATTATGATAGAGGGCCATGAGACTTAGACCTGAGTGCAAAAATGGAGGCTCTAGACCCTTCCAGAGCTGAGATATGGAAACTCAAAATTTCGACCAGAAAAAAAAAACGACAGTGTTACCCTTACGTTTTTTTTTTTGGGCGAAAAATTAAGTATCCCAATCTTCTTGAAACTCTGGATTATGATAGAGGGCCATGAGACTTAGACCTGAGTGCAAAAATGGAGGCTCTAGACCCTTCCAGAGCTGAGATATGGAAACTCAAAATTTCGACCAGAAAAAAAAACGACAGTGTTACCCCTTACGTTTTTTTTTGGGGGGCGAAAAATTAAGTATCCCCAATTTTCTCGAAACTCTGGATTATGATAGAGGGCCATGAGACTTAGACCTGAGTGCAAAAATGGAGGCTCTAGACCCTTCCAGAGCTGAGATATGGAAACTCAAAATTTCGACCAGAAAAAAAAACGACAGTGTTACCCCTTACGTTTTTTTTTTTTTGGCGAAAAATTAAGTATCCCCAATCTTCTTGAAACTCTGGATTATGATAGAGGGCCATGAGACTTAGACCTGAGTGCAAAAATGGAGGCTCTAGACCCTTCCAGAGCTGAGATATGGAAACTCAAAATTTCGACCAGAAAAAAAAACGACAGTGTTACCCCTTACGTTTTTTTTTGGGCGAAAAATTAAGTATCCCCAATTTTCTCGAAACTCTGGATTATGATAGAGGGCCATGAGACTTAGACCTGAGTGCAAAAATGGAGGCTCTAGACCCTTCCAGAGCTGAGATATGGAAACTCAAAATTTCGACCAGAAAAAAAAAACGACAGTGTTACCCCTTACGTTTTTTTTTGGGGCGAAAAATTAAGTATCCCCAATCTTCTGAAACTCTGGATTATGATAGAGGGCCATGAGACTTAGACCTGAGTGCAAAAATGGAGGCTCTAGACCCTTCCAGAGCTGAGATATGGAAACTCAAAATTTCGACCAGAAAAAAAAACGACAGTGTTACCCCTTACGTTTTTTTTTGGGGGGCGAAAAATTAAGTATCCCCAATTTTCTCGAAACTCTGGATTATGATAGAGGGCCATGAGACTTAGACCTGAGTGCAAAAATGGAGGCTCTAGACCCTTCCAGAGCTGAGATATGGAAACTCAAAATTTCGACCAGAAAAAAAAACGACAGTGTTACCCCTTACGTTTTTTTTGGGGGGGCGAAAAATTAAGTATCCCCAATTTTCTCGAAACTCTGGATTATGATAGAGGGCCATGAGACTTAGACCTGAGTGCAAAAATGGAGGCTCTAGACCCTTCCAGAGCTGAGATATGGAAACTCAAAATTTCGACCAGAAAAAAAAACGACAGTGTTACCCCTTACGTTTTTTTTTGGGGGCGAAAAATTAAGTATCCCCAATTTTCTCGAAACTCTGGATTATGATAGAGGGCCATGAGACTTAGACCTGAGTGCAAAAATGGAGGCTCTAGACCCTTCCAGAGCTGAGATATGGAAACTCAAAATTTCGACCAGAAAAAAAAACGACAGTGTTACCCCTTACGTTTTTTTTTTGGGCGAAAAATTAAGTATCCCCAATCTTCTTGAAACTCTGGATTATGATAGAGGGCCATGAGACTTAGACCTGAGTGCAAAAATGGAGGCTCTAGACCCTTCCAGAGCTGAGATATGGAAACTCAAAATTTCGACCAGAAAAAAAAACGACAGTGTTACCCCTTACGTTTTTTTTTTGGGGCGAAAAATTAAGTATCCCCAATCTTCTTGAAACTCTGGATTATGATAGAGGGCCATGAGACTTAGACCTGAGTGCAAAAATGGAGGCTCTAGACCCTTCCAGAGCTGAGATATGGAAACTCAAAATTTCGACCAGAAAAAAAAACGACAGTGTTACCCCTTACGTTTTTTTTGGGGGCGAAAAATTAAGTATCCCCAATTTTCTCGAAACTCTGGATTATGATAGAGGGCCATGAGACTTAGACCTGAGTGCAAAAATGGAGGCTCTAGACCCTTCCAGAGCTGAGATATGGAAACTCAAAATTTCGACCAGAAAAAAAAACGACAGTGTTACCCCTTACGTTTTTTTTTTGGGGGCGAAAAATTAAGTATCCCCAATCTTCTCGAAACTCTGGATTATGATAGAGGGCCATGAGACTTAGACCTGAGTGCAAAAATGGAGGCTCTAGACCCTTCCAGAGCTGAGATATGGAAACTCAAAATTTCGACCAGAAAAAAAAACGACAGTGTTACCCCTTACGTTTTTTTTTTGGGGCGAAAAATTAAGTATCCCCAATTTCTCGAAACTCTGGATTATGATAGAGGGCCATGAGACTTAGACCTGAGTGCAAAAATGGAGGCTCTAGACCCTTCCAGAGCTGAGATATGGAAACTCAAAATTTCGACCAAAAAAAAAACGACAGTGTTACCCCTTACGTTTTTTTTGGGGGCGAAAAATTAAGTATCCCCAATTTTCTCGAAACTCTGGATTATGATAGAGGGCCATGAGACTTAGACCTGAGTGCAAAAATGGAGGCTCTAGACCCTTCCAGAGCTGAGATATGGAAACTCAAAATTTCGACCAGAAAAAAAAACGACAGTGTTACCCCTTACGTTTTTTTTTTTGGGGGCGAAAAATTAAGTATCCCCAATTTTCTCGAAACTCTGGATTATGATAGAGGGCCATGAGACTTAGACCTGAGTGCAAAAATGGAGGCTCTAGACCCTTCCAGAGCTGAGATATGGAAACTCAAAATTTCGACCAGAAAAAAAAACGACAGTGTTACCCCTTACGTTTTTTTTTTGGGGCGAAAAATTAAGTATCCCCAATCTTCTCGAAACTCTGGATTATGATAGAGGGCCATGAGACTTAGACCTGAGTGCAAAAATGGAGGCTCTAGACCCTTCCAGAGCTGAGATATGGAAACTCAAAATTTCGACCAGAAAAAAAAACGACAGTGTTACCCCTTACGTTTTTTTTTTTGGGGCGAAAAATTAAGTATCCCCAATCTTCTCGAAACTCTGGATTATGATAGAGGGCCATGAGACTTAGACCTGAGTGCAAAAATGGAGGCTCTAGACCCTTCCAGAGCTGAGATATGGAAACTCAAAATTTCGACCAGAAAAAAAAACGACAGTGTTACCCCTTACGTTTTTTTTTTTGGGCGAAAAATTAAGTATCCCCAATCTTCTCGAAACTCTGGATTATGATAGAGGGCCATGAGACTTAGACCTGAGTGCAAAAATGGAGGCTCTAGACCCTTCCAGAGCTGAGATATGGAAACTCAAAATTTCGACAAGAAAAAAAAACGACAGTGTTACCCCTTACGTTTTTTTTTTGGGCGAAAAATTAAGTATCCCCAATCTTTTCGAAACTCTGGATTATGATAGAGGGCCATGAGACTTAGACCTGAGTGCAAAAATGGAGGCTCTAGACCCTTCCAGAGCTGAGATATGGAAACTCAAAATTTCGACCAGAAAAAAAAACGACAGTGTTACCCCTTACGTTTTTTTTTTGGGCGAAAAATTAAGTATCCCCAATCTTCTCGAAACTCTGGATTATGATAGAGGGCCATGAGACTTAGACCTGAGTGCAAAAATGGAGGCTCTAGACCCTTCCAGAGCTGAGATATGGAAACTCAAAATTTCGACCAGAAAAAAAAACGACAGTGTTACCCCTTACGTTTTTTTTTGGGGGCGAAAAATTAAGTATCCCCAATTTTCTCGAAACTCTGGATTATGATAGAGGGCCATGAGACTTAGACCTGAGTGCAAAAATGGAGGCTCTAGACCCTTCCAGAGCTGAGATATGGAAACTCAAAATTTCGACCAGAAAAAAAAACGACAGTGTTACCCCTTACGTTTTTTTTGGGGGGCGAAAAATTAAGTATCCCCAATTTCTCGAAACTCTGGATTATGATAGAGGGCCATGAGACTTAGACCTGAGTGCAAAAATGGAGGCTCTAGACCCTTCCAGAGCTGAGATATGGAAACTCAAAATTTCGACCAGAAAAAAAAACGACAGTGTTACCCCTTACGTTTTTTTTTTTGGGCGAAAAATTAAGTATCCCCAATCTTCTCGAAACTCTGGATTATGATAGAGGGCCATGAGACTTAGACCTGAGTGCAAAAATGGAGGCTCTAGACCCTTCCAGAGCTGAGATATGGAAACTCAAAATTTCGACCAGAAAAAAAAACGACAGTGTTACCCCTTACGTTTTTTTTTGGGGGGCGAAAAATTAAGTATCCCCAATTTTCTCGAAACTCTGGATTATGATAGAGGGCCATGAGACTTAGACCTGAGTGCAAAAATGGAGGCTCTAGACCCTTCCAGAGCTGAGATATGGAAACTCAAAATTTCGACCAGAAAAAAAAAACGACAGTGTTACCCCTTACGTTTTTTTTTTTGGGCGAAAAATTAAGTATCCCCAATCTTCTCGAAACTCTGGATTATGATAGAGGGCCATGAGACTTAGACCTGAGTGCAAAAATGGAGGCTCTAGACCCTTCCAGAGCTGAGATATGGAAACTCAAAATTTCGACCAGAAAAAAAAACGACAGTGTTACCCCTTACGTTTTTTTTTTGGGGCGAAAAATTAAGTATCCCCAATCTTCTCGAAACTCTGGATTATGATAGAGGGCCATGAGACTTAGACCTGAGTGCAAAAATGGAGGCTCTAGACCCTTCCAGAGCTGAGATATGGAAACTCAAAATTTCGACCAGAAAAAAAAACGACAGTGTTACCCCTTACGTTTTTTTTTGGGGGCGAAAAATTAAGTATCCCCAATTTTCTCGAAACTCTGGATTATGATAGAGGGCCATGAGACTTAGACCTGAGTGCAAAAATGGAGGCTCTAGACCCTTCCAGAGCTGAGATATGGAAACTCAAAATTTCGACCAGAAAAAAAAAACGACAGTGTTACCCCTTACGTTTTTTTTTTTTGGGCGAAAAATTAAGTATCCCCAATTTTCTCGAAACTCTGGATTATGATAGAGGGCCATGAGACTTAGACCTGAGTGCAAAAATGGAGGCTCTAGACCCTTCCAGAGCTGAGATATGGAAACTCAAAATTTCGACCAGAAAAAAAAACGACAGTGTTACCCCTTACGTTTTTTTTTGGGCGAAAAATTAAGTATCCCCAATCTTCTCGAAACTCTGGATTATGATAGAGGGCCATGAGACTTAGACCTGAGTGCAAAAATGGAGGCTCTAGACCCTTCCAGAGCTGAGATATGGAAACTCAAAATTTCGACCAGAAAAAAAAACGACAGTGTTACCCCTTACGTTTTTTTTTTGGGCGAAAAATTAAGTATCCCCAATTTCTCGAAACTCTGGATTATGATAGAGGGCCATGAGACTTAGACCTGAGTGCAAAAATGGAGGCTCTAGACCCTTCCAGAGCTGAGATATGGAAACTCAAAATTTCGACCAGAAAAAAAAACGACAGTGTTACCCCTTACGTTTTTTTTTTGGGGGCGAAAAATTAAGTATCCCCAATTTTCTCGAAACTCTGGATTATGATAGAGGGCCATGAGACTTAGACCTGAGTGCAAAAATGGAGGCTCTAGACCCTTCCAGAGCTGAGATATGGAAACTCAAAATTTCGACCAGAAAAAAAAACGACAGTGTTACCCCTTACGTTTTTTTTTTTTGGGCGAAAAATTAAGTATCCCCAATCTTCTCGAAACTCTGGATTATGATAGAGGGCCATGAGACTTAGACCTGAGTGCAAAAATGGAGGCTCTAGACCCTTCCAGAGCTGAGATATGGAAACTCAAAATTTCGACCAGAAAAAAAAACGACAGTGTTACCCCTTACGTTTTTTTTTTGGGGCGAAAAATTAAGTATCCCCAATTTTCTCGAAACTCTGGATTATGATAGAGGGCCATGAGACTTAGACCTGAGTGCAAAAATGGAGGCTCTAGACCCTTCCAGAGCTGAGATATGGAAACTCAAAATTTCGACCAGAAAAAAAAAACGACAGTGTTACCCCTTACGTTTTTTTTTTGGGGCGAAAAATTAAGTATCCCCAATCTTCTCGAAACTCTGGATTATGATAGAGGGCCATGAGACTTAGACCTGAGTGCAAAAATGGAGGCTCTAGACCCTTCCAGAGCTGAGATATGGAAACTCAAAATTTCGACCAGAAAAAAAAACGACAGTGTTACCCCTTACGTTTTTTTTTGGGGCGAAAAATTAAGTATCCCCAATTTTCTCGAAACTCTGGATTATGATAGAGGGCCATGAGACTTAGACCTGAGTGCAAAAATGGAGGCTCTAGACCCTTCCAGAGCTGAGATATGGAAACTCAAAATTTCGACCAGAAAAAAAAACGACAGTGTTACCCCTTACGTTTTTTTTTGGGGGCGAAAAATTAAGTATCCCCAATCTTCTTGAAACTCTGGATTATGATAGAGGGCCATGAGACTTAGACCTGAGTGCAAAAATGGAGGCTCTAGACCCTTCCAGAGCTGAGATATGGAAACTCAAAATTTCGACCAGAAAAAAAAACGACAGTGTTACCCCTTACGTTTTTTTTTTGGGGCGAAAAATTAAGTATCCCCAATCTTCTCGAAACTCTGGATTATGATAGAGGGCCATGAGACTTAGACCTGAGTGCAAAAATGGAGGCTCTAGACCCTTCCAGAGCTGAGATATGGAAACTCAAAATTTCGACCAGAAAAAAAAACGACAGTGTTACCCCTTACGTTTTTTTTTTGGGGCGAAAAATTAAGTATCCCCAATTTTCTCGAAACTCTGGATTATGATAGAGGGCCATGAGACTTAGACCTGAGTGCAAAAATGGAGGCTCTAGACCCTTCCAGAGCTGAGATATGGAAACTCAAAATTTCGACCAGAAAAAAAAACGACAGTGTTACCCCTTACGTTTTTTTTTGGGGGCGAAAAATTAAGTATCCCCAATTTCTCGAAACTCTGGATTATGATAGAGGGCCATGAGACTTAGACCTGAGTGCAAAAATGGAGGCTCTAGACCCTTCCAGAGCTGAGATATGGAAACTCAAAATTTCGACCAGAAAAAAAAACGACAGTGTTACCCCTTACGTTTTTTTTTTGGGCGAAAAATTAAGTATCCCCAATCTTCTCGAAACTCTGGATTATGATAGAGGGCCATGAGACTTAGACCTGAGTGCAAAAATGGAGGCTCTAGACCCTTCCAGAGCTGAGATATGGAAACTCAAAATTTCGACCAGAAAAAAAAACGACAGTGTTACCCCTTACGTTTTTTTTTTTGGGCGAAAAATTAAGTATCCCCAATCTTCTTGAAACTCTGGATTATGATAGAGGGCCATGAGACTTAGACCTGAGTGCAAAAATGGAGGCTCTAGACCCTTCCAGAGCTGAGATATGGAAACTCAAAATTTCGACCAGAAAAAAAAACGACAGTGTTACCCCTTACGTTTTTTTTTTGGGGGGCGAAAAATTAAGTATCCCCAATTTTCTCGAAACTCTGGATTATGATAGAGGGCCATGAGACTTAGACCTGAGTGCAAAAATGGAGGCTCTAGACCCTTCCAGAGCTGAGATATGGAAACTCAAAATTTCGACCAGAAAAAAAAACGACAGTGTTACCCCTTACGTTTTTTTTTTTGGGCGAAAAATTAAGTATCCCCAATCTTCTCGAAACTCTGGATTATGATAGAGGGCCATGAGACTTAGACCTGAGTGCAAAAATGGAGGCTCTAGACCCTTCCAGAGCTGAGATATGGAAACTCAAAATTTCGACCAGAAAAAAAAACGACAGTGTTACCCCTTACGTTTTTTTTTTTGGGCGAAAAATTAAGTATCCCCAATTTCTCGAAACTCTGGATTATGATAGAGGGCCATGAGACTTAGACCTGAGTGCAAAAATGGAGGCTCTAGACCCTTCCAGAGCTGAGATATGGAAACTCAAAATTTCGACCAGAAAAAAAAACGACAGTGTTACCCCTTACGTTTTTTTTTGGGGGCGAAAAATTAAGTATCCCCAATTTCTCGAAACTCTGGATTATGATAGAGGGCCATGAGACTTAGACCTGAGTGCAAAAATGGAGGCTCTAGACCCTTCCAGAGCTGAGATATGGAAACTCAAAATTTCGACCAGAAAAAAAAACGACAGTGTTACCCCTTACGTTTTTTTTTTTGGGGGCGAAAAATTAAGTATCCCCAATTTTCTCGAAACTCTGGATTATGATAGAGGGCCATGAGACTTAGACCTGAGTGCAAAAATGGAGGCTCTAGACCCTTCCAGAGCTGAGATATGGAAACTCAAAATTTCGACCAGAAAAAAAAACGACAGTGTTACCCCTTACGTTTTTTTTTGGGCGAAAAATTAAGTATCCCCAATCTTCTCGAAACTCTGGATTATGATAGAGGGCCATGAGACTTAGACCTGAGTGCAAAAATGGAGGCTCTAGACCCTTCCAGAGCTGAGATATGGAAACTCAAAATTTCGACCAGAAAAAAAAACGACAGTGTTACCCCTTACGTTTTTTTTTTGGGCGAAAAATTAAGTATCCCCAATCTTCTTGAAACTCTGGATTATGATAGAGGGCCATGAGACTTAGACCTGAGTGCAAAAATGGAGGCTCTAGACCCTTCCAGAGCTGAGATATGGAAACTCAAAATTTCGACCAGAAAAAAAAACGACAGTGTTACCCCTTACGTTTTTTTTGGGGGGCGAAAAATTAAGTATCCCCAATTTTCTCGAAACTCTGGATTATGATAGAGGGCCATGAGACTTAGACCTGAGTGCAAAAATGGAGGCTCTAGACCCTTCCAGAGCTGAGATATGGAAACTCAAAATTTCGACCAGAAAAAAAAACGACAGTGTTACCCCTTACGTTTTTTTTTTTGGGCGAAAAATTAAGTATCCCCAATCTTCTCGAAACTCTGGATTATGATAGAGGGCCATGAGACTTAGACCTGAGTGCAAAAATGGAGGCTCTAGACCCTTCCAGAGCTGAGATATGGAAACTCAAAATTTCGACCAGAAAAAAAAACGACAGTGTTACCCCTTACGTTTTTTTTTGGGGGCGAAAAATTAAGTATCCCCAATTTTCTCGAAACTCTGGATTATGATAGAGGGCCATGAGACTTAGACCTGAGTGCAAAAATGGAGGCTCTAGACCCTTCCAGAGCTGAGATATGGAAACTCAAAATTTCGACCAGAAAAAAAAACGACAGTGTTACCCCTTACGTTTTTTTTTTGGGCGAAAAATTAAGTATCCCCAATTTTCTCGAAACTCTGGATTATGATAGAGGGCCATGAGACTTAGACCTGAGTGCAAAAATGGAGGCTCTAGACCCTTCCAGAGCTGAGATATGGAAACTCAAAATTTCGACCAGAAAAAAAAACGACAGTGTTACCCCTTACGTTTTTTTTTTGGGCGAAAAATTAAGTATCCCCAATCTTCTCGAAACTCTGGATTATGATAGAGGGCCATGAGACTTAGACCTGAGTGCAAAAATGGAGGCTCTAGACCCTTCCAGAGCTGAGATATGGAAACTCAAAATTTCGACCAGAAAAAAAAACGACAGTGTTACCCCTTACGTTTTTTTTTGGGGGCGAAAAATTAAGTATCCCCAATCTTCTTGAAACTCTGGATTATGATAGAGGGCCATGAGACTTAGACCTGAGTGCAAAAATGGAGGCTCTAGACCCTTCCAGAGCTGAGATATGGAAACTCAAAATTTCGACCAGAAAAAAAAACGACAGTGTTACCCCTTACGTTTTTTTTTTTGGGCGAAAAATTAAGTATCCCCAATCTTCTCGAAACTCTGGATTATGATAGAGGGCCATGAGACTTAGACCTGAGTGCAAAAATGGAGGCTCTAGACCCTTCCAGAGCTGAGATATGGAAACTCAAAATTTCGACCAGAAAAAAAAACGACAGTGTTACCCCTTACGTTTTTTTTTTGGGGGCGAAAAATTAAGTATCCCCAATTTTCTCGAAACTCTGGATTATGATAGAGGGCCATGAGACTTAGACCTGAGTGCAAAAATGGAGGCTCTAGACCCTTCCAGAGCTGAGATATGGAAACTCAAAATTTCGACCAGAAAAAAAAACGACAGTGTTACCCCTTACGTTTTTTTTTGGGGGCGAAAAATTAAGTATCCCCAATCTTCTCGAAACTCTGGATTATGATAGAGGGCCATGAGACTTAGACCTGAGTGCAAAAATGGAGGCTCTAGACCCTTCCAGAGCTGAGATATCGAAACTCAAAATTTCGACCAGAAAAAAAAACGACAGTGTTACCCCTTACGTTTTTTTTTTTGGGCGAAAAATTAAGTATCCCCAATTTTCTCGAAACTCTGGATTATGATAGAGGGCCATGAGACTTAGACCTGAGTGCAAAAATGGAGGCTCTAGACCCTTCCAGAGCTGAGATATCGAAACTCAAAATTTCGACCAGAAAAAAAAACGACAGTGTTACCCCTTACGTTTTTTTTTGGGCGAAAAATTAAGTATCCCCAATTTTCTCGAAACTCTGGATTATGATAGAGGGCCATGAGACTTAGACCTGAGTGCAAAAATGGAGGCTCTAGACCCTTCCAGAGCTGAGATATGGAAACTCAAAATTTCGACCAGAAAAAAAAACGACAGTGTTACCCCTTACGTTTTTTTTTTGGGGCGAAAAATTAAGTATCCCCAATCTTCTCGAAACTCTGGATTATGATAGAGGGCCATGAGACTTAGACCTGAGTGCAAAAATGGAGGCTCTAGACCCTTCCAGAGCTGAGATATGGAAACTCAAAATTTCGACCAGAAAAAAAAACGACAGTGTTACCCCTTACGTTTTTTTTTGGGGGCGAAAAATTAAGTATCCCCAATTTTCTCGAAACTCTGGATTATGATAGAGGGCCATGAGACTTAGACCTGAGTGCAAAAATGGAGGCTCTAGACCCTTCCAGAGCTGAGATATGGAAACTCAAAATTTCGACCAGAAAAAAAAACGACAGTGTTACCCCTTACGTTTTTTTTTGGGGGCGAAAAATTAAGTATCCCCAATTTTCTCGAAACTCTGGATTATGATAGAGGGCCATGAGACTTAGACCTGAGTGCAAAAATGGAGGCTCTAGACCCTTCCAGAGCTGAGATATGGAAACTCAAAATTTCGACCAGAAAAAAAAACGACAGTGTTACCCCTTACGTTTTTTTTTTGGGCGAAAAATTAAGTATCCCCAATTTTCTCGAAACTCTGGATTATGATAGAGGGCCATGAGACTTAGACCTGAGTGCAAAAATGGAGGCTCTAGACCCTTCCAGAGCTGAGATATGGAAACTCAAAATTTCGACCAGAAAAAAAAACGACAGTGTTACCCCTTACGTTTTTTTTGGGGGCGAAAAATTAAGTATCCCCAATTTTCTCGAAACTCTGGATTATGATAGAGGGCCATGAGACTTAGACCTGAGTGCAAAAATGGAGGCTCTAGACCCTTCCAGAGCTGAGATATGGAAACTCAAAATTTCGACCAGAAAAAAAAACGACAGTGTTACCCCTTACGTTTTTTTTTTGGGCGAAAAATTAAGTATCCCCAATTTCTCGAAACTCTGGATTATGATAGAGGGCCATGAGACTTAGACCTGAGTGCAAAAATGGAGGCTCTAGACCCTTCCAGAGCTGAGATATGGAAACTCAAAATTTCGACCAGAAAAAAAAACGACAGTGTTACCCCTTACGTTTTTTTTTTTGGGCGAAAAATTAAGTATCCCCAATCTTCTCGAAACTCTGGATTATGATAGAGGGCCATGAGACTTAGACCTGAGTGCAAAAATGGAGGCTCTAGACCCTTCCAGAGCTGAGATATGGAAACTCAAAATTTCGACCAGAAAAAAAAACGACAGTGTTACCCCTTACGTTTTTTTTTGGGGGGCGAAAAATTAAGTATCCCCAATCTTCTCGAAACTCTGGATTATGATAGAGGGCCATGAGACTTAGACCTGAGTGCAAAAATGGAGGCTCTAGACCCTTCCAGAGCTGAGATATGGAAACTCAAAATTTCGACCAGAAAAAAAAACGACAGTGTTACCCCTTACGTTTTTTTTTTTGGGCGAAAAATTAAGTATCCCCAATTTTCTCGAAACTCTGGATTATGATAGAGGGCCATGAGACTTAGACCTGAGTGCAAAAATGGAGGCTCTAGACCCTTCCAGAGCTGAGATATGGAAACTCAAAATTTCGACCAGAAAAAAAAACGACAGTGTTACCCCTTACGTTTTTTTTGGGGGGCGAAAAATTAAGTATCCCCAATCTTCTCGAAACTCTGGATTATGATAGAGGGCCATGAGACTTAGACCTGAGTGCAAAAATGGAGGCTCTAGACCCTTCCAGAGCTGAGATATGGAAACTCAAAATTTCGACCAGAAAAAAAAACGACAGTGTTACCCCTTACGTTTTTTTTTTTTGGGCGAAAAATTAAGTATCCCCAATTTTCTCGAAACTCTGGATTATGATAGAGGGCCATGAGACTTAGACCTGAGTGCAAAAATGGAGGCTCTAGACCCTTCCAGAGCTGAGATATGGAAACTCAAAATTTCGACCAGAAAAAAAAACGACAGTGTTACCCCTTACGTTTTTTTTTTTGGGCGAAAAATTAAGTATCCCCAATCTTCTCGAAACTCTGGATTATGATAGAGGGCCATGAGACTTAGACCTGAGTGCAAAAATGGAGGCTCTAGACCCTTCCAGAGCTGAGATATGGAAACTCAAAATTTCGACCAGAAAAAAAAACGACAGTGTTACCCCTTACGTTTTTTTTGGGGGGCGAAAAATTAAGTATCCCCAATTTTCTCGAAACTCTGGATTATGATAGAGGGCCATGAGACTTAGACCTGAGTGCAAAAATGGAGGCTCTAGACCCTTCCAGAGCTGAGATATGGAAACTCAAAATTTCGACCAGAAAAAAAAACGACAGTGTTACCCCTTACGTTTTTTTTTTTTGGGGCGAAAAATTAAGTATCCCCAATTTTCTCGAAACTCTGGATTATGATAGAGGGCCATGAGACTTAGACCTGAGTGCAAAAATGGAGGCTCTAGACCCTTCCAGAGCTGAGATATGGAAACTCAAAATTTCGACCAGAAAAAAAAACGACAGTGTTACCCCTTACGTTTTTTTTGGGGGGCGAAAAATTAAGTATCCCCAATTTTCTCGAAACTCTGGATTATGATAGAGGGCCATGAGACTTAGACCTGAGTGCAAAAATGGAGGCTCTAGACCCTTCCAGAGCTGAGATATGGAAACTCAAAATTTCGACCAGAAAAAAAAACGACAGTGTTACCCCTTACGTTTTTTTTTTGGGGCGAAAAATTAAGTATCCCCAATTTTCTCGAAACTCTGGATTATGATAGAGGGCCATGAGACTTAGACCTGAGTGCAAAAATGGAGGCTCTAGACCCTTCCAGAGCTGAGATATGGAAACTCAAAATTTCGACCAGAAAAAAAAACGACAGTGTTACCCCTTACGTTTTTTTTGGGGGGCGAAAAATTAAGTATCCCAATCTTCTTGAAACTCTGGATTATGATAGAGGGCCATGAGACTTAGACCTGAGTGCAAAAATGGAGGCTCTAGACCCTTCCAGAGCTGAGATATGGAAACTCAAAATTTCGACCAGAAAAAAAAACGACAGTGTTACCCCTTACGTTTTTTTTTGGGCGAAAAATTAAGTATCCCCAATTTTCTCGAAACTCTGGATTATGATAGAGGGCCATGAGACTTAGACCTGAGTGCAAAAATGGAGGCTCTAGACCCTTCCAGAGCTGAGATATGGAAACTCAAAATTTCGACCAGAAAAAAAAAACGACAGTGTTACCCCTTACGTTTTTTTTTGGGGGCGAAAAATTAAGTATCCCCAATTTTCTCGAAACTCTGGATTATGATAGAGGGCCATGAGACTTAGACCTGAGTGCAAAAATGGAGGCTCTAGACCCTTCCAGAGCTGAGATATGGAAACTCAAAATTTCGACCAGAAAAAAAAACGACAGTGTTACCCCTTACGTTTTTTTTTTGGGCGAAAAATTAAGTATCCCCAATTTCTCGAAACTCTGGATTATGATAGAGGGCCATGAGACTTAGACCTGAGTGCAAAAATGGAGGCTCTAGACCCTTCCAGAGCTGAGATATGGAAACTCAAAATTTCGACCAGAAAAAAAAAACGACAGTGTTACCCCTTACGTTTTTTTTGGGGGCGAAAAATTAAGTATCCCCAATCTTCTTGAAACTCTGGATTATGATAGAGGGCCATGAGACTTAGACCTGAGTGCAAAAATGGAGGCTCTAGACCCTTCCAGAGCTGAGATATGGAAACTCAAAATTTCGACCAGAAAAAAAAACGACAGTGTTACCCCTTACGTTTTTTTTTTGGGGGCGAAAAATTAAGTATCCCCAATCTTCTTGAAACTCTGGATTATGATAGAGGGCCATGAGACTTAGACCTGAGTGCAAAAATGGAGGCTCTAGACCCTTCCAGAGCTGAGATATGGAAACTCAAAATTTCGACCAGAAAAAAAAACGACAGTGTTACCCCTTACGTTTTTTTTGGGGGGGCGAAAAATTAAGTATCCCCAATTTTCTGAAACTCTGGATTATGATAGAGGGCCATGAGACTTAGACCTGAGTGCAAAAATGGAGGCTCTAGACCCTTCCAGAGCTGAGATATGGAAACTCAAAATTTCGACCAGAAAAAAAAACGACAGTGTTACCCCTTACGTTTTTTTTTGGGCGAAAAATTAAGTATCCCAATTTTCTCGAAACTCTGGATTATGATAGAGGGCCATGAGACTTAGACCTGAGTGCAAAAATGGAGGCTCTAGACCCTTCCAGAGCTGAGATATGGAAACTCAAAATTTCGACCAGAAAAAAAAACGACAGTGTTACCCCTTACGTTTTTTTTTTTTGGGGGGCGAAAAATTAAATATCCCAATTTTCTCAAAACTCTGGATTATGATAGAGGGCCATGAGACTTAGACCTGAGTGCAAAAATGGAGGCTCTAGACCCTTCCAGAGCTGAGATATGGAAACTCAAAATTTCGACCAGAAAAAAAAACGACAGTGTTACCCCTTACGTTTTTTTTTGGGGCGAAAAATTAAGTATCCCCAATTTTCTCGAAACTCTGGATTATGATAGAGGGCCATGAGACTTAGACCTGAGTGCAAAAATGGAGGCTCTAGACCCTTCCAGAGCTGAGATATGGAAACTCAAAATTTCGACCAGAAAAAAAAACGACAGTGTTACCCCTTACGTTTTTTTTTGGGGGGCGAAAAATTAAGTATCCCCAATTTTCTCGAAACTCTGGATTATGATAGAGGGCCATGAGACTTAGACCTGAGTGCAAAAATGGAGGCTCTAGACCCTTCCAGAGCTGAGATATGGAAACTCAAAATTTCGACCAGAAAAAAAACGACAGTGTTACCCCTTACGTTTTTTTTTTTGGCGAAAAATTAAGTATCCCCAATTTTCTCGAAACTCTGGATTATGATAGAGGGCCATGAGACTTAGACCTGAGTGCAAAAATGGAGGCTCTAGACCCTTCCAGAGCTGAGATATGGAAACTCAAAATTTCGACCAGAAAAAAAAACGACAGTGTTACCCCTTACGTTTTTTTGGGGGGGCGAAAAATTAAGTATCCCCAATTTTCTCGAAACTCTGGATTATGATAGAGGCCATGAGACTTAGACCTGAGTGCAAAAATGGAGGCTCTAGACCCTTCCAGAGCTGAGATATGGAAACTCAAAATTTCGACCAGAGAAAAAAAAACGACAGTGTTACCCCTTACGTTTTTTTTGGGGGCGAAAAATTAAGTATCCCCAATTTCTCGAAACTCTGGATTATGATAGAGGGCCATGAGACTTAGACCTGAGTGCAAAAATGGAGGCTCTAGACCCTTCCAGAGCTGAGATATGGAAACTCAAAATTTCGACCAGAAAAAAAAACGACAGTGTTACCCCTTACTTTTTTTTTTTTAGGCGAAAAATTAAGTATCCCCAATTTTCTCGAAACTCTGGATTATGATAGAGGGCCATGAGACTTAGACCTGAGTGCAAAAATGGAGGCTCTAGACCCTTCCAGAGCTGAGATATGGAAACTCAAAATTTCGACCAGAAAAAAAAACGACAGTGTTACCCCTTACGTTTTTTTTTGGGGGCGAAAAATTAAGTATCCCCAATTTTCTCGAAACTCTGGATTATGATAGAGGGCCATGAGACTTAGACCTGAGTGCAAAAATGGAGGCTCTAGACCCTTCCAGAGCTGAGATATGGAAACTCAAAATTTCGACCAGAAAAAAAAACGACAGTGTTACCCCTTACGTTTTTTTTTTTGGGCGAAAAATTAAGTATCCCCAATTTTCTCGAAACTCTGGATTATGATAGAGGGCCATGAGACTTAGACCTGAGTGCAAAAATGGAGGCTCTAGACCCTTCCAGAGCTGAGATATGGAAACTCAAAATTTCGACCAAAAAAAAAACGACAGTGTTACCCCTTACGTTTTTTTGGGGGCGCGAAAATTAAGTATCCCCAATTTTCTCGAAACTCTGGATTATGATAGAGGGCCATGAGACTTAGACCTGAGTGCAAAAATGGAGGCTCTAGACCCTTCCAGAGCTGAGATATGGAAACTCAAAATTTCGACCAGAAAAAAAAACGACAGTGTTACCCCTTACGTTTTTTTTTTGGGCGAAAAATTAAGTATCCCAATTTTCTCGAAACTCTGGATTATGATAGAGGGCCATGAGACTTAGACCTGAGTGCAAAAATGGAGGCTCTAGACCCTTCCAGAGCTGAGATATGGAAACTCAAAATTTCGACCAGAAAAAAAACGACAGTGTTACCCCTTACGTTTTTTTTTGGGCGAAAAATTAAGTATCCCAATTTTCTCGAAACTCTGGATTATGATAGAGGGCCATGAGACTTAGACCTGAGTGCAAAAATGGAGGCTCTAGACCCTTCCAGAGCTGAGATATGGAAACTCAAAATTTCGACCAGAAAAAAAAACGACAGTGTTACCCCTTACGTTTTTTTTGGGGGGCGAAAAATTAAGTATCCCCAATCTTTTGAAACTCTGGATTATGATAGAGGGCCATGAGACTTAGACCTGAGTGCAAAAATGGAGGCTCTAGACCCTTCCAGAGCTGAGATATGGAAACTCAAATTTCGACCAGAAAAAAAACGACAGTGTTACCCCTTACGTTTTTTTTTTTGGGCGAAAAATTAAGTATCCCCAATTTTCTCGAAACTCTGGATTATGATAGAGGGCCATGAGACTTAGACCTGAGTGCAAAAATGGAGGCTCTAACCCTTCCAGAGCTGAGATATGGAAACTCAAAAATTTCGAC
>NW_024121209.1:345232-475113 GCF_016745375.1 Pimephales promelas | reverse complement strand
AATCTCATTACAATTTACAGAAGTAACTAACTAACTAGCTTTTGAGTAACTACCCCAACACTGTAGATTCTGAAATTAATTACATGCTTAAGAACGGTCTTGCTGTACCATCATCCTCAAGTTGGTCATCTCCTTGTATTTTGGTTTCCAAGGTAGATGGAACATCTAGGTTTTGTACAGATTTTAGAAAAGTGAATTCTGTTACAAAACCCGACTGCTTTCTGATGTCAAGGATGGATGACTGTGTAGATCAGGTGGGGTCTGCCAGGTTTGTCAGCAAGTTTGATCTACTTAAAGGGTATTGGCAGGTGCCTTTGTCTGAGCGTGCTCAGGAAATATCTGCATTCATTACGCCGTCGGGACTCTATTCTTATAAAGTGATGGCATTTGGTTTAAGAAACGCTCCAGCGACGTTGCAGCGCCTTATGAATCGTGTTGTGTCTGGTTTGAAAGGGGTTGTGCAGTTTATCTGGATGACTTAGTCGTTTACAGTGATAGGCCTACATGGCACTCTCACCTTCAGCGCATCCGGGCTTTGTTTGAGAGGCTGGCTGAGGCGAATCTCACCATTAATTGGCTGAGTGTGACTTTGCTAGGGCTACTGTGACATATTTGGGCCGTATAGTGGGACAGGGCCGGGTGGCTCCTGTTCAAGACAAGGTGAGGGCAGTGGAGAGGTATCCTCAGCCTTACAACAAAAAAGGAATTGCAGCGTTTTCTGGGTCTGGTAGGTTACTATAGGAGTTTCTTTAAGAACTTTTGTTAACGTGTGGCTGTTGAACTCGTGTTAACGGAGCTGTTGAAGGCCAAGGTTAAGTTTGTTTGGTCCTTTGCATGCCAGCAAGCTTTTGATAGTATCAAATCCCTGTTATGCTCGTCTCCTGTGCTAGCAGCCCCATGTTTTGATAAAAACTTGATGCTTCAGGTAGATGGCCGCCAGGTTGGAGCAGGTGCAGTATTGCTTCAGGAGGATGATCAGGGGGTGGTAAGACCAGTTAGTTTCTTTTCTAAGAGTTTTAACCATTACCAGTTTAATTACTCGGTAATAGAGAAGGAAGCACTGGCGCTTTTTGGGCACTGCAGCATTTTCATGTGTACATAGGAGGTGCACCACTCATTGTATACACAGACCATAACCCTTAACGTTTTTACAGTCATTTAAGTGTCCAAATCAAAGACTTATGAGGTGGTCGTTGTTTTTGCAGGCCTAAAAACAACCTTGACATTCGGCATATTAAAGGGGCAGACAGGGCCGGCCCGAGGCATAAGCGAACTAAGCGGCTGCTTGGGGCCCCCTGGCCACCAGGGGGCCCCCTAATCGAGGTTTTAATTTTTAATTTTTTTTTTTTAGATGACTTAAACAAGTGACATAAATCAATTAATGAATGAATATGACTGAATGAATAGTTCAAGACAACAAAATTCTGATTTAATGGTCAATATACCTGCCTACAAGTTACAACTGCTGCTCTGTCTGCCAGCGTTTAAGTCATACGCATAATCTTCTAGACACCTCGCGCGTGCATAGACAATTCGTGCGCAACTGCGCCTAGTCACGGTATCGGTTTAAGTTGGAGAAAATAGCCCGCAGGAGAACTTATCCTTCAAGGTGTAAGGGTAGCAGTTTGAATAAATAATAAACATAGCAGTTTGAACTCTTCTCCACTTTATTATACCACACATCAGATCTCCAAACACCCGCCCACTCCAGTAGCCTAGCAAGTGCGCACGACCATCTACGGCAAGCCCCGAGGGGAAAAATACATTGCATACACACATACAACGAGCGCCAGAACATCATAACCGGTATTATAGTAACAGACTGTGTTGATTATGTCATGTACTATATAACAAAGTCTGTTTACAATAATAATAATAACAATAATAAAAGATTTTGAGGATAGTTACTCTGTATTGAGACAGTTGAGAAATAGGCTAGTAATATTTTTAGTTTTCAACAATAGCTGAGACCCAGAAAGTTTTTTTTTTTTAATTTAGTTTTTTTTTCATGTCATCACATTGTTTAGAGCATAATAAACAAATGGTAAAAAAAAAAAAAAAAAAAAAAAAAATTTTGAAAAATTTATATTTTATTCATATGTAATACTTTGTCCTCTGTAGTGGACACCAGGACTCAGTTGTTAAAATTAAATGACATACAATGTGTAGGCAAAAACAATGGGATTTTTTTTCCAATCACCAATACATTTGGGGTTTCAGGATTTTTTTAACTAAAATTGTATAAAGATGATTATCAACTATGTTATGAAAGATATAATGGAATTAATTGATACACCAATTTACTTTATGCAATATATGGGTAAAATTGGCCATAAATTAATATTCCCATTCAATGCAAAGTATCCTATACACTGTATCTAATTTGGACATTAATGTGTTCTTGGAGCAACATTTAATGAGGAAAGAAGTGTAAGCATTGGCGTAATAATAAGCAACATTTTAATAATAATATCTAATATGTCATAAGAATATTGACGTATAATTTATTTAATATTCACTTGTTATGTCTCCCAGAATGCCTGATAAACATGATTTATGTCCTGATTCTCTACAGTGGACATGAATGAAATCAATGCCCTGTAACGGAAAGTCATTTTTTTCATTTGAAACCCCATAACATTTTCATGAGATGTTGGTTGATGAAATACAATTTGAAAAGTAGTTAGATTTAAATTATAATTACAATATATTACCATATTTCAATAAGAGTGCTACATTTGATCACTAAATTAATGTTAGACATTTTTAAAGACCAAGGAGAAGTTGTTTTCATGGTGAAACCTCCAAACATTTGGTATCTCTGTATTGCCCTGAATGTGCTCTTTACAGGACATCCAGAAAAAAAAATGTGACATGCATGGTGTCAGAGAAATACACTAAAATATAATGTCCACTACAGTGGACAAAAGTCTATTCCTGGGTCCCAGGAGGATAGGCCAAAGTATCATTGCTCTTACGTTTCTAATTTCTCAGTTTTGTCATAATTTTAGCAAATAATTTATTGTATATGTTTTGAGACGGTTTTAAGACTGTTTTCAAACTTTTTTATTTAAGTAGGCATCTATTTTTTTATTAATACATAACCTCAGTGTATTCATTTATAATGTATCATTTTTGCGTGACATTTATGTCAATAATCGTCAAACACAGGTGACTCCGCGTCGTGGGAGGGGCCCCCAAATTAAATTCTGCTTAGGGCCCCCAAAAGGCTCGGGCCGGCGCTGGGGGCAGATAACGTCATAGCAGATGCGCTATCACGGGCCCCTATTATTTGAATGTACTATGACACTTGTGCTGCCGGATGAGTTGCCAGGTACCAGGTTGCTGAAGATTGGGTGGGAGTCATAGCAGGCCATGCGCAGAGGGAAGTCAGGTGTATGTTCATATTTTTGTTATTGTAAGTAATTGCTGAATTAAGGTACATAGGGTAGTAGGTGATTGTAAGTTGGTGGGCCGGTGTTTCCCTTTGGAACACTGACTTTAAGGGGAGAGAGGGAGGGGGGGGTATTGCAAGGCTGATGTGTTCTTCTGTTTTGAGGAGCTGATTGCAGAGGTCCTTCCCGATTGAGAACACCTGGTCCCAGTGCGCCAGAGGAGATAAAAGCTCCACCTCCAAGATCGTCGCGCTCTCTGATCCTCGCTACCAGCAGTCATTTGTTTTGGTTTTGTTTCATGCTTGTTTTTTATTTTAACACTACAACACTTTACGCCACGATCACTCATCCACACTTACACAACTGAGGTTGCTGACTAACCCATCCCATTATTCAGGTATTGTTTGATTACTTTACGTTATAATAAACCTTGTTTAAATCAATCGCCAGTTTTTGTCATGGCCTTTTGAGCTCGGTCATGACACATGCTACACTAATCACAGCATCATCATCAAGCACATCATTTTCTAGTAATAACCGCCCACACTTTTCTCTGTTTTTATGCCCACAAAGTGCTTTTAAGATTATATTCACTAACTCTACTTTCAGCAAAAGTGCTTATTTCACTGTATTCGTCATGGATTTGCGTGAAGCTGGTGACACTGGTGAAAGTAAGTTAGCTGGTTACATAAGGCTCTGCAGTAATTGCATCTCATTATCGCTGAAGTCCCGTGGTGTGTGGGGTGATCCCTGGGACGTGGGCTGGTGTGAACCCCAGCTCAGGGAATCCCTGAGTTTGCCTGGTGCTTGCATCATCCCCTTCTCTCCTATAGGTTTGTCTCCTCCGCTCTCTGCCCACCTCTCCATGGCAGTAGGACGAGGAGTTGCTAGGTGGCCAGCTCTCCCTCTGTTCTCTCGCTGGTTTTCATTCTCTCTGTTCGCTTCCCCAGAGACTGCGGAGTTTGCACAGACTGTTCTGACGCCAACGGGAGAAACCCTGTTACACTGCATCAGCTGGGACACGAAGAGGCCCACATAACAGTTCTCACCCACTACAATGAAAAAGCAAATTTCTGGCCGTATATTAACCAGCTCACAGTTCCTGTTTTTCTCCTCCATCCACCCTGTACATTCATTTCTTTAAATATGTATTTTTGAGGTGTGTGTGTGTGCTTGTACATTTAAGTCTATTTTGACTACTTAAAGGAGTAGTTCACTTTAAAAAAAAACTTTTGCTTATAATTTACTCACCCCCATGTCATCCAAAATGTCTACATCTTTCTTCAGTCGAAACGTAATTAAGGTTTTTGATGAAAACATTCCAGGATTTTCTCCATATAATGGACTTCATTGGGAACCAAACGGTTCAAGGTCCAAATGAGAGTTTCAGTGCAGCTTCAAAGGGATTTAAACGACACCAAACGATGAATAAGGGTCTTATCTAGAACCCTTCGAGTCATTACTCGAAAAATATTTGTTCATTTTGATGAACGAGTTCGAACAGGAGAGTCACGAACGCTCATCACAGAACAGAGCAAGGCGAGCATTTGTGCTTATAAAACCTAAACTTTGTTATTTATTTTTTAAATGACTGATCGTTTCTCTTGATAAGACCCTTATTCATTATCTGGTGTCGTTTAAAGCCCTTTGAAGCTGCACTGAAACTCTCATTTGGACATTGAACCGTTTGGTCCCCATTGAAGTCTATTATATGGAGAAAATCCTGGAACGTTTTCTTAAAAAACCTTGATTTCTTTTCGACTGAAGAAGAAAGACATGGACATCTTGGATGACATGGGGGTGAGTAAATTATCAGCAAATTTTTTTTAAAAGTGAACGACTCCTTTAAAGTCTCCATGTGGTGAAAATCTAGCTTTAAATGTGGTTTATGTGTCTATGGTGTGTTTTTAATATGCTTTAAAACAAACTATTGCAGATTCATAAGTCAACAACACCATTTCTGACAATTTTCTTGTTAAAACTGCAGTGACCCAAAGACAGTCGCAAAAACACGGTTTCGCTGGTGTTTCTGACGTCACAAACTATCTTGTAAACAATCAGGTCAACATGTGATCGTCAACGAGTGGATCTCTGAGCCGGTGTGAGTGAGCGGAGGCGGGGATAATTTGCATATTCAAAGAACCAATAAATGAGCAAGGGTGTAGAGTTACATTCACGTTATTTTAAGGCATGAAGACTTTATTTCAAGGAAAAAAAAATTAAATATGTCATTTTGGTGATCAAAAATGAGTTTTAAGGGATACAATTATTGACTACATGGGAACTTTAAGATTTGGCTCAGAAGTGTGTTTACTGTTGTGGAGAAACTTTCTTTTTTTCCCCCTCAAAGCACAAATCTAAAATAAATTTTAGATGCATGCAGTGTCCCTAGAAATTACTTGAATGCTTAAGACATGCCATGTGCGTAGACGAAATGTCAAAAGTGTCAGTAATGAATATGAAGTAGCACAACTGTATCGAACAGTGATAATAATATAATAATAGTAAATGTTTCTTGAGTAGAAAATCAGAATATATGCACGATTTCTGAAGGATCGTGTGACACTGAAGACTGGAGTAATGAGCTGTGCATCACAGGAATAAGTTATATTTTACAATATATTAAGCCTTGGTAATCATAAGAGACTTCTTTCAAAAACAAAATTTAACTATATATATATATAAGAATATTTTAAATTATTATAGTATATAATAGTTAAATTTTAAATAAGTGCCTAGATTTTTGTGGATCAAAAAGTATAAAAGGATTGAATGATTCTGCATGACCAGCAGAGGGCCTCGTTTGATAAAGAAAGACAGTGATGGCAGTCTCGAAAACAGTTTTCAGCTCATTTATTCAGCAGCTCCTGGCTGTCATACTCTAAAAACTTGAATGTTGTGATCAGGAACGAGAACAAAAAGTATTTTCCCTCCCACTAGTTTTGATATTTTGGTTTTCATAGTTTTTACAAATAAACAAACAAATGATATCTCATTGGTAAATTTGTCCAGGCACAGTTAAGGAACAACATGTCATTTATTATGCAGAACTGAAAGAAACACTACTTCTGTACTGTTGCATAGTTTTTGTCTAGATAAACTTTATTAACGAGTGATGCAGTAATACTATATAGATTTGCATCAAACTTTATACTTTCTCAATTTAAAATGAATGATTATAAATCCTGCCTAACATTGTCATATAACATTCAAAATCGAACAGCTGTTATCTTATAGTGGCTACAGTCTTTGCATTCTCTTGTTGATTGATATTTCTTTAACAATCTATAACAAGACACGTACTGAGTGACATAACAGCAATGTATTTCAGTTACACAGAACCAAAACCTAAAATCTAAACTTACCTTAAAGTCCCCGTGAACCGGAAGTTGCAAACGATTTTTCTCCAGTGCTGTGACGTATTTCCAAGTGAAACGGAATATTGAACAGAGGGCAGGATTTTACTCTAGCGCTCCTCCTCTCCATCTCTCGCTCATAGCAAACTAACGGTTTGAGGGGAGTGGTTAAGCGTTTCCCCACCCAAGCTGTGAAACCAACGTCATCAGAAAAAGAAACCGTTCAAAGTAAATAGGTTCAATTTTGATTTCACGGGGACTTTAAACTTAAACTCTATTCTTCTCCTGCTTCGCAAACACAGACTCTTCCTTCAGGAATCTAGTTAGACCTTGCACATTTTTTGAAGTGATTATTGAAAATTTCGATATTGCATGCAGAGCTATTAAGGGAAGTTAGTTGGGATGTGCATCAAAAGATGATTGTGTCATTCCTGAATCATAAAATGTCAAAACTTCAAAGCATTTTTAAGCACAAGTCAAACACATTTCATCAAGCATCAGTAAAACATCATGTAGTTTATGATGTGTACTTTTTATTTTGTTTATTAGTTTACTGGCGTTTCATGCATTAGCGATTTTTATGTCATTTATCCTTAGCATTTCATCGCAATGGACTTTCTCACAGGAAAACAAACCTTTATCCGTGTCCCTGTCGCATGCTGTTTTTGTTTGGATCATGTCTAATGTTGTGGCTTTCTCTCTCCTTCTCTCTTCCTCTCCTCTTGCTTTCTCTCCTCCGCCCCTCCATTCTTGTCCTCCGGTAGCCATAGCAACATGTGCTGCGATGGTGCAGGGCCTCTGGCAGGTGACACAATGCGTCTAATTACTGGCACTTAGCTCAGCGCTAATTAAAGCGAGCTCAGCTAATCGGGGGGTCAAGTGGACCCGCTGATCCATCCATCCTTTACCTTTAGCCTAAACATCCCCAGCCCCTACAAGAGAATCTCTCTCTCTCTCTCTGTGTGTCTGTCTGTGTCGCTCTATCAGACAGCTGGCATCCGCACGGGGGTTGAGGGTTTGACCTTCCTGCTCTCCAGGCTCTCTCAGCATCCGAGTAAACAGACAAATGAATCTCTACAAAGGTGAGGGTCAATTTATCTAATTTGGTCGAGGTTGGTCAGCCAAGATTACCTTGCCTCTGCTGTGAGGAACACTTCTCTCTCTCTCTTGCTCTCTCTTTTTATTTCTCGCACGTTTTTGGTCTCATGTTCTACACGTCTCCAACATCACACGTTCATTCTCCTCTGCAGCAACTTTTCTGTTCAATGATAAAAAAAAAGTATTGTATCAGTACTATGGAACAGTGACGCTATCATGTACAGATGCCTATGGTATTACCATGATATATGGAAACCATGTTATGACCATGGTACCAGATTAATAATAATAATAATAAAATTCCATGCTATAGCCTATGTGTAGTACAGATAAAAACAAAACAACAACAAAAAAACAAAAAAAAAAAAACAGGCTTTAACAGACTACCATGTCCCAAAAAACAACATGGTCATATCCTATCATCATATCCAAAAAAACATGGTATGCCATGGTATCATGTCCAATTTATACTATATTTTATAGCTTTATAAAAAAAAATTGTAGTGACTTCGACATACATACATAGTGAATTCACCTTTGTTCTTTGCAATGTTCCTCACTGTTGTTCAGGGATCGCGGTCCCTTTAAATGTTCTGTATGCGTGATGACGTGAGACGCTAGTCAGCGCGATTTTGAGTTTTTTTTTGTGTGTGTTTTTGACAATAATAAACGACACACGCATTTAGTGTGCTCAGTGTGAGAAGTTGTCTCTTGCGATTGACTATTTCCACAAAATAAACTATATTTAAACTACTATATGTAGTACATACTGTATATATTTGAAACAGTTGTGCTGCTTAGCTAATATTTGAACTGATACATTTTTTTCAAGATTCTGTGATAATTTGATTTCAAAACAGCATTTATTTGAAATAGCAATCTTTTAAAACATTATAAGTGAGTTTACTGCCACTTTTGTTCAATGTAATACATTATTTTTTACATACTATAGAAAAAAAGTACTTGTTATATAATATTTAAACTATTTAGGATTTGAATTTCCAGCAAAAAATAGCTAACTAAATAACTACATTTTATTAAATATAAAACAAAACAAAATCTCTCCTCAGACGGTTACAGTTCTTTCTTTCTTTCTCATTCACTCATTCATTTTGCTCCATCATTTCTGATTTTCGTTCTGCCATAGAACACACACACCTTCCTCTCCTCTGCATAAAGATTCATCCTACCTTTGACAAATGAGGGCAGATGAATATTAGAGTTGCCCTGCAGAGGAGAGACAGATGTGGAGCATACATGCATACGAGGAGACGGAGGGATGGAGGGATGGATGGAGTTTAGAGGAGTGGATAAGGTCAGAGCTCGTCAGCGGGTCCGCTGTTTACTGATGTTTACCTTGGAGCCCCTGCTGAGGGGACACCTGGCGTGCTGTCATCATCTACCACACACACTCAGACATGCAAACACACTGAGATGCACGCATAAACACTCAGTCATACACTAACACACTAAATGCACACACACATACAAAAACAGGTGATAGAAGGCATTGTTGGAATCACCTCTCATAATCAGATGCCACTCTCAATTCTTTGTGGCGTTTAGAGCTCTCCATGGTGCTGAAACCTCTCTGTAATCCACAAGCACTTTTAAAAGAGAGAGAGAGAGAGAGAGAGAGAGAGAGAGAGAGAGAGAGAGAGAGAGAGAGAGAGAGAGAGAAGAGATGAAGCCTGTTTTCTATATTTAAAACAGGCTTCATTTTTCTATTAACATGTGCTTGTTTAGACAGATTCGAAGTGTATTATGATAAGTGTCCGTTGGGCATTTCTAATTTTTTCTTCTAAATAAATCAAATGCACTTTCAGTATACATCTGCAAACTTTTGTCTACTTACTCACTATGGAGACTGTTGAGATCCTTCAATAATCTATTGTTTGTTGTCCCTTGTTCTAAATACAAATCTATGCACGATTGAGCTTTTTGCGATTGTGCCACAGTCTGCTGTGGAGTTGCTCCTTCTCTGTCTAGTTTTAAATCAGCTCTTTTAACCGTACTATTATTCTTTAGCATTTAATAGTGTCTAGGGTCCTGACTTTTGACATTGATTGATGTTTAAAGCAAATGTCTTATAAAAATAACTTGTACACACCTGTGGAATTTGCATTGCTTAGCGACATTCAGAATTTGAATATTCAAACTAGACCTGAATTCAAGTTAGAAACTTTAGCAAGGGTTGGAACTAAACTCTGTAGGACTATGGGTGGCCCTCCAAGTAGTTTAAAAACCCCTGCCTTATGTCCGGTACACATTGTGTGATTTCGTCTGGTCCCAGACAGGACGAAAGATGACTAATCATGCTCAAGGCTCCTAACGGGGGTCCGTACAGTGTGAGAATTTCAAAGATGGCCACTGTCACAATCTACCAACCAAAGATAGCCTGCGATCACTTTACAAAACATTGTCTTTGTGAAAATTTATGTAAGAATGGTTTTGTAAATGATTCCAAATTTGATCCGTTGTTCTGTTTCATAATTGTCCAAGGGTTTGGTTAATTGCAGATTGATGACTGCTTTCTACAAAATAAATTAACTTTTGCAGTTAAAGGTGCATTGAAACAATGCTTAAGCATGCTTAAACAATGAGCCCTTCTCTGATCACTGCGATCGCCTCTATAATCCTGTACAGTAAAATAAATAAGAGGGATTCGGGCTCGAATTTGAGACTGGGCGTGATGTCATGCGCGTTCACGCTCGCCTGGCTATGTCTGGCAGGTTTGTGTATTCACCGCCATTCTCCGTATCAGAGAAGACAACTCGAGCGACACAACTTTAGTCAACTTTCGACAAAAGTAGAAGATGGATTCAAAGAGACTGGCTTGTAGTTCATTCCAAACCCCAACGCAAACTCCACGTCAGACAAAGAAAGTAAAACTTCTGTCTAGTGCCAAAATAGAGGACACTGACAGACAGGCCCGAGCAGGTAATATTTAATATGAAACAAAGTCTCAACTTTAAAATTTGGTCAGTCAAAGAAAATTAAACAATAGGCCTACAGTTTTGTGGCTCTTGTGTCTTGAAAGATTGCCTCAGTCAAAGCCAAGTTCAAATCCGCGACGTTAATCTACTAATTCTCATGACTGCTTTGTTGGACACAAATGGTGGATTTAGATTGGTCCGAATGTCAATCAAACTCCCTATTAAGTATGAATTTAGGCTAATTTAAAAGTTAAGTGCACACTGCCGCATCAGCTTTTTATAAGCGAAAAAATGTTTCGTTTTCAAATTAGCACCAATTCAGGGCACAGTAACAACAGTGCTGCTCCGTAAGACCGCACCATTATGCATGCCCATGCAAACGTGCGCACTTCCAGAAATCCGGAGGCCACTATGGACCAAAACTTGCGCGTTTGGAACCGATGATCGGAATCGAAAACAAATTTTCTAAACGATTCCAATGGCATTGTTATTTTTGAAACAGTTCCAAGTTGGAACTGGTTCTCGATGCCAAACCCTACCCAGAACCAAACCTACCATAACCGAACAAAGCTCTGTGCGTGTTATATTGACGCTAAAGGGTTTTTCGAAATTTCAAAAGTGTCACTATATGATGCCCTAGGATGTGAATGCGTTGACAGTGACCAACATAGGGTCCGTCTCAATCAGCACCCTAGTTCAGTAGTCAGGGGACTGATTTGGGAGCCATTTTAAGGGCTCAATCGCAGAATGCTTCCACTGAACTGAAAATTTCCCCAAATGCACCGTGAAAACAAGGGAACGATATTGCTCACTATGTTCCCTTAACGGATGTTCTAAAGAACCATAAATCACGTGAATCAACTCACTACACATAATGGAACGCGATAGATGTTTTTTCCCCAAAATACGAACCATTATCAAATATATTTCAGAATAAGCATATATGGCTAGACAGGTAATGAACACAATCTAGCTAACTTTTATAATTTATTTACGGCTGAAATTATGCAAATTTATGCAACAAGTAAAATATTGATCATAATGTACTTTAAATGACATTAAAAATACTACAATACAGATGTCAGTTGTTTATAAATACCCAACACATTCTCATCCTTTGATGTCATTTAGGTGACGCCATATGACATTTCGTCGAAATACTACGCACATGATGGCACCCTTTAGCGTCAATATAACACGCACTGTTATGGGTAGGTTTAGGTCTGGGGTAGGGTCTGCGCCTCATATTGACGCTAAAGTATGCCACTCACCTATATGATGCCTTGGGTTCTGTGTGTTATATTGATGCTAAAGGGTGCCATGTGCATAGTATTTCAACGAAATGTCATATGGCGTCACGTATATGATTTCAAAGGATGAGAACGGGCTCAAATACCTGAAGTGATGTTGTTTGTCATGTAGCAGGAAATAGCTACCCTATCTCACGACCAATTCGTACGAATTCGTACGAGTGATTAAAAAGTGCCTAATTCGTACGACCTCACTCGTACGAATTCATACGATTTGTCTAAACCCACGTGATGGTTAGGTTTAGGGGAGGGGTCAGGGGTAGGTCATTCATACGAATTCATACGAATTGGCCAATTCGTTAAATATGTACGATTTAGCAAAATCGTACTAATTTGTACGAGTGAGGTCGTATGAATTGTTCCGAATTAGCCACTTCGTAAAATTCGTACGAATTCCCGTGAGATCGGGTTGGAAATAGAGTCATCAGTGTCTTTATGTGTATAGAGAGCCAGGGTCCTTACTGTCCTTACCAGTGCCTGAATTTGGTTCTGGTTCACGACCTAGGAAGCTAGGGAGTTGACTGAGATGCACTCGGCTCACAGTATTCTGATCACACACACCTAGACATTGTTAAGCTGCTAATCATTTGTCTGGTCTCGTCTGTGCAACCCACAAAGACCATTTAAACTCCTGTGTATCTTACTGTACCTGTGGATCACTTACCCGTCTGTTTTCCATCGTTTGATCTTCAGTTTAGTTTCTTCTTTGATCTCCATTGACTGTCTATTGTATTTATGTTGTCCCCCTCCCTTGTGGTATCTGCATGTCCATCTGCAATAAAAAGACTGTCACAACTCCGAGTTAAGTGCATCCTTAATTCTATATTCACATGTTTACTCACCTGTATTCCTGTCACTCACATAATTCGGCCTCATCAACCTCACACCAAGGTCAATCGTTCCCTCAAGAAACGTGTTTGTGAGTTTTTCTATTTGACTAATGCAGTACATTGTGAGGATGAGACTCTCATTTGTTTCTTCAGAGCTGGCATTAAAGAACCCCTCAGATTTGTTGCTGCCTGCCAATGGTCCCTGAGGGATGTTCTGCCAGTTTCTGAATCCTTCTGGCCCTTCAATTGATTGTATTCCCCTTAACCATTGGAGCAGTGGAGGAGGGCCTCAGCCAGGGCTGGGGGAACGCTACAGTGCTCTGGGCAAAATAGGAATATGAAGCCCCTTACTTAAACATTTTTAAAAGGAAAAAATGCCACTTTGTCCACTACTGTTGACGGGTGTAATGAATTACTTGACTCACAATTTAAAAAAAAGGACCTCTCTGGCTTTGGCTGCTGCAAACTCTTCTTGGAGTAGCCTAATCCAATTTGTGACAGATTTGATGCTCAATTCAAATTTTGGCCAATCCATTCAAACGATCTGTTTACATGCACACATTTTAAGAGGACTGAATTCATTCCGATTGATGAATTTGAATGTAGTGTTTACATGAACACTAAAAAAGTGTTTGGATTGATGTGCACGTTTATCACAAGCTTCAAATTGGAACTGATTTTTTGATATGCGCGCATGAATATACAGAGTTTCCTGCTGTTCACACATAATAACTATTCTCCTACATTGGTTCTTTATTTGTTTTAAACAGCAGACTTTAAATACATCTCTGGTCATAACATGAATATTTGTGCCGTGCTGCTAATATTTATCACGCAGTAAAAATGCCCCTTCCTGCGCCCAAAACCTAACACAGTCTCAATCATATAACTGACGTGACGTCTTGGGACGTCTTTTGACCATCGATCCTGGGACGTCATAGAACTGACGTTTTACCTTTAACGTCAGTTAGGTGACGGGGTAGGTTTAGGTCTGGTCTAGGGTTAGGATCCAATAATGTAATTTAACCGACGTTAAAGGGTACCCTAAAACGGCGGATGTTGACGTATGGTCAAAAGACGTCCCAAGACGTCACTTATATGACGTCTTGGGATGAGACTGTGCTGCAAAACCAGTCATCTATCCGAATCCAAATCCAAAATCCCAAAACAAGAACTGGTGGCCTGGTGGGGCGTTGTCATGCTCCACTTCACACACGCTGAGTGAGGGAATTTTAGAATGATGGGACACTTATTTATATGACACTGTATTCAACATGAAGAAAAGCTTGTTTCGTGTGTTACATGTCATTGCATATGTGCAGTCCTTTCAGTTTCGGTTCGATCAAGTGTTTACATGTCCTCTCGATCAGATTAGATGAAGGCTTTTCAATTAGATTGAGCAGTCAATACGATTACTAATGGATTATTTGGTTGCATGTAAACGTATTATCAATCGCAGATAGTTCTTCACGTGTTTGAGATGCTCGTGCTCATCATGTTGCAGTTCTCTTTAGTGTTTGGCGCCCTGGGCAATTGCCCAGTTTGCTCAGTGTTTCAGCCGGTCTTGGCCTCAGCCTTGTCAATCCAGTTTCTGCAGGACCTCCACAGTCCACTCCAATCATCCCAGAACCTCTAGAGTCTGCTCCAGATTTCCCTCTTGTTGAAGTGTATCTTACCTGTAGATTACACGTCTGTTCTTCATAGTTTATTCTTCAGTGTAGTTTCTTCTTTTTCAGTGTTGATCTCCATTAACTGTCGTATCTCTGTTGTCCTCCTTCCGTGTGGTACTGTATCTGCACTGCTTTCCATCCTCCAGTCATGTGGTCCCAGACCTCCCATGTGGTGCCGGTTCTCTCAAGTCCGGTGATCCTTTGTTTCAGCCACGGAGGCCACTTCTTGCTCGCTAGTCTCGGCCTCTCTGGCTGCTCCTCGCTCACTCACTCATCTTGCCACCGAGGCTGCCCTTTTGTCCTTTGTCTTGGCGACTCCTCGTTCACACCCTTGTATTGGGCGTTGTTTCCACCATGGTGGGCAATTCTTTCTCCATTGTCTCAGCTTCCCCCTGTGTCTCAGCCATAGAGGACACTTCTCGCTCCCTTGACTCAGCTTATGTTGCCCTTCTATCTCCCTCCCTCCTTTAAGCTCCTTCGTCTCGGTCCCTCAGCTCTGCCTCTGTGGACGCTCCTTGCTCACACCCTGGTACCGGCCACGTAGACTGCTCCTCGCTTTCTCATTTAGGCCATGGAGGTTGGGAGAGACACCACGGCTTTATAAAGACCATAATAATAATAATAATAAAAATAATTTGTTACATTTATAAAGTGCTTTTCTTGGCACTCAAAGCGCTTTACATATGGAAGGGGGAAATCTCCTCAACCACAACCAATCCACTTGGATGATGCGATGGCAGCCATATTGCGCCAGAATGCCCTCCACAAACCAGCTTACTGGTGGAGAGGAGACAGTGATGATTAGGAGGCCATGATGATGGACTAGGCTTCCGCCAAACTTGGCCAGGATGCCGGAGTTACCCCTACTCCTTTTCAAAGAACATCTTGGAATTTTTTTAATAACCACAGAGAGTCAGGACCGTGGTTTAACGTCTCATCTGAAGGACATTGCATTTGACAGTATAATGTCCCCATCACTAGGTGTTAGGATCCACACGGACCACAAGGTGAGCGCCCTCTACTGGTCTCACTAACACCTTTTCCAGCAGGAATTCATGATTTTCCCAGGAGATCTTCCATCCAGGTACTGACCAGACTCAACCCTGCTTAGCTTCAGCCTTGGGCTACAGGGTGATAGATGATGATAATGTTTGAACCTTAGTTCCCATGGGTGTGTCACGATCATAGCGCCACCTACTGACAACAGGAACTGCCACAATCAATGCTGCTCGCAAATGTAATATTTGTTGTATTTTATTCGGTTATCTTATTTATATATATATTTATATATATATATATATATATATATATATTTACCATATTATTATCTCAAAAGTTGGGAACCCCTGATTTAGAGGACTAACCTCTTCAAAAAGTGGCTTGTGTGTACATGCTTATAGAGGGAGTGATACTAGAGCCACAGCGAGAGTGAAAACTGAATAAATATATGATGAGCGAGAATTTTGTTTCACATGCCATTTCTGAGAAGTAAACAAATGTCAGAGCAGTTTGTATTATGTGCTTGTGCAGCAATGCAACATTTGTCTGTAAGTCCCTGTGCAGTCACCTCATAGCACTGCTCATTACGGATCTGATTCAAAGTGTTTCACTTACCACACACACACACACACACACACACAACAAAATTCATTGTCTCTCCCCGATGAACAATTCACACATGAGAACATGCACTTGGAAACATGTCAACATGCACACACACACATATAGCCGTGTGTTTGCTTAAGGGGGCATGAATGACACAGGAGTGTTCTGACAGTCGCCTGGAAGATCTCACAGGGCAGGAGGGAGATCAGTAAAAAAAAAAAACTATTTGTTTCTCCATTCTAGATTGATGAGCATGCACTCACACACACACACACACACACACACAGTGAGTCACCATGGCTCATTGAGGCCACGCTTTACCAAACTGACAGCAGCAGGTCTGTGGGCAAGCACAGAAAAGGAGGAGAGGGGTATGCTAGAAAAATGAAAGAGAGATTGAAAGCGGGGATGGAGGGACAACAGGAAACAATGAGGAGGAGAGAAGTTAACGTAGGAAAACACAGACAGCAGGAGAGAGAGAAAGTCCCTGTGGCACATTGTTATATGGCGTGTTGTGGTGTCACTACAATACAATTTTCGTCTCCCCTCCAGCGATGTTATGATGGAACTAGCTGGATGGATCCAAACTTTATAAATATACAAATCCGTATTCATAGAGTTTCTCACCAACATCCTGGTCATGTAGTCGAAAGGGATCTGGAGAGGTTAGGAAGCTGTTGTGCTTGTGTTGTTCATGTTCATTTCGGATCATATTACATGAGGGGGCAATTACATGTGAATGAACCGAAGAGAACATTCTGTATGGCCACACAAGCATCCTACTGAAAATCATTTGTTAAAGGAGACACAAATTATTCAATAAATATGACACTTGGGTTTATTATTATTTGTGTCAATGGCTGCAGGAACGCATTTTAATTGCATTGGGAATTTTGAAACAAAGTTCTGTTTTTCAGAGTTTTTTTTTTCATTTTTCATTAATTAAATTAAATGTTAGTTCATGTTGTTTTTATCTTTTTGAATTATATGAATATAATTCAAAAGCAGATTGATATTAATTTAGGATATTCAAAAGTTGAAAAGTTGAATTTAGATGACATGGTCTAAACCTTTTTAATTTTTACTTAAAGCTACACTGTGTGATTTTTACCCCCATCTAGCGGTGAAAATGTATATGACCATCCAGTGAATATGAGTTTCTGTTCCTCTCAATTCCGATTTCGTTTTAACTCCTACGGTGGCCAATGTAGTCCATGATTAACATGGCTTCCAGTTCGACCTCCATGAGCGTTAACTCAAACGTAAATGCAAAAGGCGAAGCTTGAATTAACGGGTATGTCCTTCTTTGGCTAATGTACTTTCAAGATGGAGGGGCAACATGGCAAACGACATTAGAACCCCTTACCCGTATGTATTTTCAATGGCATATTTTACACTCACGAGAATACTTTATTACTTGAACAAAGTAAATAAACATTAATGAGCACATATATTTTTGAAGGAACTAAGTGTTTTTAGCTAAGAATAAACTAAAAGAGCTTTAAGGTTAATTCACGTCAAGAACAATAACTGATCTATAAAGTTTTAGGCTGCGTTTAACTCCATTTTTAGACATTCATTTCCCCTCAGGGCCCTTCGTCAAGTGGACGAGGAAAATTTTTTTGGACAGACCCTTGACACCTCGATATGTACATTTCAGAAAGATCCATAGACCACAATGCAACACGATTGTGACATCAAAGCTGCAGGCCGCAGTGTTCACACTTAATTTACCCACAAGTGATCAAGGGCTTAAGTCAGGGGTGTCCAATCCTGCTCCTGGAGGGCCACTGTCCTGGAAATTTTAGCGCCAACCCCAATTAAACACACCTGAACCAGCAAATCCAGGTCTCACTAAGCACAGAAACGTCAAAGCAGGTGTTTCAAGGCCAGTTGTAGCTAAACTGTGTAGGACAGTGGGCCTCCAGGACTGAGTTTCGTGGGATCATCACTGAGAGCGTCCAAAAGTTGAAAAGTTTAGAAATGCTCAAAATCAGGAGTGTAAAATGTTAGCCGGCAACAAAAAGCTGCAAGGTTAAGTGATGTCTGTCTTGAGTATTTTAAAATATGCACATTGTGCTGGGGTTTAGTGCGAAAAGCATGTTGATATGCTGCTCTGCAGTTGTTACATACACCTAAAGGGTGAATTCAGGGTGATTGGAACACTTTTTCCAAGTGATCTCATAGGCAAAAAGTGTCCCAGTCATCCTGAATTCACCCCTATGTACATAGGCCTGCATCAGTTTGGAAACTTTCACTGCAAATATTGATTAGAGTTTATAAAAGTTTGTTAAATTGAATCTTTAATCTTTAAATATTTACTTTTGGCATACAGAAACAAAACTTTCCATCATCTCCATCAATACAGATATGTATAGATATGATTATATAGGCCTTGTGCTAAAAAAAAGAAAAAAAAGAAGAAGCGTGCATAAAGAAAGAATATATTTAAATGATCCAAAAAAAAAAAAAAAAATAATAATAAAAAACAGCACCGCCCTCCCCCAAACACTTTTAAAGCACCCACCCATGTTTAAATGTGTTATGTTCATCATAGGGCTTTTGTTGTAGTTTGCAATAAGTGTGTTATTAATCGCTTGGTCACATTGTGAAAGTGAGGATGCGTGTGTGTGTGTGTTTATGTAAGCTGTGCGTCAGTAATACCGGGGAAGCCCTTTTCCACCCACCTGCAGTTTGGCGCATGAAGTCTTTTAACACCAGCCGTTTGTTTCCTCCTCCACTCCTTGCTCCCTCCGTCGCTCTAAATAATGGAACAACAGCCTCCTGATATTACTTCATAAATATTACATCAATAATCTGACGCTAATGTTTTTTCCCAAGTTATAGTTTCCTAAACAGCATTCGCATTCACTCCTCATAGTCACCAAATCAACCTGTCCTCTGAAACAAGTTATAAACTAAAGTTCTATGATGAAAAGATTCTGTATAATACGATTTATGATGAAAAGTCCTAAGGCATTGTGGTTGCATGCAATTTAATGTAATGTTTATGAGTTAAATTATTTATTGAGGTGCTTATTATTGAATACTCTTTATAAGCAATGTTTATGACATGATGTCACTTGTCCGAAATTCATTTCATCTTGTCCCTCAATTAGGAGAGAGAGAGATTAATAATAACAATAATAATCATAGATGAAAGCATTGAATTGACAAAACGTATCTTTAGAAGTTAAGGCATTGCAATGCATTTGCTTTATTTATGTAGATTAATGCCGTATTGCATCACACAATGAGAGCCATGTTTTTTTTTTGAAAAGCAATTATCATTTTTTATATAATGAGTTGTTTTATATAATTAGTTTTTAATTAATTAATGTGTCCCCATCTGTATTAAAAGCCCTAAAAATGTGTACACAGAAATGTGCTTACAATGGGCCTCCACTATACTTCCATTAAGTGCACATCGGTCATCCGTCTCTTTAAAAGGAACTTCTCTCCTGTAAAGGAGTGTGAAATAGCTCAACACTGGACATTATCAATCCCCAACACATCTACTGTAACTTTAAGGGCTACCTTGATCTATTATGTTGTATTTTAGTAAATAATTGATGTTTTTCAGTTTTGAGAAGAATATAGCGTGCGCGGTTGAGTAGCGGGTGGAGGTGAGATGGAGGGTGGGTGTTTCATTTGGTTTGTTTGCTTTTTTTTTTTTTTAAATTGTGCCGCTGGTTGCCGTGGAGAAACTGAAGGCTATAACTCATTCCACTCAGCGTTGTCAGGGACGACAGAGCTACAGCACTCATGGAATTGTTTATATGGCTGTAGTCTTCCATTACTTGGAACATCCCAGTAATGGAACACGATTTGAACTCAAACCTTTTTTAGATTATAGAGTTAAACTTCCTGATCCCTAAAGTAAACATTATATCAATACTGTTATGTCAGTTAGCGGAGAGTTCAGGAGAAGCTTTTGTGTGTTTAGCCTGCATTGTACTCTCTTCTGGAATCTGTAAAATGTGCAGCACAGACAAACGCTGAGGTAATACAGTAATCATCAGGAACAGTGTTAAAAATAAATGTTTATAGGGATAGTTCACCCAAAAATGAAAATTAAGTCATTAGTTCACTTTTGAAAAAAACTTTTGCTGATAATTTACTCACCCCCATGTCATCCAAGATATCCATGTCATTCTTTCTTCAGTCGAAAAGAAATAAAGGTTTTTGATGAAAACATTCCAGCATTTTTCTCCATATAATGGACTTCAATGGGAACCAAACGGTTCAAGGTCCAAAAGACAGTTTCAGTGCAAACTGCAAACTGTTCAAAAGGCTTTAAACGATTCCAGACGATGAATAAGAGTCTTATCAAGCAAAACGATCGCTCATTTAAAAAAAACAACAACAAAGTTTAAGTTTTATAAGCTGGTCGCCTAGGGTTGCCACCTTCAGTGAGGCAAAATAAGGGACACCACACGAGATAAATAAATAATTATATTAATTAAAAAAAATGTGTCAATGGTATGGAACTGGTTATTTCAACATGACAACTTGACAGCTCAACAATAAACCAAGAGAAAACATGTGAGCTTGCAACAGAAAACATTTTATATTATTATTTTACATTTTATTATTTTACTTATTTACTATATATATATATATATATATATATATATATATATATATGAACCAGTAATCATGTTTTTGACAATTCTGCATGGATGGGATATTTTTATTGTTTTTATTAACTCACATTGATTTTGAATTTCATTTTGAAATTGTTATGTAATTGTTTGTCTATTTTTTAATGTAGCACTTGTAGCACTTTTAAAACTTTCTTTTAATTGCCATAAAGTGTGTATTACAGATATGACCGTAATTTAGTATGCATATATGATTAATATTTAATAATACCAATTATAATGTATTTATTAATCTGTTTAATAACATTAACAAATATAATAGTTGTCTGCAAGCTCTGACAAATGTATGGAATACTATGTTAATATTATATATTTATTTTTCAAAGAAAAAAACAACAACAAAAAACAATAGGCCTATACCGCATGTTCTCTAGACTCGTCACTTTGGAAAAAAAGACACTAAAATGCATTCATGCGCAAATTAACTACTCTACTTCTTCTTGTGAAATTTATTTTATTATAATTACTATTAGTATTATCTATAGGCTACTGTAAAATCCTTATTTGTTTATTCAACCATGTGTGGGTCTATGTAAAATTATGTCCGTTGATATGACTATTTGTATTATTGGTAAGAAAATCTATTTATGTATTTATTTATGTATTCAGACATATTGTTAATTCTATAGTAGCCTATTAAAGGATGAAATTCTCTAGGTTTTTATTTTCTCCACAACATGCACATTTTTATTATTAAATATGTTTTAAATATATATCGCTGTTATTTCTAATTATAACTTATTTAGGCTACTCATTGCCACTGACACTTTCCAGCCAAGTATTTGTTTCCTCCCACTCTCGTCATTACTTTTGCACACACTTTCGTTTCAGAGGTGGACGCATAGGCAAGACCCGCCCTCTTCTGACTCTGATTGGCCCTGAACCTGATGGTATATTAAACAAACCAATCAAACCAACAATGGCAGCGAGTATTACCCAATCAAGGGTAGAATAGGACGAGTCTTCACAGAATGCGGGGGTGGGATGATTTGCATGGGATCATGCGTTCGGAAATACGGGACAAACCGCGTCCCGTATTGATTCAAAACGGGACGCGCTGTTTACTTCACAAATACGGGACGATTCCGTATTTTAAGGGACGGGTGGCAACCCTATGGTCGCCTTGCTCTGTTCTGTGATGCGCGTTTGTGACTCGCCTGTTCGAACTCGTTTATCAAAATGAACAAATCTTTTTCCGAGTCATTTGGTTCATTCAACGAACGAAATGAACGAATTGACTCGGGAAAAGATTTGTTCACGAACGAGATCGAGTTCAAACAGGAGAGTCATGAACGCGCATCACAGAACAGAGCAAGGCGACCATTTGAGCTTATAAAACTTAAACTTTGCTATTAATTTATTAAATGAGCGATCGTTTCGCTTATTCATCGTCTGGAATCGTTTAAAGCCCTTTGAACAGTTTGCAGTTTGTACTGAAACTGTCTTTTGGACCTTGAACCGTTTGGTTCCCACTGAAGTCCATTATATGGAGAAAAATGCTGGAATGTTTTCATCAAAAAACTTAATTTCTTTTCGATTTAAGAAAGAAAGACATGGACATCTTGGATAATATGGGGGTTAGTAAATTATCAGTAAAAGTTTTTTTTTCAAAAGTGATCTACTCCTTTAATTGCTCACTCCCATGCTGTACCAACCCCGTAAGACCTTTGTTCGTCTTCCGAACACAAATGAAAATATTTTTGATTAAATTTGAGAGCTGGATCACTCCTCATAGGCTTCCTAAGGGATTGAAACTTGACAGCCCAGAAAGTCATTGAAGAAAATGTTTAAACATTCCATGTGACAACAGTGGCTCAACTATAAGTTTATCAAGTGACAAGAATACTTTTGGTGCGGAAAAACAAACAAAAATAACAACTTTATTCGACTATTCCTTTTCTTCCTTGTAGGCCTGAGACAAGAGTTCAAGAGATTTCCACGACGCATGTGCGAGAACTGAGAAGAGGACATTCTTCTTCTACTTCTTGTTCAGTTCTCGCGCATGCGTCGTGGAAATCTAACTAAAGTTAAAAAAGTGAAATCATAATCAAGGACGCCTTTAAATAGTCATTTAGCAGTTTAATATTTACAGACACAAGCCTATATCGCAGTTTAATTTAAAAGTGTACTGACCTGCTTTTTATTTATGTTCAAAAATGTTACAAATTTCATGAAACTCTGTGTTATACAGTGAATTTAGTTTTTACGACTGGATTCCGCGATTCCGTTTGCGTTTGCATGATCGTGTAAATCATAGGGCCCTGTGAGTGTAACTGTTGCATCTAACACATCCTGAAAAAAGCACATTATGGCTGATGCAGTAAAATCAAACCTGCAGTCTCCAAACATTTCTCTCTTTTGAGTTTTCAGATCAATGCCTGTGTCATATTTCCATCTCCTTTTGACTTGTTCTTTCGCTCTTTGAAATCTCATAGCACACAGCGGAAGACCACTGGAAATATGCGCTATATGTTCCTCTTAACGCTATTGGAAAAATGAATCTCCATTACGTCTGAAAGCTTTCCCCGGCAGTCAATATCTCTGATATGCACAGAGAGATTGCAGAATGAATCATCCATGGGCTTCGCGCTTGCACAGCCAAATACAGGAGATTCAGTGTTGCGATGGCGCCCGAGAGTTATTCTCAGACATGCGCTCTGTCACTATTGTGGCGGATTCAATACGTGGAGATGTCCGATCGCAGTGTGACATCCTTGAGAAGCCGTTTGCAGAGTGTGTCATCAACACCTGGCTTTGAAATGACTTGTGAAATGTCTTCTAAGTGAAAGCAGCAACAGAGATTGAAGTGAAAAAAAGTTGCATGTAAGACCACATTAACCACATTAATCTAATAGAAAAGAAAGTTTGAATCAAAGCTGACCTAACCTGATAATAATAACCATCACTTTTTGTCCAAGTTAGATCCTCCTGAGTGGAACAATTCTATCGGAAACACTTTTAATGGAATTTGTTTTGCTACATATGCCTACATGGAGGAAGAAAAGGGCACGTACTGTTTTTAAAATAAATGAAAAGAAGGTTAGAAAGTATCGATCTTCAAAGCTGAGCCAAAAGCATTCACGTTGAAAGGAGTAGCGCTAGTTTGTGTGTGTGTGTCACTGGCGTAGGAGGCTGCTGGCTCTCCCGATACAGCTCCGGAGCGCTGCTGAGGGGGCGATTCGGGATGGCCGCTGCTGGTGATGGAGTTTTCCGTCTCCCCAGCCTGTTGTCAGAAGAAAGACCCCTCCACCCCCACCTCCACCCCCGATCCCAGTCCAGGGACAAACTCTCCACCTGCCAATAAAGCCTCTGCTCCACATGGTAGAAACCTGCATGAAAGCACTGTATGTTCCACTCATGTCAAATGGGATGTGATCGCTCATGACTGGGACAAATGTATATCCTAAAATGCTTTCATTATGTTGTAGCCTGTGTAAGTAACTTCCTGTTGCTGTCCAAATGAAAGGCTAAAACATTACTAAATAATAGCCTGCTTAGTCTTAAAATAAAGGGCCCAAAAGAGGGTTTTTACGGCGATGTCATTGAAAAACCATTTTGGCTTTCCAAAATAACCTTCAGTAATAACAGTTCTCAAAATATCCATTTTTTTGTATTTGTGTGAAAAACATTTAAATAATCTTAAAGATCTATTTTTGTCCATGGAAAGGTTCCATGGATGTTAAAGAGGACCTATTATGCAAAATTCACTATATTGTTTTTGAACATAACTGTGCCCTCATGCTACGTTCACACCGGACGCGAATAGCGCGTCAAATTCGCGTCTACCGCGTCTAGTATGACGCTTGACCACTTCGTGTTAATTCGCACGTCAAGAGCGAAACTGACGCGGGTAAAATAAAAAGTTTGAAGCGAAATTTATGCGTGTCCCGCACGTCAAAACCAAAACCCTTTGACGGCCATCTTTGTTTATGCTGATCGAGAGATTCACCGCACTGTATTTGCTCTGGAGAGCTAGAACAGCGGCGTGGGGATCATCGTCGCCGTATTTGTGTCCACCGGACCCTTCGGAGGCGAACCGTTTGGCTAGTTTCACCATTTGCTCACTCCAAGAGCTGCGCTGGATGACGGCCGCTGTCGGCGGTACTTCCGCCTGTCCCGCACCCAGTTTGATGACCTGTTGTCCCGCATCGGAGCGAGGATCACCCTCGCCCTCATCCATCTAATCTAGCTGTCATTTATTTTTGTTTTGATGATAAATACAGCCAGCTATTCACGCTATTCACGTCCGGTGTGAACGTAGCATCAGTGTGTGTTCACAACCACCCTACTGTGGTAAAAATCCATCCACTCCTTTTATTTTCCTCATAAATCTAAAACTGTGTCTCAAAATGAGGTGTTCAGGAATGTCATCCAATGTGACGTCACATTGGAATAGGCCCCGCCCACGAAAGGCATGGAATCTTCCCTATTATCTTTGCCCCTCCCCCCTAAATCTCCTCACCATGCAGGGGTGCGTTTCCCGAAAGCATCGTTAGCCAACTATGGTCGCAAGTTCCATCGCTATCAGCATAGTTCAATGAGTTGGTGTTTCCCGAAACCATCGTTCCAACGAACATTCGGAAACAGAATCGCAAAGTTGTGTGGTTTGAACGACAGCTCTCGACCTGTGGTTAGAGGCATCGTTTCTATATTTCATGACATTTGAAGGTAATAAATCCTTATCTTGAGCAAAATAAGCAAGCTGACATTCAGTACAACCGGTGCCTTTTATTCAGCGTACATACAAATGGAATTTACTCCTTTTAGTTTTTCAAAAGATTTGAAGTAACGTGTTTGAAGAGTGCGCATGTGCGAACGTGCTCTACTATGCAAGAACGAGCCAAATATTGAGTCTGGTAAATTAATAAAGCAAAATAACTGAGAACAATTAGAAATAGTCCTCAGATGACATGTCTGTAATTTATATAAAACAAATCTAGCGTTAATTGGATCTCAAACAGTTTCATTAAAAGTAGTTATTACTCCACCATGTGCGAAACCAACGTGGTTGAACGATACTTTGCGACAGTGGGTTTCGGGAAACAGTCGTGACTAGCTAGTTGATTTTTCCAACAATGCATCGTACTATGGTAGTGAAACAGTGAACTACGTCATTGTAAGGGAAACGCACCCCTGAGCATTTAACATCAGCATTCAAGTAAGAAATGTATTTTCATATTAACAGCAGGAAGTAATGTATATTATACTGCTGTCACTTTAATACACAGATGTAATGCACATGTTTATGTTCACAGACATAACTGACTGTTTATGCAAACTTTGTGTGTTTTTGACGTAACATTGTGCGAATTTGACAGTTTAAAAGCAATAAGATGTGAAAGAGAACTTCTGTCCCGCGCAGTCTTTCTGTGTGCGTGATTCGAGTGTGTGTGATTAGAAAACCATGCAAATAAACTTTCATGGTGACGAAAAACTGCAATGTCACGTGAGCATGGCTGAGATAGAGATGATAATCAAAACCAAACAGATGTTTTGCTAGTTTTTGGTGGAGAATTTATTTACTTTGTTAGCGCACAATACTGGTCTTGTGGCGAACGGTTAGCCATGCAAGTTGATTTGCAGAAAATCATTTGTTTATCAAGGAATGCCATTCCAGAGCATGCCATTGATTTTTAGTAAGATTTTATTTAATCTTTAATAAAAATCAGAAAATTTGCTTCCGCTCTGGAATGGAATTCCTTTTCTGATGATGTCAGTTTGACGGCTTGGTATGAATATCCTTAACCACTCTCCTCCAACCCTCAGTCTGCTATGAGCAAGGGATGGAGAGGAGGTGCACTAAAACAACCCCGCCCTATATTCAATATTCCGTTTCACTTGGAAATACGTCACAAATCTGAGGTAAAGTCAGTTGCAACTTGTGGTTCAGGGGTGCGTTTCCCGTACAACGACGTAGTTTGCTGATTCACTACCATAGTACGATGCATCGTTGGAAAAATCAACTAGTCACGTTTCCCGAAACCCACTGTCGCAAAGTATCGTTCAACCACGTTGGTTTTGCACATGGTGGAGTAATAATACTTTTAATGAAACTGTTTGAGATCCAACTGACGTTAGATTTTTTAAATATAAATTACAGACATGTCATCTGAGGACTATTTCTAATTGTTCTCAGTTATTTTGCTTTATTACCAGACTCAATATTTGGCTCGTTCTTACATAGTAGAGCACGTTCGCACATGCGCACTCTTCAAACACGGTACTTTAAATCTTTTGACAAACTAAAAGACGTAAATTCCATTTGTATGTATTCTAAATAAAAGGCACCGGTTGTGCTGAATGTCAGCTTGCTTATTTTGCTCAAGATAAGGATTTATTACCTCCAAATGTGATGCAATATAGAAACGATGCTTCTAACCACAGGTCGAGAGCTGTCGTTCAAACCACACAACTTTGCGATGCTGTTTGCGAATGTTCGCTGGAACGATGGTTTCGGGAAACACCGACTCGTAGAACTATGCTGATAACGACGGAACTTGCGACCATAGTTGGCAAACGATGCTTTCGGGAAACGCACCCCTGATTGACTCTTCATTGACAGCAGTAAAGAACCTTTATTATTAAGGTCATGTTACTGTTGCATTTTCCTCTTTTTCTCTTTCAGCTTCATACTCAACTTGTATTTTTCTCCGTTGCCCTTGGTGACCTGACAATAGTGTTGCACGCTGTAGATTCACAGAAAATATACTGTAGCTGTAATGATTTCTTTTTCTTTTTTTTTGGCCTGAAAGGGTGTAAAAAGCTCAAAGTTAAGTGCATGTGTGCTTTTTTATATATAAGCGCACTCTTTAACCTCTGTGTTTTTGTGCATGCTGCTCTGTGGTGAAAATCATATTAGCTGTAAATGGCATGAGAGTTTGTCTCTCTTCCCTCCACCTGCAGCCGGCTGTATTAATATGAGGATTGTTGAACAAAGCTGCAAACCTTTCCTTGGCAGGATGTGGAACATGCAGTTCAGGGAAGGCAAACATACAAAATCCTACATTTACTGAGCGTTCAGTTTCTGCATGATCTGTGTATGTCATAAGGTCTGTTGTGTAAAGCTTCAGTATAGAACTAGTGAATTGTGTTTGTCAGAACTTTGCTATAGGTGGTTGATGGTGGATTTTGCAAAGTTGTGTAACGTTTTGGTTTGTTCATGCCATGTTCCATGTCTGTCATACGTGTGATTCCCTGTTTGTCATGTGATCCTGCCATGCAAAATTGATATGCTTTATCTAATCAATAAAATTGTGGCAACAGATTACAAGCAATATTATTAATTAAATTTGTCAAATTAGAATTGAGTAATAATTAATCAAATTATTCCTTAAAAGTAAAGTTTACACCAAAAAAATAACAAAAATATCTCACTAACAGACAGACGTCAAAGATTAATTGAGAACGCTTTATTTTATATTGGCAACATTGAAGACACCCGATGTTAACAAGCAGAATCACCGAAGGAGAAAAACATCATTTTAAAACAAACCACTTTTTTGGTTGTTGTAGTAAGTTTTACTCATTTTAAATGGTTAACTTTTAAGGAATTGATTTGATTAATTATTACTCAATTCTAATTTGTTAAATGTAATTAATATTATTTCTTGTAATCTGTTGCTACATTTTTGTTTGATTAGATAAAGCATATTCATTTTTACAGTGTGTGTGTCTTGTCATTAGTTAATCGTCTGTTCATTGTTCACAGGTGTCCTATAACTTGCTACAACTTGCCTCCAGTGGTTCCTTACAAGTTGTTTGCTATGGTGTTTCTCGGTGGTGGCTGTTCTTAAGTTTGAACACATTTCTAGGGTGTTCTGGGTGGGTTTTAATGCATAAGTATGGGGTTGTTTTGAGGGGTTTTTTTCTAACACAAGTAACTCTTTATTTTAAGGTGATGTAGTTACATGTACTTACTAAAAACAGTTATTTATGCATAATTACAAGTAAACCTACCTCTAAATGTAACTCTCTAAAGTACATGTAGTTAAATATTACTTCGCACTATTTGAGAAAGTACAATGTAACTACCTTAAAATTAAGTGTAACCTAAAAACATTCAGGAATAAACAGTGCTATTCACCAGCGAAAGCGTAAATGTGAAAATGAAAACATTGAGAAATATTGAATGGTGGTAATCTACTGGCTCTTTAAGAGATTTTAAGCTTGCCTCTTAACATGTTGGAGTGCTGCCCTGTGGTAACAATAGTGTTGGTACACAGGGATGATAATGATAATGTAAGCCCGGGTAAGGCGGGATAATACGGGCTTAACCACTGCTCTGGGATGAAGGAGCGGTGGAGGAAAATAAAGAGAGAGGAAGAGAGAGACAGCAAAACCCTCAGGCGTCCGCCTACTTCTTACCATTCAGACATGATCAAATATCTACACAAACACCCACAAACACTCTCTCAGCAGTGAAGTGCATACAGCTCAAAGGTGGGAGCTATAAATAAGTGATCCGAAATCACATTCTTTTGTAAGTTTAGGTTTTGTAAATGAGGCTTGAGGATTAATCCGAGACTCCGGCGCGGCTCTTCCTGGATAACGTTGTAAACTGATATTATTATGCTCTATTTGTGAGTGCAGTTTAGGACATAAATGGTTTGGATTAAAACAGACTAAATGTCATGGCTCCATTGACTAAGTTTTGCCCACACAATACCTGTACAACAGAGGTGTCTTGAGTGGCTCATAAGAGCTGCTGACTGCAGCGCTCTCTCCTGAGAGCGTTTTTTATTGTGCCCCTGATTGCATCGCTCAATATTATACATCTCCCTCATGTCCATCTCTCTTTCTCTCTCTCCTTACCTTCATTTCATCCCTCTGTTTTCAGCTTTGCTGGTCATGATGAAAATTTTATTTGCCATAGCAACCACTTTTTCTCCTCTTACAAAAAGCACTACGGGTGGTACCATGATGCAGTTATGGTAAAGTCATTGGACTGTGTGATTACCATTTTCATACCTTGGCTTATACTTCAGATACTTCAAAGAGTAATGTATAGTTGCATGGTATAAAAATCTATTTTGTGCATGCATTTACACCATATATACTGTATGTTTAACATGCAACAGGCAGAAAATATTATTTGTCAATTATTATGTGAAATCATGTCATCCATGTTACCTGTAGGTGTGTGTGTGTGCATATATATTGCATTTACATTCACCGACCACTATTAAAGGAGTAGTTCAGTTTAAAAAAAAAAAAAAACTTTTGCTGATAATTTACTCACCCCCATGTCATACAAGATGTCCACGTCTTTCTTTCTTCAGTCGAAAAGAAATTAAGGTTTTTGATGAAAACTTTCTAAGATTTTCTCCATATAATGGACTTCAATGGGAACCAAACGGTTCAAGGTCCAAATGAGAGTTTCAGTGCAGCTTCAAAGGGCTTTAAACGACACCAGACGATGAATAAGGGTCTTATCTAGGACCCTTCGAATCATGACTCGAAAAAAGATTTGTTCATTTTGATTCAAATGAGTTCGAACAGGAGAGTCACGAACGCTCATCACAGAACAGAGCAAGGCGAGCATTTGAGCTTATAAAACGTAAACTTTTTTATTTATTTTTTAAATGACCGATCGTTTTGCTCGATAAGACCCTTAAACATCGTCTGGTGTCGTTTAAAGCCCTTTGAAGCTGCACTGAAACTCTCATTTGGACTTTGAACTGTTTGGTTTCCAATGAAGTCTATTATATGAAAAAAATATGTTCAACTGCAGAAAGAAAGACATGGACATCTTGGATGACATGGGGGTGAATAAATTATCAGGAAAAGTTTTTTTAAAGTGAACTACTCCTTTAAGTACACCTTGCTAGTACTGTGTTGGTGCCACAGATTGGTGCTGCAGATTTTGTCGGCTGCATATGTATGATGGGAATCTCCCGTTCCGGCACATCCCAAGGGTGCTCTATTGGATTCTGTTGACTGTGGAGGCCATTTGAGTTTAGTGAACTCACTGTCATGTTCAAGAAACCAATTTGAGTTGATTCAGCCTTTGTGACATGATGCATTATCCTGCTGGAAGAATCCATCAGAAGATCATACACTACTCATAAAGGCATGGACATCAGCAACAATACTCAGGTGGGCTTTGGCGTTTAAATTATGCTTAACAGGCCCAAAGGGTGGCAAGAAAATATCCCTCACACTATTACACCACCAGCAGCCTGAATCTCTGATCCATGCTTTCATGTTGTTTATGCCAAATTCTGACCCCATCTGAATGTCACAGAGACTCATCAAAACAGGCAACGTTTTTCAAATTGGCTATTGTCCAATTTTGGTGAGCACAAAATAGTAGCCTCGGTTTTCTTATCTTAGCTGGCGAGAGTCACCCGGTGTGTGTTCTTCTGCTGTAGCCCATCATACTCTTCTGCAGACCTCGGTTCTAATAGATAACCAGTGGTTTTTTGAGTTAATGTTGTCTTTCTATCAACTTGAACCAGTTTGGCCATTCTCCTCTAACCTCTGGCATCAAAATGACATTTTAACCCACAGAAATGCCGCTCACTGGATATTTCCTTTTTTATATATAAAAAATATATATACAACATTATCTGTAAACCCTGGAGATAGTTGTGCATGAAAATCCCAGTAGATCAGCAATTTCTGAATACTCACACCAGCCCGTCTGGCACCAACAACCATGCCACGTTCAAGGTCTCTTAAATCCCCTTTTCTTCACAATTCTGATGCTTGGTTTGAACTTCAGCAGATCGTCTTGACCATGACTTGAGTTGCTGCCATGTGATTTGCTGATTAGTTACTATGTACTTACTATAGTCATAACAGTACATTATACATAATCACTAGTAACTAACCCTCAAAGGGATAGTTCACCCCTAAATGAAAATTCTGTCAGTATTTACTCACCGTCATGTTGTTCCAACCCCGTAAGACCTTCGTTCATCTTCGGGAACACAAATTAAAATATTTTTATGAAATCTGAGAGCTAGATCACTCCATACTAGTCCATAGGCTTCTTGAGGGATTGAAACTTGCCGGCCTCGAAAAGTTATTAAAGACATTGTTAAAATAGTCCAAAGTGACTACAGTGGCTCAATCTTAAGTTTACCAAACGACAAGAAAACATTTTGTGCGCAAAAACAACAAAAATAATGACTTAACTTCAACTATTCATTTACTTCTCTCTCCGCCTCGAGTCTTCAAGTTGTCTTTCCTCAAGAAGCCTATGGAATAGTATGGAAGAGTGATCCAGCTCTCCAATTTCATCAAAAATATCTTAATTAGTGTTCCCAAGATGAACGAAGATCTTACGGGTTGGAACAACATGAGGGTGAGTAAATACTGACAGAATTTTCATTTTTGGATGAACTAACCCTTTAACCGTAACTCTTTAGTAAGTACATGTAGTTAATTAATATCGCTCAGTACTTATTTGAGTAGGTACAATGTAACTACATCACCTAAAAAAAGTGTAACCAAAAATTGAAATAAACTTTTAAACATATTATGCAATCATTTAGCGTGATTTATGAATTGTATTACTCATGGGGATTTATTTTTTTCCCTCAGTTTTGGAATGACATGTGTGGGTGAGTAAATGATGACAGAATTTACATTTTTAGGTGGACTTTCTCTTTAATGCATTGATAGTTTGTAATAGTTTGAAACCAGCTCATTTCAACAAACTTCCCAAGCCTGAACTCGCACAAACTTTAATTTTATCCCATTTTGTGATTCTATACCTATCCCTGTCATTACAAAATAAGACACCGACTTTTCAGCTCTTGCCTCAGTCACTAGTTACAAGCAAGATGTCAACATTATTGCGACAGCTCGCCGCTGATTACCTGTGGCCATTTCTTATTTTAGTGCCTTTGCTTCACTTTCGCTCCTCATCTGTCTCTATGGCAACCACTGCAGCCTGAGCTTGAGCCGCCCGCCCGCTCTCTCTCTCTCTCTCTCTCTCTCTCTCTCTCACACACGCCAGTGCTTCCCGCCTCCAGCCATTTTGGGAGTTTTCCCGCTCCAAGGGTTAAAACCTCATATCCGGAGGCCACAGCTGGACGTGTACGGATGGCCGTCGTTTCAATGTCATCTCAATACGACTCTTGACAGCAACGTGTCATTGTCGTGCGACGCGGGCATAAACTGACATTGATGCTAAAGCTAAAGGAATAGGTCAATGTGTCTGTAAATTTGCGAATCTTGCCAAGAACGAGATGCCGGCATTATAGCTGATGTGCCTGTGTCACCCCGTGCCAGACAGGAATTTCCAAAGAGACAAGATGTGTTTTGACGCAGGTCAGAGTGACAGATGTCCACTAGCGGAGTTGGCCCAAAGTCAGTATCGAGTGTCGGGATCACTAGAGGCTAGAAAAGGCAAGATAACAGAAGAGGAAATTACTGTCATTAAGATGACAAATGCCCCAGCCTGTGAACAGACTCTATATACTTAAGAACTAAAGAGCACCATTATATACTGACATGTCTAATAAATGGGCTCACAGAGAGACTGGGGGGTACATAGTGCAATGATACAGAGATACTTATCTAGGTTGTGTTTGAAGTGTACCATACATCAAGAGCAACTTTGAACTCTAAGGCCCTGTTTACACCTTGTATTAAGATGTGTTTTGGTCAGTCGGTTCACAAGTGGGTGAAGCTAAATACAGGTGTGAACGTGGTCTAAAACATTTTGATTTTGACCACTTCCATAGGTTGTCAAAAACTCCTTAGACCAGATTGCTTTCGTAGTGTAAACGCTCAAGTGGTCGAATGCGTTCAAACAGCCACAAGACACCTACTCGCCGCCTATTGACCTAATGCGCAAACATTATGGGAAGTGTGCTAGCCAGACGGGATTTAAACTTTATCATCTGAAGAACCAATTTTGGTTTGAAGACGAAAAACATACCCAGCACAATAGAGTGCCGAAGTGATGACGTCACTTTGTAGGACAACTCGGAAGCTAGCGGCGCATGGGTTCCCTCGGTCGAAAAGCAATGCATTTTCCCCATAGACTTTTGGAAAATCGCAAAAATAAGATCTGTGTTTAACAAAGAGCAGGACACTTACACGTTTTGTCTATCAAGATTATCTTTACAAGTTAATCCAAAATTAAAACATTTTGAAGCCTATATAAAGATTTTAAAAAAACACAATCAGACACAATAAAGTTTTAAAAAAAACACAAACAGGTTATAACTGTGTGTTCTATGTCATAGATCAAAACGTGAAAATATTTAGAGGCTTTGTTCACCACAGACCTTATTTCAGGCGATTTAGCAAAAACCCATTCAGAAATCCCATAGACTTTAGAGCGAGGGAACCGGTAGTGCTAAAATGCTAACTCACTTCCGCGTTTTGGCCTACAGAGTGATGTCGTAACTTCGGCACTCTATGTTCTCTCATCATTCCTGATTTCTAACACCTACGTTTTATGACTGTCAAAGTACAAACGAAAGCTGCTGCTCTGTATGTTTCCTGTCATCTCCGGTCGTGTTCATATGTAAATTGTGCGAGGTTATTTTTTCCATTAGATCGAAATATCTAAGTACATGGAAAAAGCCCATACACTTACATTGACCCTTCCCTCGCAGAAGTGGTTGAAAGTGGACAAAAAAAGTAAATGTGAATATAAAACCAGGTGTAAATATGCAGTTTTTTTTAAAGGAGCTGTATGCAACCCAGATAGCAAACTGACATTGAATCAACGTGGAAATATGACATCGAAACAACGTTGATCTGACATTGTTTTGCTCATCGAATTAACGTTGAACCAACGTCAGATGCGTCATTCTTTCAAAACTAACGGAAAATCAACTTGAAATCAACGCGTTGTTTCAACGTTATGAAAGCAAACCAATTTTCGATTTCATTTAGCTTTGAAGAATGCCGCGTCTGACGTTGGTTCAACGTTAATTCGATGAGCAAATCAACGTTGTTTCAATGTCATGAGAGACGTCGTTTCCACGTTGATTCAATGTCAGTTTGCTGTCTGGGAAGATTGTGGCCAAAACTGGTACTGCAATCACTTTCAAATTAGGGTGTATCCCCACCCCTTTCCCCTTGACTCGAGGTTGCCAGAAATGCTGCAGGATCCAGCAGGTAGGCTGCTACAAGAAGCTTCCAATGGCAAGTGACGAGTCCAACATATTGAGTTATTTTCTGTTCATTATTAATTTCGGACTTTGTCACAAAGTATTTCGGATTCATATCGAGTTTTTTTTTTTGTTTCGCAACGTTAGACTTTTTTTTTTTATCCGATTCCGTCATGTTTGTATCTGCTGCTGTGGTAACAAGAGAAGAGCTGGCAACCCGAATGCCGCAACACTACTGACTCCGCAGATCGGTGGAGGGTGGCGCATCAGACCAAAACACAACATGACAACATCAACATCACAGTGTACTGATATAGAGCCATATCACACGGCTAAGAGTGTGATATTGCGTTTATACAAGTGTGTACAGTAAATACATAAGAAACAATGACAGTTTCTCTAAAAACACTATTTTGTGCAGAACTACTTCCTTAAAGGGATAGTTCACTTTGAAATTCATTTTTGATATGTTTTAGCTTACCTTAAGGGCATCCAAGATGTAGGTGTCTTTGTTTCCACAGTATTTTCAATTTTGACATTTTTTGGTCAAACCGTTCTTGTCTGGCAGTCATACACTGGAGGTGAAGGGGGTCCTCAATCGGTTCACCTCAAAGAGCATGCACAGAGAAGTCAAAATTAAACATGATTTAATGACTTGTACATGTAAGTACACATTGATGGCCTAAGACACGAAACGAGCGGTTTGTGTGAGAAAACGAACAGTATTTATATATTTTTTACCTCTTGTAATCATAGCCATGACAAAATGATCTGACGGCACGGGCGCTTCGGTCTGCGCATGCGCTGGAAATGATCGCTTGCGCGCCTACGTCACTCTTTGTTTATAGAGAGATTTCGGAAGTTTTACCTTTCACTAAACATATTTAGATATACGGGAAACCGCAATGGAAGACAATTTCGGTATATCTAAATATGTTTAGTAAAAGGTAAAACTTCTGAAATCTCCGTGTAAATATTGAGTGATGTCACACGCAAGCGATCACTTCCGGCGTAACATTGAACTGATTCAGTTCGGTTCAGTTGGACATTGCACGACTGATCCAGATCACTTGGATTACACGAGGTAAAAACGATATAAATACTCTTCGTTTTCTCACAAAAAACGCTCGTTTCGGGTCTTAGGCCATCAATGTGTACTTACATTTATGAGTCATTAAATCGTGTTTAATTTTGACTTCTCTGTGCATGCTTTTTGGTGGACCCCCCTTTGCCTCCAGTGTATGACTGATGGTATGACTGATGTATGACTGACGGTTTGACTGAAAAATGTCAAAATTTAAAATACTGTGGAAACAAAGACACCTACATCTTGGATGCCCTTGAGGTAAGATAAAACATTAATTTTAAAGTGTTTTTTAATTAATTTCAAAGTGAACTATCCCTTTAAAGAAGTTGCAATAGTCTTTTTGTTCCCTATTGAGACTCATAGCTGAGTGAAACAGCTTCTCGAACAAGCAAATATGGATGTCTTTCTTGATTTTGTCTATGGGGAATTGATTGGATGGTTGTGGTTTGCTATTGGTGGACCTCATGTGAGTGACGGGTTGTCCCGCCCTCACGCCAGTAACACATCATCAGAGAAGTGAAGAGATGTCGCTGCAAGAGAGAGGGGAAGTTATTTTGATTACGAGACTTAATGACAGTACTTGAATTCTGCCCATTTCTCTATGTTAAAATTCTATCTAGAAAATTCTAAAATTGGATCTAGTGAAATTACTGTAGCTAAAAAACAAAAAAAAAAAAAAACAGGTGTGTGATTCTGTCAATGAAAAGACAGTTATGGCAGCTACTTGGCGAGAAGTTCCGAGAACTTGTAATTCTTCATTTTGTCTTGCAGTACATAATCACACCAGTCTTTTATCTTTCTCTGTGATGGATCGCAAGTCAAGTTTTCACACAGGTTTGACGAATAGTCTCTCTGCGCGGATCGTTTTTCAGCACTAAACCGAGAAATTGGTCTTAAGTATCAGAATGACAGCTGACATTTCCCTCCTGCCTATTTTTGGTTCAACACTATTGATTTCGGGTCACCATCCGATGTCTGCGCTCAGATTCGACCCCTCCTTGTCGTGTAGAGATGATTGTGTGAGTGTGTTGATATGTGATGTGGCAGACAGTTCACCCCCTTCCTCGCTCACATTGTAATCCGCATAGTAGCTGCAGTCTGATATGGGCCTCCTGTGGTGAAAGGGCTGCTGGGTAATGGTGTGAGAGCTGTATTCCCTGGCAGACAGCTTCATTAAAGGCAGTGGGATGGTTCCTGGATCAATCTTCTCGCACAGGGATCGATTGATTCTCTCCTGTGTGCTGGGGATTCCTCTGTGCTCGACCTGTTAACAGAGTAAAGAAGGCCGAAGGGGGTGCGATGTCTTGCTAATTATCCAAGAAGCCCCCGTCGCTGGCAGGGGCTGATGAATAACATATATATATATATATATGACAATGTGGTGTGTGGTCTGTCTTGTAGTTAAACTCGCTCTCCGATATGCGTTTGTTAACCGTCGGCTTTGACATCAGTGCGTTTATGTGTGTGTGTGTTTGAATATGTCGTGTCTGGCAGCGGCCCTCGATTCTCCAGTGGTCCACACTAGAATTAATAGCTCAGCTACTTTCCAAGCTCAGCAATTACGGTTATTAAGATTAGGTAATTGACCCAGAGGGTTCGAGAGTGCTGCTGTGGAGATATGTTTAAGCAAACATCAGCCTCTCACCATAATGAGGGAACACAGATGGAGAAAAACAAAGGCTTTTGCAACAATGTTTTAAAGGTCCAATTCTTCAGGCTTTTTTGAAGCTTTGATTGTGTTTACAGTGTGCAATATTTACCCCTTTTCCACCAAAAAAGAACTGGTTCGGAACTGGTGCTGGTTCAAAGTTGGTTCGGAGTTGGTTCAACTTGCGAACCCGTTCGGAACCTGTTTGTTTTTCCACTGACTAGAGCGGACAGGGAACGATGTCGTTATGTCACATGTGTACGTCAGCAGATTTTGTAGCCTACATTACAAAGATGGATCCCGCCGTCGGACATCACTCGTTCGAATTGGTTATCGCGTCTGTTTTAAGCGATTTGAACGTTTCCTTTTTGTTAAAAACAAAATCTCCTTCATCGCTCTGATTGGTTTTAGGTCTACGCCCCTCTGGAAATTATTTGTCTATGACGCTTTGCCAGACCATAACTCAGTTACAACTGAGAATGGTCTGGTTTTAACCAGGCTAGATGTCATATGCTACGTCCCAATTCGCATACTCTCCATACTAAATAGTATTAAAATTAGAATGAATGTGTACCAAATCGAAGTATGTGTGAGTTTTCCAAAGGTATCGGGATGGTATTCCGGTTGGAATCCGAAGTGCAGATCCGTGTGCACTCTAACGGCTAATATTACCCACAACACATTGCGTGTTGGATGAGGATTCGATTAGAACTACAAACACAAATGAAAAGTGTTAAACTACAAACATGGTGGACGTGCGAGACCGACAGTGAAGTGAGGTTTAGATAAGTGATCAATTATCCGTATCTTACCTGACAAACAATACTTATAAATGCCAACAGCATTGTGAATTTTTATAAAGATATGTTTAGCCATTAACTTTTAAATGCATCATTATGCAAACAGAGGAGATTCTCTGCATGAAAGACCCACGACTGACAGATCAAAACGCTACATTTCTCTCATAAACGCTTGCAAATTAAATTAAAGTGAATGTGGAGGATTTAAGTGACTAGATGATTGACAAGGCAGTTTAAACGTCGGCAGGATGCAAATAACTAAGCGACAGAGCGTCCGTTAAATGTGCAACTATGACAATCACTTAACAAAAAAACCCAAAATTTCACACCTTTTCACCAGCGAGGAAATATCTTTGCAACCACATGTCAACTTGTACATGGGCAAAGATCAAAATAAATAATTTTATTTGGATTTATTTCGTTTAAAATGAATAAATCCTTTTTTTATTATTTTTTTTATTTATTTAATATGGACATAGCAATAACATTGGACGAACCAGATGCATTGTTTAAAGTGTAATAGCACATGTGCTAATTTTCAACACCTGTCCATAGGGGCTTTTACTACAGATAAAAACACATTATAAAACAAGACAAAGATCATTTACACATGGGAACAACTTTGGCCCGATTTCAGCCACTGTTTAAGGTCTCTGGTGAAGATGTTAATATTCCTCTGCAGTTTGAGAATATTTAAGAATATTTAAGATAATACTTTGAGAATATTTAAGATAATTTTACCCATACGTTTCAAACTAATTAGCTGGAAAATAGTGGTTTAGTAGTTGTGCAAAAAGAAAATATACGGCACTTGTTTTTCACAGCAAATGCCCCTTTTTTTCCAGAATGCTGCTTCACAGCATGATACGACTAATTGAACATTTTTTTCATAAGCCCTTATGTACTAAACTATAATTTAGTGCAATTATAGAATAATTTACTCGAACTATTCAGCGCAGCACATTCAGACCTCAATATTCTCAATTGCCCTTTATGATAAATAATTAAGCATTCATAATTTGGAAACCGAGATTGCACTGTGTGATCCCGTGCATACTTCATGCAATATCCGCCATTTCATTGCCTTAATTTAATAAATTAAACATCAACATTATGTTGATACTATGTTAGCGGTGTCCTCGGGGACTTTCTCATTGTGAAGTGTCTTTTCAATTTCCTCTGCATCATTTTCATAATGCGGATGTGCCGGAGCCAAACTGTTTCCCACCTTCTGAGTGTACGCTAACAATCGGCCACCTGTCAGGGCTGGATTTCATCCCTTTTCACTCCGGTTCGGAACGAGCGAGATCATAAGCCACTTTCAGCTTGTGTGGAAACATTCTGTCACGCCATTGTTTGATCAGAGAGGGACAAGCCTGCTAAATAATTAAGAGATCAGCACCCCTTTGAGAGAATACAGTGCTGAGCCCCACACTCAAAGCATCCGCATTAAAACAAGTAATCACGCGCACGATGCTGAAGTTAAATGAGAATGTTTCTTCTCCCTTACATGTATTTTCTCGCGCGTTTGCTCTGTCAATCTGTAGTCTAAAGAGATTTGCTTTTCAAAACAAGGCATGCGAGAGCTTAAAAAGCACGGTTTAATAAGCGCCGAGACACATCCATCTTTGTTTGCTGGAGATAAGTTAAAATGTGCAAGGAAAGCGAGGCATTCTGGGAACGCTGGAGGTCTGCCTGTCGTGCGTCTCCTCCGAATGTTTATTACGCGCACAAACACTTTGTCTTAAAGCCTTTTAATGGAGCTAAAAAAGAAACGGCAGGAAGAAGAAGGAAAAAAAAAATGAGTCACACTTTTCTCTTTACAATTTTGAAGGTGTTTGGCATGTTCGCTTTATGCCATCTCAGAGATTAGGGGATCCAACCAGCTTCTGTTCCCCAGCATGTCCTCTTTCAACTCCCCCCCCTCCTCGCCAGCAGCCCCTCGTGTCACAGAATTAAACACACTCCTTATTTATTTATTTAATTTTATTTTTATTATTATTCATCCGCCCCGGAAAAGAGGCACCTCAGATACCTGTGACTTATAACACGCTCCCAGCCGAGCCTTTGATTGATTTTTTTGACAGAAATGTCCTCATTAGGTCGCTACAAATGGCATGAAAAGACGCACGCCGCAGAGAAGGGAAGAGGAGAGGGAAAGTGGAGGAGAGAGAGGAGGGAAGAAAAAGTTTGCTTGCTTTTTTGACACTTGCCGGCTTTTATCTATGTGGCATTTCCAGAGTACGCTTCAAAGTTGCAAGCATGCATGCGGGCGCACGAGTGCATGATACCCAGCGCCTCTATAATTATAATGCACAATTAATTAAAGAAAAGGAGTATAATAGATTCCAGATGAACCTCTGTGACTAATTATCATGTCTTTGATAGTGGAAGTGTGCAGACAGAGCGAGAGAATGAAAGAGAGTGAAGGGGGCTCAGGGCATGAGAGAAAGAAAGAGGTTAAAAAAAACAAAAAACGTATGGAATGGGAAAGAGATGGTGCTGGAAAGGGGAGTGTTGTTCTCCAACATGGCATCCGGAGATGGGGTTGCACACTTGAATTCAAAGCTTGTTTTCTTAATTAAAGGGTTTAATAGGAATGGGGTTGGGCTGCCTGAAGAGAGAACGAGAGAAGAGAGAGAGAGAGAGAGGATTATGGGGGATAGGCGATGGGGAAGATGAGACTTGAGATAAACAAAAGTTTTTTATTATTATTATTTTTTATCTTTGCCTTGCTCAGATAAGTTTTCTGTGTTCATTTGTGCTACGTTTTCAAGTCCGCCACTTATTTTTGGCATGCGATTGAAATGATATTTTTGGTGCGGCTTCAGATGGCGGCGGTATTAAGATAAGTAGCTTTGCTTTAAGTGTAACACCACAATAATCTCTCATATTGCCACCTTTTAAACTGCTCTCCGGGGGAGCGTTTCTTTTTCTCTTGCGAAATTTGAAGTTCTGAGTACGGCTCCGACCTGGTTTACACTATACACAACATTGACAAGCGTGCAGGGATGTGTATACGGCAACAACAGACTCATTTAAAGCACTGTAGGCATAACAGAGATCCCCAAAAATAAACAGATTAGGATTAATTATCTAGTGTGTGGAGTGTAAATTCCACCTTGGGTAGAGCTATGTGTGTGGAGTTACACACTCAACCATGCGCCTGTGTGTGTGTGTGGCTGCAGATGGAGTCCTTGGCGAAAACCTGTTGACACATTGAGACCATTAGTGCTGTTTTCCTTCTACTCTCACTGCCAGTCTGCCTCTGCCACCTCTCCTGCTGACGAGAGTAAAAATACTCCGTGATGCCTAATGCCAGCGCTTTCTGTTTTAAACCCACGGTTCGCCCATCTGTAACGTTAGTTATGGAAATATAAGTCTCACAAAAGAAAAGAAAGAGTATATCTTGCATAAAGAAGCGGTTTATTTTAAAAGGCCATTAAGATTTGTTTCGAAAAGTCACATTACGTTTACGACATTTACACGCATTTTTTCCCAGTTTTATAATTGCCGCAATGCATTAATATTCTCAATGAATAAATAAATACATGTGTAAATACACATACACAATACAAAATGATAATATTGTATAGAAATGTAATAAAACGTTTTATTATTATACCTTACAATGCTCTTAGAAAAAAGGGTTCATTGGAGTTCTATAGGGTTCTTTACTCAACTCCAAAGAATCTTTTATGACAAGAAAGAACCATTTTGCCACAAGGGTTCATATATTCATATATTACATTATTTAGCAACATTTTGTAGTTGTAATTAAATCATTGTTTATTAAGTAACATAATGGGCCCTATCTTGCACCCGGCGCAAATGACTTTATACACAAACGCATGTCTCATTCCTATTTTGCACGCACGCAAAGCGGGATTTTCCCCTTCACAGACGCACGTTGGTAAACTAGGGAATGAACTTGCGCTCCCTGGGTGGATCGGCGCAAAAAGGAGGCGTGTTTCGGCGCGAACATTCCCTGGTGCTATTTTACAGTTCCAGAAAACAGTTGTGCCACTGACCAGAAAAAACCTGGTCTAAAGTCAGTGGCGCGTTGCGTGTTGTTCATAATGCTATTTTAAGCGCGCATGCTACAATGTAGGTCATAATGTAGCGGGTACACAACGCGCATACACTGATTCTCTCATCAACACAGATGCAGTAGTTTTTATTTTTGCAAATCATACATTAACAAGGAAAAATATTAACACATGAGGGAAATCATTGTGGTTTACATGAAGATGAAAAAACCCAATTACCCTTTTTTTTAAGGCTAATTGTAGTACTGAAGGATCAGACCTGTTTTCCCAATAGTGGCAAGAAACATACGTATATAATGTTTAACCGACGCTGATGTGCGAGAGTTTCTCCCATCCCCATACAACGTCACCTCTCTGTCTTTCACTGCCCTGACAAGAACGTCGGTCTCATCGGCTGTGAACGCTCCTGGCGCGCGCCTGGTAAACCCGCCGTTATAATAACAATCCGTCATGCAACATGCGCACCTGCTCTTAAAGGGTATGTTGGATGGCGCTCTGATTGGTTTATTTCACGTTACGCCCAAACCACACCTATGAATAATGAAGCTACTTCAGACCAACCCCTTTTAGATTTGCGCCAGGCACAAGAGGCATTTATCCCGCCGGGAAAATAGCGAAAACGCCGGGACCCGCCCACAAAGTAACTTGCGCCATGCGCTTTGACACTTGCGTTTCAGATCATTAAAATAGGGCCCAATATCACATTTTAAGATTTTTGGAGGAGAAAAACTGAAATGGCACTCTTTGTGTGATATTGATTCACTAATGATATAAATATATACTAACCCCCTGAATTTTGTGATCATTCACATTCATAAATCCATTTTAGGGTCTTGATGTTTGTCAATAATATGAAATATTTAATCCGGAAAGGACATGAATGAAGCCAAAGGGTTCCATAAAAAAACTTTTTCCTGGTTACAAAGAGCCCTAAAGGGTTTTTATTGTTGAACCCTTAAAAATACAAACATGTGCATACATGTTTCTCACATATTATGGTTGCCCTGTTTGTGCTATATAGAGTGAATTTACACCTTTGCCATTAACATGTTTATAAATAACTGAAAAAAGCACGGATGTCAGTGCATGTCAAAACATTCCAAGGACCCCAAATACACATTGGTCCCCAGGAGGTTAAAAAGGGTTCTGTATAGAACCTTTTAGGGGGTTCCAAATACGTAGCGCTAATAGAACCTTTTTTTTTTTGCACTTCACTTTGCATTTTATATAATATAATTTATGCTAATGAGAAGTAATATCACAATAGCAATAATGTTAATGGTCCTAAAAGTAGGCCTGATATTCCTTAAGCAAAATATGTAATATTTTCATTTTTATTATTATTGCAACATAAGCTGTAAAAGTGTGATCAGGATCCCGACACACATACATGTAGTGATATATTTATTTATTTTTTGATAATGAACGAACACCTGCTTTCTATGTAGCTACTTGACAAATAGATAGATGGATGGTTGGATGGCAAGATATCGTCATGATAAAGATCCGCTTTACTGCATATTGCTGTGATTGACCAATCAGAATCAAGTATTCCAGACATATTTTGAATTTTTATGTGAAATATGACTGGGACAAGTTCTTGACCGGTTTTGTGAGAGCTTTGTCAGGTTTTGTTAAGCCATTTTTAAGAGACGTCATGTGATCATATTGAAGCCTTGTTCACACTCTTTGGCTTGATTTGGATGCGTTTCACCTCTTCCAATCCTGTTGGGCCGATGGACAAGAGATCGTTTATGGGTGGCTGAAATGCAAGACCCTGCTCTGATGATATAGATATGAAAGAGTACAGGAGACTCATTTGAAATGTTTGTACGAAAATGAAAAAGGAAGAGAGAGCGAGAGCGAGAGTGACAGAGAGCAAGAGAGAAGGGAAAGTCAGTGGCAGTGCTGAACCTGACACTAATGAGCCGCCTTTCTGATGGGACCTGACAGCGCAGAAGAAAGCTGAATCCCTCGACACTGACGCTACACAACACTCCCTCCTAATTGGAGCAGTGTGTATGTGTGCGTGGTGTGTGCAGGGAAACCTGGGCAGAAATAAGATCCGCTTTGTGCGAAATATGTTAATAACAATGATAATACACTCTTGAGTGTGACTGGGACCAAGGCTTATTTGTAGACGCACAACGGTGTGCGTCTGAGGTTGACATTGTTCACTATACCTGAACTCTCTTTCTTTCTCTCATTCACACTTTCTCTGCTTTATTTGCATGCATTTGAGGAAATTGTTGTGGAAGGGCTGTTGTAAATTTAAATTACTGTGCAACTGCAATGCATTAATGATCAAAACAGGACTTTAAATATAGGCTAATTTGGTATTAATCCTGTGTGTGTGGACAGAGAAACACATTTCTATAATTAGTTTTATTATGCTAGAGTTCCTTGTAATGCGACTGAATAAATTCTTTCTGTGTGGTGCCTTTTGACTTCATGACAAGTGTTTAGGAAAGTAACTTTTAAAAGTGATGTGTTACAATATTGCATTACTTGCTAAAAAAGTATGTAGTTTGTAGTTACTAAACACACATCTCTGGCAGGAAAGTGAGTAAAATATCTGGTTTCACTCTATAGAGGGAATGCATTGACGTCATTTTCCCGCGTGACAACCCCCCTCAGCCTGACTGGGTGGCAAAAGATCTGCTTTGTGACTGGATTTAATAGGGGGAACTGCGAAAATGCGACTAAAACGAACAATTTTATCAATTTAAACTAAATGTTGGACTCAATATAGTGTTCCTTACAACTTACTAAAGATCCAGCGATCCATGGATATTGACATGCAGCCAGGAATCGTGTTGCCTGACTTTTATGTTTGCCTGACTTCGACACCGGGGAAATAAAAGCAATACAGACCAAAACATGAAGCAAATTTGCCTGTGAACGCTTTATATAAATACAATATAGGTGGGTCTAAATGCGGGTGATCACTTACATCAGGGTTATATAGCCTTTATATCATCATATCGTCCAGCCCTAAAACGTTATAGATTTTTTTTGGTCAGTGTTTATTAAAAAACATCCAATAATGCAGAATATGCAATAATACATATTTAATTGATGAGTTGTTAATATATATATAACAATACAAAATATATGGGTATGGTTCCACACCTAAATGATAACTGCAAATCCACCTTTCGCTGACTGGAGTTCAGTTGTTTTTGTGAATTGCAGCGATCCATTTGCTCCTCTTTCTATAGCAGTCTGTAAAAATATACCTCCGATTTTTTGTCAAATCTAGTTGTATAGTCAATCGCAAAGCTCTTTCACACTTTATATGTGTTGTGTTTGTTTTTCGCGGCATTCACGCTAAAAACAAATACAGCCGCGCAGTCTTTTTGCCACTCACTGTGAGTAACTGCAGGCACTCCGGCCGACAGTGACGTCACGCGCATACCCTCTATAGACCATTTTGCTAAATGTAAACAACACTGGTCCAAAAACACTTCCTGTTTCAGTTTGTAGCTGTTTTCTTTATTTCACATGTAAAGAAAACATCTTAAATATGTTTGTTTAACTTTTTGATTCAGTTTTATCAACGCGTTCTCATCCTTTAACGTCATATAGAATGCTATATGACAAAACGGCGCTATACTACGCGCATGGCACACGTTATCGTTAATATAACACGCGCTGTGAGGGCTAAGTTTAGGTGTGGGGTAGGGTGTGCGTGTCACATTCACACTAAAGGATTTATAACGTCTTGGGTTCGCGTGTTATATTAACGATAACGTGTGCCATGCGCGTAGTATAGCGCCGTTTTGTCATATAGCGTTCTATATGACGTTAAAGGATGAGAACGGGCTGGTTTTATATGTTCTGTTGGTTGTATTTTATCCCAGCTTTTATGTAGTGTTAAAAAACTGAAACAGGAAGTGCTTCTGGACCAGTGTTGTTTACATCTTGTAAAATGGTCTATATTGATGGTCACTTTAACACATTCTGTTGACTATAAGTAACGTTGCACCTACATGTCTACTAGCTCTCATTAATGTGTCAGTAGAGTATTAGTTGACTGGTAGGGTTAGGGATAGAATAAGTTGACGACGTACTTGCAAAGTTACTTATAGTCAGTAGATTGTCTGTTGAGGAGCATCACAATAAAGAGTTGGCAGAAATTAAGTCTACTAATACTCTAATGAGAGTTAGTTGACATGTAGTTGCAAAGTTAAGAATGTTCAGAAGGGAGCGACCATCAAAATAAAAATAAAAAATGTTACTAATTATCTTAATAATATATATCTTCAAATCTATGCATCATTGTGTAGAAATGTACAAAATCCTCTTGGGAGCAATTCAAAATAATTTTTTGGAATGTAATACATGATTTTTTTCCTCAGGGATTGAAAAGCAGTGCAGTCAGAGAATGGACCATTAGCACAAAAAGTTACTAATTTGATCACACTTAGTCAATTTAATCCCTTTCATGCTGAAGTTCAATACAACGCATGGTTTTCACATCAAGCTGATTCTAATTGACAAAGCTCTCTAAAAAGTGAGGCAGGTTAAAGCAAGGGGCGGACTGATTGTGGTATTCCAGCCCGTTCTCATCCTTTAACGTCATATAGAACGCTATATGACAAAACGGCGCTATACTACGCACATGGCACCCTTTATCGTTAATATACACGCGAACCCAAGACGTTATAAATCCTTTAGCGTGAATATGACACGCACACCCTACCCCACACCTAAACTTAGCCCTCACAGAGCGTGTTATATTAACGATAACGGGTGCTATGTGCGTAGTATAGCGCCGTTTTGTCATATAGCGTTCTATATGACGTTAAAGGATGAGAATGCGTTGGGTATTCTCACTCCAGAGGTGATTACAGGGCCTGACTCTCGCACTCAAATGAATGTGGACTCAATTATGTTTCCCTTTTTGTCCTCCGTTGCCAATAGATTCCTCCCCCCAGCCCCTATGGTGCTGTTTCCTCCGCTGAATCAATCATTTTTAATTTATCGGGGGGATTTATGTGACAATGGCTGATGAGAGTTTCAATAAGGCAGGAGAGGAGAGAGAGAGAGGAAAAAAAAAAAAAAAAAACAGATGAAAAAAAAAAAGCCCATGCAAATCTCTTGGGTGATGCGATTAGTGTTGGAAACCAAATCAAGGCTGACTTGAATAGACACAGAACACAAAATCATATTAGCTCGAATTCGATGTGCATGGCTTTACATACAGCGCTGCGGCTTTCTATTTGTATTTCCCGATTTTACTGACCTGAAAATGCTTTTCCACCTCACATATTCTGTGAATATTCCTGGCTTTTCTCGTCCTGTGTGTGCCCCTCACACAGATGTTTTGGAGGTTTAAGTACAACACACACAAACTCAGCGGCTCCCCGAATGAGACCCGAACAAAGTGCTGCCACTTATTCCGTTATCACATTTCACAGCACGCAACACATGCGTGAGTTCAGAACGATTCCCCTCAGGTGATGTTTGACGTCCCAGCCATGACAGACCTGCTTTTGTACATCAGAAATAAAAGCGATGTTAATTTTGTACTGTAGGTAAGAGCGGTGACCTGCACATCAAAAAAGAATGTATCGTTTTCCTGTGATCATTTCAGCATGGTTAAATACTGAGTCGTGTGAGGTTTGGCAGTATCTCCTTGTGAAAAGGCTGATAGCTGAATTATATGTGTGTGTGTGTGTGTTTGAGTCACAGGGCAATGGCATACATGGCCAGGTCCTCGGCGTGAGGTTCCCTAGCACAGATGGTCCTCTCTGTAGGGCAGGGCAGGGAACGGGGACTCCCCCCTCGGCCCTCCTTCAACGCAGAAGGTCGAACTGTCCGAGCAGTCAGGGATGCCTCAGCCAGTCGCGTGCCTCGCTTGTCTCTGCAAAGGTGTAAACATGACCATAAACAGACTAAAAAAAGACATTTTACTGCCATAACCTGATATAAAATGTCTTTTTCGCTCGTCCCTACAGAAATGGAGAATACTTTTTTAAAAATGTGTTTAAAATCATGTAGGCTACACTAAAGCCAGGTACTAACTACACGATTTTCAAAGTCGTCAAATCGATTTTTTTCACTCACACGAATGTCTGGGATACCCATTTTGTTGCTGTTACACAGGGGGAACATTACACAAGGGGGCACACATTACATAGCAGGAGGTATCGCAGACAGCTTTGTCTGGTATATGTTTCACAATCAAACCAGAGATGTATAAAGTACTAGAAACCCGGACTTGAGTAAAAGTACAAGTGCTCCATCAAAAAAGTGACTTGAGTAGAAGTTGAAGTGCTCTTTAAGCGCCACACTTAAGTAGAAGTACTAAAGTATTCAACATTTTTTGTACTTAAGTATTGCAAGTAGTTTATTTTAAAATTCACTACTTAAGTACTAAAAGTAAAAGTACAAGTATTGTGTCATGTAATTATTAAAGAAAGCAGTCAAAAGTTTGAACTAGCAATCAAATAAGGCGTTTTGGCGGGATACAAATTTGCTTTGGCGGCCGCCAAAAAAATGTCATTGCAGGACAACCCCTGCATTAGTTGTCAATGTGTGTGTCAATCAATACCATTACCCTATAAAACTGGCGTGTGATTTAGGCAGCATGAAAGCCAACTTGCAATGAATGATTCGTAAAAATTTTATAATTGTAACGAGTAACTAGCAGAACATTAAAAACATATCGAAGTATTAAATTCATCGAAAATATCTACTGAAGTAAAAGTAGAAGTATAGAAAAAAACAATACTCTAGTAGAGTACAGTACTTAAGTAGTTCTACTTCGTTACTATACATCTCTGAATCAAACACACGCAAGAAGTGATACAGGAAATAATGTAAGATCACACTTGAGTCAAGAGTCTGTTAAAATGATAGCCTTGCGATCCAGGTTGTCTGTGCATTGATTTTCAGTGACAAAGGAGAGAATGGTTGGTTGCAGAAGCATTGCTTGCTGATATTTTGTTGCAGGTCTATGACTCCTCCCCCTGAACTTTCTCTTGCCCTCTTATTGGCTGTAGGCTGTCGTCAATGTAAATTTCCAGTCGAAACGCATTTCACACTCCACTATTTAGCCTGCTAAATATTTCACGGGCATCGGCGACTCATCTGTGCTTCTCTCAGATTGTGTCATTGATAATACACTACACGATTTTCACTCAAATGAACGAGCAACGATTTGCCTCTGATTTGTCAGCAATTTCCACAAAACTGTCGGCAAGTAAAAATCTGGGCTAAAATCATGCAGGTTGTACCTGGCATAACATGAGATGCAGCCATATCAGTAGCCTAATAAAACCCATTTTATTTTACACATATTGGACCATCTCATGGGAGTTACCATTTTGAGATCACATGACCAGCCGAATACTATAAATAATGCAAATAATGTATTTTTTTAAAAGTGGCAACACACACTTATGGCAGTTTGTAAGTATTTTAAGTTGGTGGCTAATTCATATGAATTCAGTCTCATTTATACATTTTCGTATAATCATCTCACACCACATTGACAGTTATGTTTAGAGGTGCACCTTCATGGTTACTTTTTTCTCTAAAAAAATCACTTGTTCATACAAACCACCACCTTGTAAAATAGTTCCATTTTCTCATGAGATCAGATTGAAATTGGTTACCAAAAACTCTTTCTTTTGCATGAAGCTACATCCACACCACTAAGTGTCAGTATAAATCCAAGATGTATGTCATATTGCCCGGTGCAATAAATAAAAAAATGTGCATTTCTGTTAAAGGTCTTCCACAAACATTGAGAAGGTCGACATACCTTTTCATGAGTCCACTGGGAGATGTACAGTACGTCCAGACGTTGCTTTATGTTCATTATGGCCACCGAACAGCGCGTGCCGATCTGATGAATGGTGGCCGCTGAGCTGTGCAGTCTGGTGGCGATGGGGGGGGATCTTCTCAGGGAAGCCAAATCAATAGAGAGACACACAGATGGCTAGGGTTGTTCCTGCTCGGTGAGATTTGGAAAAAGTCTTGAGGAAGGATTAGAGTTGCTACTGTTATTCCAGGGAAGGGCCAGACTAAAATCAGGTCAGAGGACGAAAACAAGGAGACAGGAGAGATTTGTCGAAGTCTCACAGTGACCTGACCTGACCTCTCCACTGGACTCACACTTTGAGTAGTTCCTGGGGTGCCAGCAAATATCTAAACTTGGGTTCAGCTGGCATAGAGTATTTTTCCAGAATAGGATAAATAGTTAATATTAGTTCATATAATGCTGCAAATAATGCAACTTGAGCTCCAACGTGACTTTGTTTCCAGTACATTTCTCCAAGACACCAAAACATACTTATACTGTACATACAATTCACTGCAGTTTCCAGTTACAATGAACACAAGCGGCAGTAAAACACCAAGAACTTTTGGTTTCACTTTACTTGGTCCCTTTAACACATTCACTTGACTATAAGTAACGTTGCACCTACATCTCTACTAACTCTCACTAGAGTGTTAGTAGAGTATTAGTAGACTGGTAAGGTTAGGGATAGAATAAGTTGACATGTAGATACAAAGTTACTTATGGCACTTTTACTACACAGTACCAGCTCGACTCGACTCGGCTCGGCTCGATTTGTTTGGTTTCCCACTGTGTAAAAGTTGTACCTGTACCTGCTTTCGGGTACTTTTTTTTGTACCACGCTAAGGCGATACTAAAATGTCACATGAAAACAATGCCGACTGCTGATTGGTCAGAGAGAATCGTCACCATTCACTGCGTATCCAGAATAACCCCGCTATTTTTAAATAGTTTGGCCAGAGATAGTTACTAAACTAACTACTATTATTATGGCAACTCAGAAGAATATGCTGTGGTCAAACGAGGCGGTGCAGATTTTCCCTTGTTTGGTTGCCGAAGAGAGGATCTAGCGAGACATTGATAGGGCAACGAGAAACGAAAGGCGTCGCTATGACTACTGGGTACTATTTGTCGCGGTACTGTCTGCAATGGAAAACGCAGCGAAAAGCGAGCCGAGTCGAGGTGAGCCGAGTCGAGTCGAGCTGGAAAAGCGCCATAATAGTCAGAGTTAGCCAATATTAAGCAGACAGTCTACTAATACTCTAATGAGAGTTAGTTGACATGTAGTTGCAGTTACTTATAGCAGAATGTTCAAAAGGGAGTGACCAACAAAATAAAGTGTTACCCAACTTTACTCCTTTTTACACTCAAATTGTGAAAGTCTTTTCACCTTGTTCCTTGGACAATATCTTATGACCTCAAAACAGTTTTACCATAGCGCATGATTTACAAACTAATGCATTTTGATGTTTGTATCACATAACCAGTCCCATTTGTGTGGCTTTTCTGATGTAGTAAACTTGCTCAGTAGCTCACCTGGTACACTATTTTCAAATGCAACAGAGAATTAAACTTTAAGCAATTTTTATATTAAGGAACATGATTATTAATAATAATGTGTGTTTTTTACTCAATGGAGATGCTTTTAGCAGTCTTCTTGTGGTTACAAAAATTAAGTATATAAGTCACTGTGCAATGGTGTCCAGTATGTTCTGACAGTGGCAGTGTATTTTCCTCCAGGAACCCTTTCATAGCAAGTCTTCAGCAGCCTTTTCTTCTCCCCAGTGCAATGTTTTAATGCTCAGACTGGTAGAGGTGAGCTCAGGTTAAGTCGCTGCCGTCCATGTCAGTATGTTATCCCGTGTGGAAGGCTGCGTCTCCTCACACATGCGGTATAAGAGCATGCGGTAGGGATGTGAACCCTGATTAGCATCAAGCCTGACCCCTGGTCGAGAATGTCATTGTGCTTCAGAAGTGTTGTGGGTTAATGAGTCCTTTAGGCAGGTGGTTCAGTCTGTCTCTTGGATTATATGCTCTGTTGAGCCCATCACTGACACGAGACCCCTGACACAACTGCAGGGGGTGGAGGTGACTTCAGGACAGTATAGTGCAGATGAAGCTTCTGGGGTTATTGGACATTAAAGGGTTAAAATCTAAGGGAGCCATGCATATTATCTGATGTTCTGATATAAAACAAATAGTTGACAACGGGCCGTTGATATATTGGAAAATAATGCACACTCAAGGTGGTAATGCGGCTATAACGTGAAGCTGAAATTTAAAAAAAATAATAATAATAATTTAATGGCCCAGAGTTCAATTATTCAGATGTTTTATTTCAAGACGTGCCTCAGGTTATTGTCCTTAATGTAGTCATTTTTAGTACACTACATACTAAAAAATAGAATAGAATAAATATAACGAAATATAATAAATGTAACTATCAAGAAATGTGTGAATAAATAGAAAAGTGAATACAGTAAAGAACAGAGCAGATATTTTTTATTAAAAAAATATACAAAACTATGCAATGCACAGAGTCTCTATAGTGTGAAAAGTATTATTTTCTCACCCTAGTGCCCATATTGCATGACGTAGGAATATGCAGACATCTCAATTATAAAATTATATATTTTTTATTTTAAAACAAATGCATTATAATGTATTTCTGTAATACATTTTTTTTGTATTGCACCATGGGGTTCTATCTCTTAGGGGGTTATATCTATAATTATATGTGCTTTTTTTTTCCTGTTAATAATATGAATTGTAAGTCACAAATGTCAGCATTTCCAAAAAAAAAAAAAAAAAAAAAAGCCTTACACTAGTCAACAGTCAAAATTAGTTGCTCTGTGTATAAGCAAAACTCTTCCATCCCTGCCACTAAAAGGAAATGTTTGGTGAGCACACAGCTCTGAACTTTCTCTCACAAACCAACATAATGTGTTCAGAGCAGCAGTGGTCAGTCAAGGTCACCGGTGCAAAGGTCAACACCCACATCTCTGCTGTTAGCTCTGGAGCATGACAGTCACCTTTCAGTGGGTATCAAGGTGATGTTTGATGCACAAACATGACCAAACTAAGCTAAAGGTGATGGTGAGTCAGAATTGCTTGTTTGGAAACTATTTCTAAGAGCTCTTGGAAGCTAGGCACCGGGTCATAATGTCAACTCTTGTGCAAATGTATGAATTAAATGCAGACAGAAAAATAATTTTAACCTCTGCTGAAGAGTGTGGGTTGATTCCTCTTGTTTGACACACAAACAGAAGTTTGAGAACCTTGTACACCGACTGTTGGTGTCAAAGACAAACAACTGTTGTATACACAACTGAAGCGGCTCTAAATCCTGTGTTTTCCTTTTAAAAGTTTTGGTTACCTCTTAAAGTATGACATTAAGCCATTGAATAACATTTTGTTCATGTTTATACTGTTTTATGCTTTTGTGTCACTTCATTGTTTCCCCCCAAAGTAATCAAACAGCTTGAGGCTTTGCTATGCTAGTACTGTGTTGGAGCCCCTCTTGCCTTCAGAACTGCCTTAATTCTTCATGGCAATAGATTCAACAAGGTGCTGGAAACATTCCCCAGAGATTTTGGTCCATATTGACGTGGCAGCGTCACAGTTGCTGCAGATTTTGTCACATCTATGATGCGAATCTCCCGTTCCAGCACATCCCAAAGGTGCTCTATTGCATTCTGTTGACTGTGGAGGCCATTTGAGTTTAGTGAACTTACTGCATTGTTCAAGAAACCTATTTGAGATGATTTGAGCTTTGTGCATTATCCTGTTGGAAGAATCCTTCAGAAGATGATACACTACTCATAAAGGGATGGGCATCAGCAACTATACTCAGGTTGGCTGTGGCGTTTAAATGATGCTCAATTGGTACTAACAGACCCAATCTGTGGCAGGATGGATCCATGCTTTCATGTTGTTTACGTCAAAATCTGTCCCTATCATCTGAATGTCAGAGACTCATCAGACCAGGCAACATCTTTACAATCTTCAGAAGTGTCACCTAGTGTGTTTTCTGCTGCTGTAGCCCATCTGCTCCAAGCTTTGACACGTTGTGTTCAGAGAAGCTCTTCTGGAGACCTTGGTTAGATAACCAGTGGTTATTTGAGTTAATGTTGTCTTTCTATCAACTTGAACCAGTCTGGCAATTCTCCTCTGACCTCTGGCATCAACAAGGTATTTTAACCCACAGATCTTTTTCTGACCATTCCCAGTCGTGCTTGAAAATCCCAGTAGATCACCAGTTTCTGATATACTCACACCAGCTCATCTGGCACAACAACCATGCCACGTTCAAGGTCTCTTAAATCCCCTTTCTTCACAATTCTGATGCTCGGTTTGAACTTCAGTTGATCTTGTCCATGACTACATGCCTGAATTGACTGAGTTGCTGTCATGTGATTGGCTGGTTAGATATTTGCATTAAAGTGCAGTTGAACAGGTGTACCTAATAAAGTGGCCAGTGAGTGTATGTGAGAGTTTAAATGGTGCCCACTTATTCTTTTTCATAGCACATTTTCTGATATTACTTTCTCAAGAATGCTTAAGGGGTCAGTAAAAGGCACATCCATTGCCTGGGGTTCACATCTAAAGGTCAGAGGTTTGACATTTCGCCCTGTCCATCATTATCAGCAAATGAGTTTCATTATGTTGAGACTCAAATGAGTCACATGCCGTCAGCCCAGGGACCTGTTCTTCGTATGTGGATTGCTCAGTTATCTGGATTTTTCTGTTGGTGATTTGACGTGATCAAGTATTGTTGGGTTATTCAAAGCTCATCCTGGAGTTGACATCATAGCAAGGGTTATTTTATGTAAACATACACTGGGCGTACAGTAGGTAATACTTAAAGTCTGTCCCAGCCACTGTATATATAAATAAAAATTGTAATCAAAATTATTAAACCCCATAAGGTTTATTGGCAAAATAAAAGGGTTTCCAATGAACAAATAAAATAAAAGTAATTAAATTAGCTCAACACAACAAATGTTTGAAGTGGTTTCCTCAAATTCAACTAAAAATCCAACTTTTCAATGACTTCTGCAGTCTCAAAATTATTCAACCCCTTCATGGCAAGCATCTTTATTACTTTAGTATCTTAAGTGAACTGCTGCAAACAAGATGTATAGCCAGACACCAGCTTCTGGCAGCTTTTCTGAAAACTCTTAGCCCATTCGTCATGAGCAGTGGCCTTCTTGGGTTTGGATGCTGCAACCGCCTTCTTCAAATCCCACTAGAGACTTTCTATGGGTTCAAGACAGGTGTGTGTGGTGGCCACTGTAAGATCTTCCAGGACTTCTTCTGCATCCAAGCCTTGGTGGAATCTGAGGTATGCTTTGGACCATTTTCCTGTTAGAAGGTCCAATGACACCCAGTTTCAGTTTCCTCATATACAGCATGTCGTTTTCTCCTAGGATTTCCTGATACAAAAATGAATACATCTTGCCTTCCACACACTGCACTTTTCCAGTTACAAAGGATTCAAAGCAGCCCCAGAGCATCACAAGTCACCACCATGCTGAACTATAGGAAGAGTGTTCTTTCAGCTTCATTCTTCTTCCTCCAGGCTGAAATAGTTCCAGTTTTGTTTCATCGGTCCACAAAATACAATACCAAAACTTCTGTGGCTTATTTGTATGATTTTGAGCAAATTGGAGCCAACCTTTCTTGCACTTCTGGGTCAGTAATGGTGTACATCTTCTGTACATGTCCTGACATTTTATACACACACACACACACACACTCGCCTAAAGGATTATTAGGAACACCTGTTCAATTTCTCATTAAAGCATTTATCTAATCAACCAATCACATAGCAGTTGCTTCAGCTTCGATACATTTAGGGGTGTGGTCCTGGTCAAGACAATCTCCTGAACTCCAAACTGAATGTCAGAATGGGAAAGAAAGGTGATTTAAGCAATTTTGAGTGTGGCATGGTTGTTGGTGCCAGACTGGCCGGTCTGAGTATTTCACAATCTGCTCAGTTACTGGGATTTTCACACACAACCATTTCTAGGGTTTACAAAGAATGGTGTGAAAAGGGAAAAACATCCAGTATGCGGCAGTCCTGTGGGAGAAAATGCCTTGTTGATGCTGGAGGTCAGAGGAGAATGGGCCGACTGATTCAAGCTGATAGAAGAGCAACTTTGACTGAAATATCCACTTGTTACAACCGAGGTATGCAGCAAAGCTTTTGTGAAGCCACAACACGCACAACGTTGACGCGGATGGGCTACAACAGCAGAAGACCCCACCGGGTACCACTCATCTACACTACAAATAGGAAAAAGAGGCTACAATTTGCAAGAGCTCACCAAAATTGAACAATTGAAGACTGGAAAATTGTTGCCTGGTCTCATGAGCCTCGATTTCTGTTATTCGTCTTATTCGATTTGTGATATTCAGATGGTAGAGTCAGAATTTGGCTTAAACGGAATGAGAACATGGATCCATCATGCCTTGTTACCACTGTGCAGGCTGGTGGTGGTGGTGTAATGGTGTGCGGGATGTTTTCTTGGCACATTTTAGGCCCCTTACTGCCAATTGGGCATTGTTTAAATGCCACGGCTGATCATGTCCATCCCTTTATGACCACCATGTACCGATCCTCTGATGGCTACTTCCAGCAGGATAATGCACCATGTCACAAAGCTCGAATCATTTGTGTGTGTGTGTGTGTGTATATATATATATATATATATATATACACACAGTGTTGGGTAAGGTACTCTAAAGAAGTAATTAATTAGTTACTAATGACCTCTTCAACAGTGTAGATTACTGTATTAATTACTCTCTCTAAAAAGTATTTAATTACTTTTAATTATTAATTGCATCAAAATCCCATATCAATCTCAACCAGCTGAATAACACAAAGATAAACATTAATCTGTTTTAATTATTTCAAAGAAATACTATAAAATTGCATGAATTATCCTTAAACTGACCAAGGTGGAGAAGGTTACATTATAAAAACATACTTTTTTAACATCAGACAATACATTTTGATGTTAAACCCATTATTGTTTTATGTCTGATCTCATGACATTTCACACTTTTTTCATACATATTTTACAATTATTCATACGGATTTGTACGAGTGCGGTATGATTTAGACACCTCACAAAATGCATCCGAATCGCTGTGAGATCGGATTGATCCCATTAATCCCTTACTTTACATTTTCAAGGGAAAAGTAATTAAATTACAGTACCTAATTACTTAGTAATTAGTTACACCCAACACTGTATATATATATATATATATATATATATATACACACACACACACATACTTACCAATTAAATAAATAAATGTTTTTTTTTTAATTTTATATTCATTTGATGAAGACAATTAAATTAATATCAGACAATGATAATCTTTATATATATATATATATTAGATCTAAGCCTATTAAGGAATATATATAGCCTATATTTCATAGAATAATTGGTGTATTTGATGTTACATAATAGTAGATCTAAGTTATCTAATAGTTCTCTCACTGCCACCAGCAACAACTAAAAGTAAACATGAGATTTGTGCCTCTAATGCTTAAAAGAATTTGTGAAACATCAAAGTGTGCTGTGTTCATGGAAAGTGCCATCCAATGCACCACTGATAGGCTATCGCCTTTAGGTATTAAACAGTTTTAGAAACTATTGAGAAATGGGTTTAGCGCATGGCAGATTTTACATGTGTTGCCACTGAAGATCATGTCTCTATAAGCTTTAGCAGTGAGTCACGTGTCAGTGTCTCTGTACGGTGTGACAGTTCTGGCCCTGTCTTTAGTGCTGCAGGGCAAGTACATATTCAGCTGGATTATTCACCAGCACTTCAAACGGCGTTCCATCGCTAAGCTCCCGCTTTGTTTAAGAAGCTATCTCTGCACTAACAAAATGCTAATTATTTATGCTTTTTCGAAAGCAAGCATATTTTGGGGGGGACGGAGGGAGGGAGGGGGATTACATAAATAAGCTATTTCCAAAAGGTTGACAAATTAGAATTAGTGTTTGCCAGAGGGAGTGAGGCATACCAGCTTGCAGAGTGGACAGGGCTTTGTAGGTGGCCCATCTGAAGTAATGAATTCCAAGCAAGGAGCTTTCGGCTGGAATTACGAGTGATCGAGGTTTGCCCTGCAGATAGCTGACCTAGAGAGATACTGTATAACACAGCATGGCAGAAAATATTCAATTATGCCTCTGTTCATAAATGCTTATCAAAAGATGTTTGTCTTGGCTCAAGAGGTGATGAACAGTCAGAATAATTGATATAATACAGTAAATCATTCTGAATAAAACACACTGAATGATTAAAATATTCCCCCAGCTAACAAAAATGTGTTTTAAAGGGACGGTTCACCCAAAAAGTAAAATTGGGTTAAATAAGTCGATGTAAATGAATAAAAGCGGAATAAAACACACACACACACACACACACACACACACTTGTTAGACCTTATACTAAACAAAATGAGCAGATCATGGTTGAACCATTTCATGCTATTTCATATAATTTTAGTTAAAATAATACTTAATAATGGCATTTCTTTGAATTTATGTTTGTTACCAGATTTTGAGATATCACCCACTGACACAAAACCAAAAATCCCAATGCAGGGTCAATACCTGTATTTAATGGGCCCATGACAAAATTATAAGTATGGGCTCCAGCCCTCATACTCTCACCAATGTAAAAACTAATAATGGGGCCGCCTCAACACAGGTCCCAGGACAACATTCCCAGGCTACGTCCACATTAATCCGGATACATTTGAAAACGGGGTTTTCGTTTAAAAACGCTCTCCGTCCACACTAACGTTTTCAGGTGTTTTCCGACGTTTCAGTGTGGATGAGAAACTTCTAAATTCACTTTACTGCGCATGCGTGAAACTTCACAAAAGCTCACTGAGATGATAAAGATGGGAAAATAACAACCCGGTCTCATCCCAAATCGTCATATAACTGACGTTTTGGGACGTCTTTTGACCATACGTCAATATTCGCCTTTTTAGGGCCCCCTTAAACGTCGGTAGATGAGGTTATGGGATCCTAACTCTACCCCATACCTAAACTTAACCCTAAACCTAACCCGTCACCTAACTGACGTTAAAGGTAAAGCGTCAGTTGTATGACGGCCCGGGATCGCCATCTACCGACGTTTAAGGGGGCCCTAAAAAGGCGGATATTGACGTATGGTCAAAATACGTCCCAAAACGTCAGTTATATGACGATTTGGGATGAGACTGTGTTAGAAAATAAATAATAATGTCATCGCACAATAATAGGATCATTTTATTTAGCAAAATATCTCACCATCACGGATGCGTCCAGGTCGCATTCAGTCACCATATGTTTGGTCTAAAACGCAACTGCTCTCCTGTTTTGCCGCAGGACAGCAAATGTGAGTAGACTACATTATCTGTTATCTTTGCAGTACCGTGCTATGAAGAATAGCACATATTAAGTAACATAGAAAGTAACATATTTTGGCAATAGTGTAAAAATAAATAACACATAACAGGCACAATACCGACAAACATGAATATCTATTGGTACTACATGGATCACATGACTAAACTTACGTCATCGTTTTGAAATACCTCCGGTTTCACTGTCCACACTACAACGCGAAAACGGCGTTTTCAAATTTATCCACTTTGGAGAGCGTTTTCCAAACGATACGTTTTTGTTGACTTAAAACGTCGTCTCAGTGTGGACGGAAGGCCAAAACGGAGAGAAAAATATACGTTTTCAAACGAAAACGTATTAGTGTGGACATGGCCCCAGTTTGTCCCCCCCTGACAACAGCCTAAAATATAACATCCACTATAAAGCAACATTATGTGTAAAAGCCTCTCTGCCTGCGGTGGATTTTGGACCCAGTTCACATACACTCCAGCAGTTCAAGGGGCGAGCGGGGCGCGTCTCATTCCGTGGCCCCTCAGATCTTAGTGACAGTGAGAGCTCACGCTCAGTGAAATAAATGGGACAACTCGTGACGATTGCACTAATTCTGCGAGCTAGGAGCCTCTGTCTATCCCTTTGTAGATGAAAGGCTTCCACTTTTTCTGTCAATGCCCTCGAGCGATGTGAATTAAACATTGATTTTATCGGAAGTTTAGTGGCTGTGGCCGTGCGGAGCGCTGATTCACCCGTGCGCTGGAGCAGACGGAATCTGTTGGAGGAATGAGGAGATGAGCGTGGAGAGAGCCCGGCGCAGTGTACGGTATAAAAAAAGGGCAATTAGGAGAGGAAGAGGACAAAGTTGTAGCATTTTTTCCTGTAATGTTTGTTCCTGGAGGTTCAGTCAGACTACAACCAAAGCATTTCCTCTCCCGGCTTCTTACATTCCACCAAAACTGTAGTTGTATTTTTGGTTGTGTTGGATTGAGAAATTCCTGCCTCAAAGCATTTATTAGAAAGCCAACATCCTCGCTGTTTGCACTCATATGTAAAGCTCAGGATGCAGAGAATAGCACAGAGAATATTCTGACCTACTTAATCACTTTGAGAAATTCTTAGACTTATTTATATGTAATATAACAATGAGAGAATAAAGTCAAGGGGATAACTCCTTTGTTGCAGATTCTCTTTTGTCCTACTCCATTTTTTTCTCTTGCTCTCTAAAGTTTGTTGTCTGCCCTGAGGATATTAAAGATAAAAGTGCAGAACTCTCAGGGGAACTTCACTGTATATGGAAATGCCCTTCTACTTTTCCTTAATGTAACACTGTCCAATTCACATAGTCCCTATGCGGTGTACCCTGCTCCCTACACACTGAGCAGGGGAACTCTCTGGAAGTTCACTTAACAAAATTTGTTTGTGCACAGCTTTGTCAAACACAGACTTGAAACAGTTGAGCACATTAGGGGTTTCTGCCGAGAAACTTTGCATTGGCTCGTAAAACCTTTGCGTTCCGTCGCAAAACATTTGCGTTCTCCCGAGAAACGTTGCATTCTTTCGTAAATCCTTTCCGTTTTCCCGAGAAACTGTGCATTCGCTCGTAAAACCTTTGCGTTCTCCCAAAAAACTTTGCGTTCACTCGTAAAACATTTGCGTTCTCTCATAAAACATTTGCGTTCTCCCGAAAAACTTTGCATTCGCTCGTAAAACCTTTGCGTTCTCCCGAGAAACTTTGCATTCGCACGTAAAACATTTGCGTTCTCCCGTAAAACATTTGCGTTCTCCCAAAAAAACGTTGAATTTGCTTGTGAAACCTTTGAGTTCTCCCGAAAAACTTTGCATTCGCTTGTAAAACATTTGCATTCGCTCGTAAAACATTTGTGTTCTCTCGTAAAACATTTGCGTTCTCCCGAAAAACTTTGCATTCACTTGTAAAACATTTGCGTTCGCTCGTAAAACATTTGCGTTCTCCCGAAAAACTTTGCATTCACTTGTAAAACATTTGCGTTCGCTCGTAAAACATTTGCGTTCTCCCGAAAAACTTTGCATTCACTTGTAAAACCTTTGCGTTCTCTCGTAAAACATTTGCGTTCTCCCGTAAAACATTTGCATTCTCTCGTAAAACATTTGCATTCTCTCGTAAAACATTTGCGTTCTCCCGAAAAAACGTTGAATTTGCTCGTGAAACCTTTGAGTTCTCCCGAAAAACTTTGCATTCGCTTGTAAAACATTTGCGTTCGCTCGTAAAACATTTGTGTTCTCTCGTAAAACATTTGCGTTCTCCCGAAAAACTTTGCATTCACTTGTAAAACATTTGCGTTCGCTCGTAAAACATTTGCGTTCTCCCGAAAAACTTTGCATTCACTTGTAAAACCTTTGCGTTCTCTCGTAAAACATTTGCGTTCTCCCGTAAAACATTTGCATTCTCTCGTAAAACGTCTCAGGTTACGACTGTAACCTATGTTCCCTGAGAACAGGGAACGAGACAATACGTCGAATGACGCTATGGGGAACGCCTCAGGCGTGACAGGTGTCTGAAATCAAATATCAACTCACAGTAATCAGGTTGACCGGCGACAGCCCGTGCATCATCAGCTTGAATGATGAGCGCGTCAATCTGGATGTATAAGAAGGGCGCCTTGAAACCGTGACAACATCCTATCGTCTGAAGGGACTGTTGCAGGCAGGCCCCGAGGCATGGCAACGAGACGTATTGTCTCGTTCCCTGTTCTCAGGGAACATAGGTTACAGTCGTAACCTGAGACGTTCCCTTTCGAAGGGAACTCAACAATACGTCGAATGACGCTATGGGGAACGAAATACCCACTCCGCCATGCTGAGGGGAGTGCATGCCGAAAGGCAGTGACAACTGTCAGAACCAGTAATTCCAAGGAACACTGAAACCACTCACCCTATGTTACATCGGGCTGTCAGTGACAGCACTCCCTACCGGTCATAGCCCAAGCTAATGAACCAAGAAAAACCAGAACGTAATAACGTGAGTAAATCAGGGCCAGCTCAAAGGCTTTAGGACCACAACTTTCAAAATAGAAGGGGTCCCTTCTAGGGAGTGTGGCTAGGGGGCCAAGAGACCCCCAGCCAGTCACTATTCAGGAGAACACTCCTCCTGAAATGCCCCCAGGCTGGCCTGGTGATCTGTACTAAGACACACAGTCTGGCCATAGCCTGTCCGTCCAAGACAGAGCCTCTGGAAATTGCCTAGAAAAGGCATCCAAAAACTGAAGGCCCGCGGAGCTGGTGGAAACCATCGAGTTTCGGATCACAGAGACGGGATCCTCCGGAGAGTGTGACTCAACCTCGAACCAATGGGAATCGTACACTCAATCCACCCAGTGCTCGCTTTTGAGCACTGAGGAAGTAAGAGAGGGATCAAAATCAGGAAGGTCAAAGAGACCTAAGACCTGATGACCCCATGTGTGGGGAGCTCCGATACATGAGGGCTCATGTCAGGAAGGCCGTACGTTGTGCGGCCTAAAACCCAACGACCACAGCATGTGGAAGCTCATCCTTCAGGGAAGCCAGAGGCTAGAACCTGACAGACCCACAATGTGGGGCTACCTTCGAAAAAGGTCTAATGAGACCTAAAACCACCAGTTGTGGGAGATAGCTCGAACAAGGGAAGTGCCTGTCGTAATGTATTGCGACAAAGACACATCTAGAGTGGGACCCAAAGTGAAGAACCGGAGTCTGAACCACATAAGAAGGGACCGAAGCATACTGCGCGTGACCCTCACCATAAGAAATGGATTTTGAAAAGTGCACAAGACATCTTGTCGGGTGACTTACCACAATAATAGGTGAAGTATGGGTTTGTGTACTTCACTCTGAATTCAGGAAGGCCTGGTGAGGCCTGTAACCCAGCAACCACAATATGTGGGAGCTCATAACCAGGAAGGCCTGTTGAGGCCTGTAACCTGGCGACCACAGTGTGTGGGAGCTCATGACCAGGAAGGCCTGGTAAGGCCTGAAACCTGGCGACCACATTGGGTGGGAGCTCGTACTCAGGACAGTCAGTGAGACCCAGCCTGGTGACCACAACCTGTGGGAGCTTACTCCACTAAGTGGAAGCTACTTCTTCCAGAAGTTAGCCAGAGAAGGGCGTCCCTGTAGCCAGTGACAGGACGCCACTTAAAGTGGGACCCAAGGGAAGACCGGGGTCTGAGCCACATAAGAAGGGACCGAAGCATACCACGCGTGACCCTTACCATACAAAATGGATTTTAGAAAGTACACAAGACATCCCGTCATGTGATTTACCACAATAATAGGTGAAGTAGGAGTTAGTGTACTTCACTCTGAATTCAGAAAGGCCGAACTTGAGGCCTGTAACCTGGCAGCCACAACAAGTGGGAACCCATAATCAGGAAGGCCTGACAAGGCCTAACACCCGATAGTCCCAATGCATGTGAAGACTCACCACTACAACTTAGCGACCACGAAAAGTGGGGGTTTCACATTCAGGAAGGCCTGGTGAAGCCTGCAACCTGACATGTGACAACGCACAACCAGGAAGGCCAATGAAGCCTGAAGCCTGGTGACCACAGAGTGGGAGCAAAGTGCTCAGGGAAGGTAGTGAGGCTGTAGTCTGGCTACCGCATCATGTGGGAGCCCACATTCAGGAAGGCTGGGTGAGGCCTGTAAACTGACTACCACAGTATGTGGGAACTCATAACCAGGAAGGCCCCTTTGAGGCCTGTGACCTAGCAACCACAATGTGTGGGAGCTCATCACCAGGGAGGCCTGGTGAGGCCTATAACCTGGCAACCACAGTATGTGGGAGCTCATAACCAGGAAGGCCTGGTGAGGCCTGTAACCTGGCGACCACAATGTGTGGGAGCTCATAACCAGGAAGGCCTGGTGAGGCCTATAACCTGGCGACCACAGTATGTGAGAGCTCGTATCCTGGTGACCACAGTATGTGGGAGCTCATAACCAGGAAGGCCTGGTGAAGCCTGTAACCCAGCGACCACAGCAAGTGGGAGCTCATAACCAGGAAGGCCTGGTGAGGCCTGTAACCTGGCGACCACAGTATGTGGGAGCTCATAACCAGGAAGGCCTGGTGAGGCCTGTAACCCAGCGACCACAACAAGTGGGAGCTCATAACCAGGAAGGCCTGGTGAGGCCTATAACCCTGCGACCACAACAAGTGGGAGCTCATAACCAGGAAGGCCTAGTGAGGCCTGTAACCTGGCAGTCACATTGTTTCCCTCTTTTTCTTTTTTCTTTTTTTTTTTTTTTTTTTTTTACACATCACCTCGCTCACCATGATCCCCGGCTCTGTACAGGAGACGATTTCTGAAAAAGAAGAGAAACAGAGTCATTGCTTTTTCAAAAACCATTTCCACTATTTTTTACTAATAAACCAGGGAAACAAAGGCGCTCCTAACACCAAGCTGAGGCGGGCCATCAGAAATTCTTAATTCATCATGGGCCCACCCCAGGCCTGATGTAGGAAGAGCCTGGGAGCGATGGTGTTAGGAGACAGGATCCCAAGAGGCGATGTCTAAGAACGTTTATCCTGCATCACCTCTCTAAGATCCCGCCTCCCGCGGGAGTTTCGTCTCCTGCGCGCCCTGCTCCCCCTATTGGAAGGAGGGGGCGCACGGGAGGCGACACTAGCCCTCTGGGCCCGCCTGTGATCCTCAGACCACGACGGACCGGGCTCTCCCGCCTGCCTGGGCTGGGCCGAGGACCTCCGCGGTATGCAGCTCTTAAATGCCGCGGAACGCGCCTTCGCCTCCCTGAACTTCTCAACCACCGTCTCGACGGAAGGTCCGAAAAGTTCAGAAGACGAAACCGGCGAATCGAGGAGAAAAGTCTTATCCTTCTCCCCGATGTCAGCCTGGTTGAGCCACAGATGCCTCTCCGTGGCCACCATAGCAGCCATCGCACGACCGATGGAACCCGCAGACTGCTTGGTGGCCCGGAGAGTCAAATCCGTGGTGCGGCGCAGCTCCGCGACCGCGTCAGGGGACAAACCAGCCCCCTGATCGAGGTCCCGCAGCAGGTCAGCTTGGTAGGCCTGAAGGACCGCGAGGGTGTGCAGAACCGCACCCGCCTGACCTGCCGCCTTGTACGCTCTGCCATTCAAGCGTGAAGTTGTTTTGAGCGCCTTGGATGGCAGGGTTGGAGCTTCTAGTGATGATGGCCGACCAGAGGCGAGATAGTTAGCCAACGTCTCGTCTACTGGCGGCATCGACACATACCCATGCTCTGCGGCTCCCTCCACATCAGCGAAACTAGCCCGCTGATGCAGATGGAGACGCGCAGAGAACGGGTTCTTCCATGCCTTCTCGATCTCAGAGTGGAGAGCAGGAAGGAATGGAAGGCTCAACCGAGCTGGTGGTTTACGGGTGGGGAGGAACCGGTCGTCCAAAATACCACGAACGGGCTCCTCCCGGATGCGCCTCCATTCTAGCTGTAATCTATTCGTGGCGCGCCCCATAACATCCACCAGCTCAGCGTACACTGGACAAGAGGGCTGAGATGGTTCGGTCTCAACCAAACTGACATCATCCAAAGCCAACTCTTGCCCGGCCCGAAGAGAATCATTTACAGATCCATCAGAGAGAGAGAGCACATCCTCATCATTGATCTGTAATACGTCCTCGTCAGCTGGCGAATCATCCGAAAGGTTAACGCCCCTTTCCAGCTGATCCGCCAGCTCCATCTGAGAGCCCCACGAGCTCAATCGCCGCCGAGCCTCAGCCCGAGCGGGACCAGCACCGCGGGGTTCAGATGCCGTACCCACTTCCCTCGAGAAGAGGGACAGACGAGAGCGGAGAGTTTTGATGGAAAAACCCTCGCAGTTCGCGCAAGAAGCTCCCTCGAGAGCCTCCCGCGCGTGCTCTTCACCCAGACAGAACACGCACAGATCGTGTGGATCTTCCGGTGTCAAATATCTAAGACACGGATCAGCACACTTGCGGAAAGTATTCTTTTGCCGCTTCTCTGCACGCTTCATCTTGAATCGTTGATATCGAAAACAGACAAACAGTCCCTGAAGACGAAAAGATGTTGTCACGGTTTCAAGGCGCCCTTCTTATACATCCAGATTGACGCGCTCATCATTCAAGCTGATGATGCACGGGCTGTCGCCGGTCAACCTGATTACTGTGAGTTGATATTTGATTTCAGACACCTGTCACGCCTGAGGCGTTCCCCATAGCGTCATTCGACGTATTGTTGAGTTCCCTTCGAAAGGGAACATTTGCATTCTCTCGTAAAACATTTGCGTTCTCCCGAAAAAAACGTTGAATTTGCTCGTGAAACCTTTGAGTTCTCCCGAAAAACTTTGCATTCGCTTGTAAAACATTTGCGTTCCCTCGTAAAACATTTGCGTTCTCTCGTAAAACATTTGCGTTCTCCCGAAAAACTTTGCATTCACTTGTAAAACCTTTGCGTTCTCTCGTAAAACATTTGCGTTCTCCCGTAAAACATTTGCGTTCTCCCGAAAAACGTTGAATTTGCTCGTAAAACCTCTGCGTTCTCTCGTAAAACATTTGTGTTCTCCCGTAAAACATTTGCGTTCTCCCGAAAAACGTTGAATTTGCTCGTAAAACCTTTGCTTTCTCCCGAAAAACTTTGCATTCGCTTGTAAAACATTTGCGTTCGCTCGTAAAACATTTGCATTCTCTCGTAAAACATTTGCGTTCTCCCGAAAAACGTTGAATTTGCTCGTAAAACCTCTGCGTTCTCTCGTAAAACATTTGCGTTCTCCCGTAAAACATTTGCGTTCTCCCGAAAAACGTTGAATTTGCTCGTAAAACCTTTGCTTTCTCCCGAAAAACTTTGCATTCGCTTGTAAAACATTTGTGTTCGCTCGTAAAACATTTGCATTCTCTCGTAAAACATTTGCGTTCTCCCGAAAAACGTTGAATTTGCTCGTAAAACCTCTGCGTTCTCCCAAAAAACTTTGCATTCGCTTGTAAACATTTGCGTTCTCTCGTAAAACATTTGCGTTCTCCCGAAAAACGTTGAATTTGCTCGTAAAACCTTTGCGTTCTCCCAAAAAACGTTGCATTCGCTTGTAAAACATTTGCGTTCTCCCAAAAAACTGCATTCTTTTGTAAAACATTTGCATTCTCCCAAAAAACGTTGCATTCACTTGTAAAACATTTGCGTTCTCCCAAAAAACTGCATTCTTTTGTAAAACATTTGCGTTCTCCCAAAAAACTTTGCATTCGCTTGTAAAACATTTGCGTTCTCCCAAAAAACTGCATTCTTTTGTAAAACATTTGCGTTCTCCTGAGAAACTTTGATTTTGGTCGTAAAACCTTTGCGTTCCCTAAGAAACTTTGCGTTCGCTCATAAAGAATTTGCACTCTAAGTGGACTTCTAAAGTTTCTTGAGGGAACAAAATACTTTTACGAGAGAAAAAAAAAACATTGAAATGTATATGTGTTTTTCTAACTTTTATGTGGTGCATGGTCATGATAATTATAATAATAATTATATGGTGGTCATAATTAAAACATATAATATGTAATATATTTAACATTGTTCTTTTAAACTTTCTATTGCTCAAAAAATCTTGTTCTACATTGAAATTAATTAGATTTTTTTTTCTTGAGCATCAAATCATCATAATAGAAATGATTTCTGAAGGATCACGTGTCACAGAAGACTGCAGTTAAGATGCTGAAAATTCAGCTTTGATCACAGGAATAAATCACATTTTACAAAATATTAACATGGAGAAGTTGTTGGCCACACTTTAGACCAGCGTCCAATCAGGGCTGTTTAGATTTCTTATAAGCAACCCTATTTAAAAAGTTCCTATCAGTGTTCACTATGTTAAAACTGACTGGGACTTTTTAAAGCATAAATAATGAAATTGAACATAAAAACTTGTGAGACTGATCATGGAATCAGTCCTGTGGAAGATCAGGACGTTTACATGGCAGAGAAGAGACTAAGAGCTCAGGGTTCCGTCCCTTTCTGTTTTTTTTTTTTGCTTGTCTTTCACATCCCTCCTCCTCTAACTCACGATTGCTTCCCTCATGTTACCCACTAATGTCAGTGTTGTCGACCGCCATTTCCTTGTCCCAGGGCAGCCCCCATGAAGGACCCTTCGTGCACATCTGGCCTATGAATAGCGCCAAAAGCCTCATCTGGGTCAAACTCACTCTGCAGAGACACTAAATAATTAAACCCTTATTTTCTCTTCTATTTCCTCTTATTCTTGATCTTTCTCTCTTGCTTCTACCAGATCAGCCCTCCCCTTATCATGTTCTCTTTGTCAAAGGGTAATAACTAAAATGAGTCATGTAATGGAAGAAAAAACAGAAGCGTAACGTGCCGTTCAAATAGGAAGCTAAGTTTGGAGCTGTTACATAAGCTGTCACTGCTTGGTGTAGACAAATGAGAGAGAGGAGGTAAAGAGAAAGATGGTGAGACATGAGAGGAGGATGAGAAAGAGCAATGGAAGCTGCTGAATGATGATGAGCGCAGTGTAAAAACTCTCAAAATGCTACCAACATACTTCATACTTCAATTGAGTGGTCTGAGACATTATGAGGGAAGGAGATGAACCTCTTGTACATATGAATGCGAGAAACGGTAATGCTTACTATGAACTGTACATAACTGTCCATATTTGGAATGCCTTTTCCTTTAAAAGAGACAATTTCCTGTTTGTTTATTATAGAGCGTGAATGTGCATTCGCTGAACCAGCCAGAAAAAAAAAAATAAATAAATAAAACATTACGTTGCTTCTTGCACGTATCATACATTGAAAATGACATGTCCAGCGAGTAATGCTAAAAGTACATTAATGGAAACCCTTTTATTATGTTGGTTGTTGTAAGTATCAGGACAGTTCAGAAATTAAATGTCCAGTGAGTGCTGCTAAAAAGGTTAATGCTTTTAACATTTGAGAATAATTTACCACCTACACTAAATCCTGCCCTAAATCTAACTGGCAGCGTTAACGCAAGTACATGTAAGATGAAAAACACATTTGCCGAAGCAACCATGCCATTTTTATGGAAGCTTGTTTCCGCCACAGAATGGAAAATAAAAAAAAAAGTAATTCTGACTTTATTTCTCAGAATTGCGAGATGTAAAGTCAGAATTGCGAGATATAAAGTCAGAATTGCGTGATATAAAGTCACAATTGTGTGATATAAAGTCGCAATTGCATGTTATAAAGTCAGAATTGTGAGAAATAAAGTCAGAATTGCGTGATATAAAGTCAGAATTGCGTGTTATAAAGTCAGAATTGCGAGATCTAAAGTCAGAATTGCGAGATCTAAAGTCAGAAATGCATGATAAAGTCAGAAATGCATGATATAAAGTCAGAAATGCGTGATATAAAGTCAGAATTGCGAGATATAAAGTCAGAATTGCATGATATAAAGTAAGAATTGCGAGATATAAAGTAAGAATTGCGAGATCTAAAGTCAGAATTGCATGTTATAAAGTCAGAATTGCGTGATATAAAGTCAGAATTGCGAGATATAAAGTAAGAATTGTGTGTTATAACGTCAGAATTGCGAGATATAAAGTAAGAATTGTGTGTTATAAAGTCAGAAATGCATGATATAAAGTCAGAAATGCGTGATATAAAGTAAGAATTGCGAGATCTAAAGTCAGAATTGCATGTTATAAAGTCAGAATTGCGAGATATAAAGTCAGAATTTCATGTTATAAAGTCAGAAATGCATGATATAAAGTCAGAATTGTGAGAAACTATTCTGAGAGGGAAAAAAGTTAGTCTTTTTCCCCTTTAGAATTTATATCTCACAATTGTGAGAAAAGATGTCAGAATTTCGGCATATAACCTCGCAATTATGTGTTATTGTAGGAGCCATACGTACCACCTTATTTAATTTTTATACATTTGTTCATTTAAATATCAGTTTGTTGTGTATTGTTAAAGGAACACTCCGACTTTTTGGGACTTTAGCCTATTCACCTTACCCCCCAGAGTTAGATAAGTCCATACATACCTTTTTCATCTCCGTGCGTGCTATAAGTCTGTTTGACGCACCCACCGCTAGCCTAGCTTAGCACAAAGACTGGATGTGAATGGTTGCAGCTTTCATACTAATCCAAATGAGTGACAAAATAACGCAAACGTTTTCCTATTTACATGTTGTGGTTTGTATAGTCACAGAGTGTGCAAATATCAAGGACACAGACATCTTTTGACCGTATAAATACTATATTTTCTGAAGGGGAAGCACTGCTACTTGGGCAGAGTGATAACAATCACCTGAGACGCACCGTGACGAGGAGCAGAGAGTTCGCTTCGCTCAGCGTTGGAATAAAGAGTCAGCAATTACTAACGTTAGATAGAAAAGCATAGTTTATCATGGGTGTTTGCTTTATTGTATGAGCTGTGACAATAAACAGGGGAGACCAGGTAATACAGTACCATGTTTCATTGATTTCCAACCAAAAACGCACCCAGATTTATAAATATCACATGAATAAATAATTATTATTACAGGAATCAATATATTTTAAATGCAATTTATTAGCTGAACCAAATGTATTCAACAGTAGCCTATATAATACAGTATTGCATTACTATAGGATAGAATAAGGGGAAAGTAATAGCACAAATTGTTTTTGCACAATGAACTCACAGCCTATCGTACCCTTTTGCACGCTCAAGTTCGTTATTTCCATGGTTATTTCAAATTTAGGCTACTAGGCGCGCCGCGCGCAGGGTGCAAGTTCAACGCGGTGAACGCGCTCGTTTTTTTTCCAAGCACCGCATCAAGATAAAAACATATTTATACCCTAATCATATAATAGTGTCACTAACGTTACATTAGATCTGGCTAATAATGGCACTGTTACAGTAGGTCATCTAAAAACATAACGGAACACTTACCTCAGCCGCAGGGTGATCCACTTGTCCTGTCTGTGCTATCGATGGGATGGCCGTATCCTTCAGCACATTATGGTCCGTGTGGCAAATTCCATTTTTTCAAAATAGTCGTCCTCATTGAAATGTACCGAGCAAACATAATGTCCCTTGATAATCTTAGGTGTGTTTGGATAAATATCCAGAGTAAGTTAGCCATTTCTTCATCCAGTCAGCGTTTTTAGTTGGAATTCTGTGAAACATGGTATTACCTCCCCTGTTTACTGTCGCAGCTATTTAAAATAGAGCGAAAACCATGACTCTAAACTACGCTTTTACTATTTATAAATTGCTGACTCTATTACCCAAACACCGAGCGAACTCTCCGCTCCTCACCACGGCGCGTCTCAGGTGATGCGGTTATCACTCCGCCAAAGTAGCAGTGCTTCGCCTTCAGAGAATAGTTCCCAGGTTTTATACGGTTAAAAGATGTCTGTGTCTCATTTGACTTTGTTATTTGTACATTCTGTGACTATACAAACCACAACATGTAAATAGGAAAACGTTTGCGTTATTTTGTCACTCATTTGGATTAGTATGAAAGCTGCAACCAGTCACATCCAGTCTTTGTGCTAAGCTAGGCTAGCGGTGGGTGCGTCAAACAGACTTATAGCACGCACGGAGATGAAAAAGGTATGTATGGACTTATCTAACTCTGGGGGGTAAGGTGAATAGGCTAAAGTCCCAAAAAGTCGGAGTGTTCCTTTAATTGTGTTTATTTCTCTGAGTGTGTGCCCTCTAGGTGAGAGGGGGAAAGTTGTATAAAGGATAGGCCACCCCTGACAGGAGGGGGGCGCTGGTGCAAGAGCACACAGTCTTTTGACCGTGCACATGGAGCGAGAGTGGCATGGTGCAACAAACCTGCAAGCGGCCTAAAAGTTGTTTGTTTTGTTTTATGTTACAATGCATCTTTATTTTTGATTTAATAAACTTCAGTTATTTGTTTGGAACATCAACACGCCTCTCTGGATCAATTCATGGTACTTTGCACGCGTCAGAAATAAAGCATTAGCATCTCCCACAGTGGACCAGAAACTTGTTTTCACCCCTACAGTTATAAAGTCAGAATTGCGAGATGTAAACTCGCAATTGTGAGAAATAAGTCAGAATTGTGAGATAAAAAGTCACACTTCTGTCTTTTTTTCTCAGACTTTAGTCTCTGACTTTATAACACGCAATTGCGACTTGATATCTCGCAATTTTGACTTTATTTCTCACAATTCTGACTTCATATTTCGCAATTGTGAGATAAAAAGTCGCAATTATTTTATTTTTTTTAATTCAGTGGTGGAAACAAGTTTCCATACATTTTAGCTGCTTCTACCCGTTTTTGAGCTCTTTTATCGTGACTCGTGTTTTCGAGTGTGGAGTGCTCCGTGCTGAAAGTGTACCAGGTGAAGTACAGAGCAAGTTTACCATGTCAGAAAAGCCATTACAATTAAAGTTGGTCATGTGATACATCATAATGTATTAGTTTGCAAATCTTACAAAAGTGTTTTGAGGTCAGAATAATATTATGCAAGGAACCATGTGAAAGTAAGCTTTTATTAATCAGTAATCTGTACCTGTAACAATAACATGTATGAAAAGAAAAAAAAAGTTGTTGGTGTTTTACTGCCACCTATTTTAGCTGGAAACGGAGTTTGTTTTTTGGAGTTTTGCAGATATGTAGAGGCACATTTTTCCAAAGAGCGTGTGGATGTTATTTAAATGTAGTCTTGACCCACAGTTGTGGTGATTTTGTGTGTTTTTTGAAAATAGCTGCCTGAGAGCATTATCAATATTGCTGCAGAGTGAATATATTTGCATTAAAGGGACTTCAACTGGTTCCCAAATAGTGTGAATATTGGGAGGGTCTCTTTATTAAGTTAACAGCTGCTAATTAACTGCTTGCAACTAGATCAATTAGAGTGTATTCTATTATATTTAGTGTATAAAAGTCATTATTTTTGTACAAGAAATTTTGGTAACACTTTACTTGAAGGGATGTGCATAAGTATCATGACATGAAATATGTCTTGAAAATGAAGTAGGGTTTATGCATGTTTATGACAACTGTCATTAAGTGTCTTTCGCTCAATTATGACATTTTGAATGCAAATATGACATTGTTTAAGATGTCTTTGTTATGACATCTTGACATAAACCAATACATCATAAGTAGTTTTGTAACAGAATATGGCTCTGGTTAATCAGACAGTTTAACCATTGTATTTAACAGAAAATTGTTGTTTACTTTGTTGGAGCTTGTAGCAAATTTTTCAAAAAAAGAGTAGCTTGACTACAGTTTGTGCTACAGCTTTACAGTAGTTTCCCCAACACTGGATAGGTGGCAGAAAGAATCCACTTTAGAAGAGCTGATTTTTGAAGGGACAAATAGAAAAAATAAGAAAGAGAAAGGGAAAGGCTTACCTTCTCACACACAGGGTGGCTTTCATTAAACACAGTCATCTTTGGTAATAAGCACTTGAAGACTGATCTCTCCCATTGCTTCCCTCAGGTGCTGCATTACCATAATGGATTCTCACTGCAGCGCGGTATTAAAGCGTGGAGGCATATTCCAAACTCAACGCAAATGCAACTTGTAATGCACATTATCCCAGCTCGACACATTAGATGTCATTACTAGAGCTGGAGCAGACAGCATTTCGTCATTATCTGCTGAAGTGTTCCATGGGGAAGTGGAAAGTGAGCACTGGAATAAGCTGCTTTTTTCCCATTCAAAGTTTGTTAATGACTCTTTGTAACAAGATAATAAATTAATGATAAATATACAACTATATTGCTCTCATTTACTTAACTATGTGGTACAATTAGAGGATGCTTAAATTTAGTAAATTAACTAATTATGTTATTGACTACCCCAAACTCATAACAGGTGGTTAATTCCAGTATTTTACTACGTGGAAAATAGACATTGTTTATTCTTGATCACTCTAACTGGTGGGAAACCACAATTGTTTGGTCATATGCAGTACATAAGTAAAATGGTAAAACCCAACTGAAAGTTATAGCCGGGAATTGTGAGGAAAATAGAAAATTGACAGTTAATTTCAGTACTTTAAAATAAAATTGACAATTTTATATTGTGTAGCCATTATATTTAGGGGCCGTTTACAAACTGTTATCAACTAAAGCCGCAGGAACTTTCCCCAGGAACCAGGAACTTTGGGGTGGTACTCGGTGTGTTTACACCACAGGAACCAGGGTCTAAATGAAGTTTAGAAAAATTTCCCCCCCAGAAAGTCCCTGCTGGCGAGGTAGTACTTTTTCTGAGTTCGGGAACTTTCGGGTGGGACTTGTGCGCTGAACATGCTAATTGGTTCTTACCACTTGTTCTTTCTGCCCGATGGCGTGCGTTCGTCCCATCCATCTCACGGTCAATGTCCACTGATAACAAACGTCTACTTTTATATCTAGCATTACGAGCTTTTCGAATACGCTTTTGGTGCTCGTCTCTTTTCTGCCATTTTGTTAATTACCTCGTTAGTAAACCAATCGCACACAAAAGCAGCAAAGCTTAAATCTCCTCCACACAAAACTCAAAACAAACGCGCAGACTGGGAGGAGCAGTCGGACGCAGTTCAACGTCACTACATCTTCCCGCCCCGGACCGGTACTTTAGTCCGTGGGTGTAAATGCAGTAAGCGGTCTGGGGCAAAAAAAGTTCCTATGAAAGAAGTTCCTCGGACAAATAGTTCCTGGTAATTGCGGTGGAAACACAGCTTTAAGCGTGTTTTATGAGTTTTGGACGTTCATTTACACGACAGCTGCGTTATGCCGTACTGAAAACACAAACGTTTGAAAATGAGTTTCAAGGTGCACGTTTTTGAAAACGATAATGCTATCGTCTCCATGTAAACAACAAAAATGTGAATTTGTGAAAACGGTGACATTATGCGCGTGCTTATTACATGTTTAGTCTGTAGCGTTTCTTTACAAAGTGACATCACCCACTCCTGGCCAGGCATGAATAATGCAGTATTTTATTTTTTTTTTTGTAGATTTTCATGGCCACATCCGAAAAACTGATAATTTTTAATACATCATTGTTGTTTAAATACCCTTAAAGGAGTAGTTCACTTTTAAAAAAACTTTTGCTGATAATTTACTCACCCCCATGTCATCCAAGAAGCTCATGTCTTTCTTTCTTCATTCGAAACGAAATTAAGGTTTTTGATGAAAACATTCCAGGATTTTTCTCCATATAATGCACTTTACTGGTAACCAAACGGTTCAAGGTCCAAATGACAGTTTCAATAAGGGTCTTATCAAGCGAAACGATCGCTCATTTTTAAATAAAAATTAACAAAGTTTAAGTTTTATACGCTCAAATGGTCGCCTTGCTCTGTTCTGTGATGCACGTTCGTGACTCTCCTGTTCGAACTCGTTCATCAAAATGAACAAATCTTTATTCGAGTCAGTTCTTTCATTTCGTTCGTTGAATGAACCAAATGACAAGAAAAAAAGATTTGTTCATTTTGATGAACGAGTTCGAACAGGAGATTCACGAACGTGCATCACAGAACAGAGCAAGGCGACCATTTGAGCTTATAAAACTTAAACTTTGTTAATTTTAAAAAAAATGAGCGATCGTTTCGCTTGATAAGACCCTTATTCATTGTCTGGAATCGTTTAAAGCCCTTTGAACAGTTTGCACTGAAACTGTCTTTTGGACCTTGAACCGTTTGGTTACAGTAAAGTGCATTATACAGTATGGAGAAAAATCCTGGAATGTTTTCATCAAAAACCTTCATTTATTTTCGACTGAAGAAAGAATATCATGGATATCTTGATGACATGGAGGTGATTAAATTATCAGTAAAAGTTTTTTTAAAAAAGTGAACTACTCCTTTAAACTGGTGCTCTGGGTTTCTCTACTGGTCAAAAATGTGACCACTGATACATTAACTCAGGGTTCGTCAAACTCGGTCCAACCCTGATCAAACACACCTGAGCTTTCAAGTTAATCAAGGTCTTCAGGATCAGGTAGGTGTGTTTGAACAGGGTTGGAGCTAAACTCTGCAGGACAGTAGCCCTCCAGGACCGAGTTTGAGGAACCCTGTATTAACTGTATATGGAGATCATGATTTATATGAGGAAAGACAGAGCTTATGATAAAATTAAAGTATTCTATGTATCAAATACTGGAATTAAATAACTGGTTATGTCAATTTTACATAAGCCGTGTAAAAAAAAAATGTTCACATGCAGAATTTTAACTTCAATTTCAAAACTAAATTTTGGTCAACAATGTTACCAGTGACAGTAAATTCATTATTTAACTGATGGGTTTTGACATGTAGAAGATGCAAAGATGGTTGAGCCACCACTATGTTGTCAGAAGTGTTTTTGGGTTGTCAGTGTGCGTGCGTGTGTGTGTGTGTGCGTGTGTACATGAGTGAAAATGTTAAGGTTTGTGGAGTTAATTCCCAAGCAGAGCCTTTTTAAATGACTCATAATGTTGATATAAGAACACTTGCTGTGCTCTTCATGAATAAGAAAAACAATAAAGTGCAGAGAAATGTTCCAGAGAAAGAAAATAGAACCAAAAAGCACAAGCTAACTATGTATGGATATGAATATTTGATCATTTAACTAAGCATGGAAAAGAAGGCAATCTCTTCTATTTTAGCAAGGCAGACAGAGTTTCCTGAAGAGAGGACTGGATAATTCATCACATTTAAGAAAACACAGAGAAATGCTCAGAACAGGAGCAGAGAGATGAACTAAGAGCAAAGAAGGGATATAGAAAGTCGTTTTTCAATATCAACTCGACACTGAAATTGCCATAACACTCATATAGTGACTTTATGTAAAATGTTATTACAGCCAATCTAAATTAACACAACAGACTCAGAGCATCCACCTGCCTCAATAACACACTTTCTACTGGGACTGTGTCGGCACTGGGAATTATGGCTACATCGAGTGCTCCATCTTTCCGGTGACAGTTTTATGAAAGATTCATGACACCGGTAAGACAGCGTAAGCTCCTCTTTCAGGCCTTTAGTCCCGAGGCTCCAGCAGTGGGAAGAGGCAGAATTTGTTCGACAAGACCAGCGCATGCAGAACTGCGCTGCCTGAAAAAAAAAAGGAACACATTTTGCGATGTACCTTATATATTTACAATAAGGGAAAGGGATTTAAGGGATTTTTATCTTTAGGTTTTAGATGTTTATATATATATATATATATACAGTATATATATATATATAAATGCAAACGCATAGTGCTTTTAAAGCTGAAATATAATTTTTATGTTAAAATACTTTCTCCTATATACAAGTATGAGTGTAACATTGCTTCAACCAATGATGTGAGTTTGGGGGCATCTCTTTTCTGACCAATGGCAGATTGGGGGTGTGTTCTGGAAACTTCTTTATATATATATATATATATATATATATATATACACATACAGTGGGGTCAAAAAGTATTTAGTCAGCCACTGATTGCCATTCCCCCATGCTTAGTAGGTTTTCCCACACTGGTGCAGGTCTACAATTTTCTTCCTGGTGTCCTTCGACAGCTCTTTGGTCTTGGCCATGGTTGAGTTAGGAGTGTGACTGTTTGACGCTGTGGACAGGTGTCTTTTATACAGATAACGGGATCAAACAGGTGCCAATAATACAGGTAACGAGTGGAGGACAGAAGAGCTTCTTAAAGAAGAAGTTACAGGTCTGAGAGCCAGAAATCTTGCTGGTTTGTGGGTGACCAAATACTTATTTTTCCACCATAATTTCCAAATAAATTCTTTAAAAATCCTACAATATGATTTCCTGGATTTTTTTTTCTTATTTTGTCTCTCATAGTTGAAGTGTACCTACGATGAAAATTACAGACCTCTCTCATCATTCTAAGTAGGAGAACTTGCACAATAAGTGGCCGACTAAATACTTTTTGGCCCCGCTGTATATATACACTCATCTAAAGGATTATTAGGAACACCATACTGATACTGTGTTTGACCCACTTTCTCTTTCAGAACTTCCTTAATTCTACGTGGCATTGATTCAACAAGGTGCTGAAAGCATTCTTTAGAAATGTTGGCCCATATTGATAGGATAGCATCTTGCAGTTGATGGAGATTTGTGGGATGCACATCCAGGGCATGAATCTCCCGTTCCACCACATCCCAAAGATGCTCTGTTAAGTTGAGATCTGGTGACTGTGGGGGCCATTATAGTACAGTGAACTCATTTTCATGTTCAAGAAACCAATTTGAAATGATTCGAGCTTTGTGACATGGTGCATTATCCTGCTGGAAGTAGCCATCAGAGGATGGGTACATGGTGGCCATAAAGGGATGGACATGGTCAGAAACAATGCTCAGGTAGGCCGTGGCATTTAAACAATGCCCAATTGGCACTAATGGGCCTAAAGTGTGCCAAGAAAACATCCCCCACACCATTACACCACCACCAGCCTGCACAGTGGTAACAAGGTATGATGGATCCATGTTCTCATTCTGTTTACACCAAATTCTGACTCTACCATCTGAATGACCTTCAGTTTGGAGTTCAGGAGATTGTCTTGAACAGGACCACACCCCTAAATGCTTTAAACTGCCACGTGAGTGGTTTATTAGATAATTGCATTAATGAGAAATTTAACAGGTGTTCCTAATAATCCTTTATGTGACTATATGTATATATATATATATATATATATAATCCTTCCTAATAATCCTTTATGTGGATTTATGTTCCTAATAATCCTTTATGTGACTATATATATATATATACCACTTGGTGACACAACACTTCTGTCTATTTCAAATAAATTCTGTTCTTTTGAACCTTCTATTAATCAAAGAATCCTTACAATCACAGAAATGTTAAGCAGCTGTTTTCTTAGATAATAAACAGAAATGTTTATAGAGCATCAAATCATCATATTTGAATGATTTCTGAAGGATCATGTGACACTGAAGACTGGAGTAATGATGATGAAAATTCAGCCATGATCGCAGGAATAAAAGACATTTTAAAAGATGTTCAAATAGAAAACATTTAATATTTACATACAATATTATGTAATCTTTTAATTCAATAATATTTCATGATATCAATCATTTAACTGTATTTTTTATCAAATAAATGGTTCCTTTGTGAGCATATATTGAGCAATATTGAAAAATAAAATGTTTTAACTGTAGTGTTTTAGAATGATCACTATTTTTAAGTTTTACTAACCTTCCATCCTTATGTAGATTGCTTAAATAATCAATTAATTTGAGGTCAAAACTGCATGTATGAATGATTTTAAATAAAGCATACATTTTAGATAGGTTACACAGTCCATTTCAAACCTGGAGACTGCAAGCCAAGCCACCTTTATCTCACTCAAGGTTTATTAATAGCTATATAAAGAACTTTATTTGCCTCCCTGTCCCCAAACACAGGGTTCAAATCAAGTCCTACGCTCTTGATATTACGGATTGAGCTCGAAATGACTTGGCTCCTAAAGTTAAGTGCGGAGCAACGTGTGGAGACGGATGACACATTGAAAAGTTTAATAGAAATCTTTTGAGACATCTTGTTGTTGTTGTCATGCAAATGTGCGCCATGCTGCTTGTAAATAAAACACATTGAAGAAAAGCATTCACAACAGGAGAAAGTGTGTGCATGCCCGTGCCGATGTCCGTAGGCAAGGCTCCAGGCAACATGCCCCGTTTGGAGTAATGCAGGAGCGCGGCGCCGAGAAGCGCACCCCTAAGACCTTCTCTCACTTTCTCAAATCTTCACATTCCTTTCTTTGTTTTTCAATCAGTCCTACCATCATCGCTGTACCTTGGAGAGGAACCACATTCTTACCTTTTATTATTCCTTTGTGCCTCATCTGTCAAAAAGCATCGCTCTTTCCTTGAGGTTTGAGGAGAGCTGAATCGTGATTTGACAACTATTGTTATGTTTATTTGTTTACGTGTGAATGGGGCGAGCGTTTGCATATGCGTATTTCTGTTGTCTTTTTATTTGTTTGTTTATTTGTTTATTTCACTTTCCTTTTTTGGTAACCTGCCTCCGAGTAACTCAGTTTTGGGTTGATCCGACGTCGAAGAACATTTGACAAGCATTATTCTGTGTGCCAAAGCACTTATATTTAAACAATGAACACGCGAATCCAACAAATCCACATTTTTTAAAAGTTTTTTTGACCAGCAGTGTCTGAAACTAACTCGAAATATGAATGCTTTATAATCTCAGGCCTGTAACAGGAATTGTGATGGTTAATTGTATATTTCAAAAGCCTTAATTGCTTTAATTCCCTGTAATTAATCAGTAATTGCAGCTGGAGTGCTTTTCAAAGCTTTGCTTGAGATGCACAGACCTTTCCAATATGGAAAAGCATGAATATAGATGAGAGGCAGAGAGGCAGACCACAGGAGCTATATGACTATTCTATATTTAGGACTTTAAAAGCTGAAATTCGCCAATATGTGGTCCTATTTATCATTTATGTATTCATTTATGATGCATAAGCATAACTTAACGCTTCAAACTGTGTTGGCCAGGCAGTTAATGTTTTGTTGAGGCTCTAAATGAGCTCAACTGTATACCTCCCCAACTTTTTCCTCCATCTCCCCCTTGAGACATTCAGTGTGGGTAACACCTGGTAGGTTGGTCCCTGTCCGCCCTCCCATGTTGAAAACCCACAGCTCCTACCTACAGCCCCCTGCTGGGTTTCACGGTATAATTTGAGGTTCCATCACTGTGGCAGATGTTGAGTAATTGCTGTTCTGAAAATGGCAGTAGCGCAGCCCATCTGCCCAGAGGAGACACCTGGAGAAGCGCGGCACGCTTCACTCCTGAGTGGGTGACTTGAGGACTTGTTGCTCTGATGAGCGCTGTGTTGCTTCCCCAGACTGCCGGCTGTGCAACTTCAGTTTAAAAAGGCCAGAAACAGTGCAGGAAACATACACAAATGCAACAAAAACAAGAGGAATGCCACATTGCCAGTGTTTAAATGCTCCTATGTCAGTGTAGCATGCAGAGTCAACTATAAGTAAACCATTTATATACAGTATCAATTCTCACACACAAATGCTGTTGGACATATGATGCACTTGAGTTTGACTTCTAACTGGAAGTCCTTTCCCAATACTTGTCCTCGAGTCCAGTGTACCGTCCAATAAAGGCCAAGTATAATTTGGTTTAAACATTTAAAAAGAAAAGTTAAAAGTGGTGCTTTTAAAGGGGTGGTTGATTAGGATTTCACTTTTCTAACTGTAGTTAGTGTGTAATGTTGCTGTTTGAGCATAAACAACATCTGCAAAGCTACAACGTTTAAAGCTCAAAGCAACGGGAGATATTTGCTTTTAAAGAAAAGGACTACAACAAACGGCTGGTAGGGACTACACAAGCTTCCTCCCGGGTTAGTGACATCACTAACCCTAAAATGTACATAAGCCTCGCCCCCGGGAGCAGCAGTCCATGTTGAGATGAGGAAAAGTTGTTGTATAAGAGTACATTTGTGAGTCAGCTCAAACTTTAGCATCCATTAGAAAGTCACTCTGTGTGTGTCACACAACAGTTCCTATACAAGCAATTTATAGATTATCCTGACAGAATATCCTATTTGAAGGTAGTTAACTCCACATCAGCAACATTCATCAACCAACCATTCAGAAACATCCTGTTGCATTCTATATGTTGTCATTTCTTTTTGAGTCTCTCCATCTTTGTCTGACTCCATTGTAACATTAACTCTTTCCCCGCCAGCGTTTTAAAAAAAAGTTGCCAGCCACCGCCAGGGTTTTTGACGATTTTCGCTAAATTTGAATGCCCCGCTGAATATTTTCTTCCATGAATATATGAAGATGATATATATAAAAATAAAGATCTGAGCCTCTGCTTTTAGGCAAAAAAAACGTTTTTATTTTATCTTCATCTGTTCTTTTTTTATTGCCTCTTGAACAGAGGTAGGTTTTGTCAAAAACACAACATTTTGGACAAAAAACTGAGAAAAAGGGATTTTTATCAAACAAGTGCATTTAAAAGCAGAATACATTCAGATGTTGTTTCCTTCATATATAAAACTTTCCAAAATAAATTAAAAACATAAAATAAATGTAAAATATATCAAATTTCCCAGGATGTAAGGGAAATGTAACTTTTGCAATAAAACTTCTGCCTCTGCCTCTCTGTGTTCTACCTGTGAATAATGATTGGAATTACAATAAACAGGCCTAGACACACACACACACACACACACACACACACACACACACACACACACAAATACATATTACAATGTGGTAAATGTGCACAAAGAGAGAAATAATTTGACAATTACACCTTCATATTTAGACAGCCACACATAAATGCCTGCACACACACATACATATTATAGTGTCATAATATTATACGATCTATCTGCGGAACGTCCATGGCTAGCATGAACATGTGCATCTCTCTCACTGACTACTTCGTCCCGATCAGATTCAGAATTATCAAATAAAGAGTGATCGGACTCCGAGTCCATTAACCTCCAGTACTTCAGCCATATACCTCTGCATTGTCTGTCTGATACATTCTCACTACTCCACTGTTTGAGACGATTGCAATCTGTTTCTCTAAACAAAGAGTTGCGCAATCATTCAGGACATGCGCGCGGGTCTTCCTTACCGTATACCACCTAAAACACGGATACCCGGAAAATTCCGTGTTTGGCGCAGATGCGTTTTTTCATTAAACACGGAAAATTCCGTGTTTGGCGGCGAAAGAGTTAAAGGGAGAATAGTTCCTGTTATTTTATTGTGTATGCGTGAGTTAATCGCAGCTGCTAACACACACCCACTCTTGAAACCCCGCCCTCTGCTGCAGCTCATTTGCATTTAAAGGTTCAGTCACAAAACTTTCGTATGCAGATGCCGCCACAAATTTGTGCGTACGCATGCTTAGTGAATGAGATCAAAATGCATGTGGAACATTGGATATATTGCATGTATTTTGCGGAAGAAGCATTCAATGCATGCAATGTATCCAATGTTCCACATGCATTTAGATCTCATTCACTAAGCATGCGTAAGTACAAATTTGTGTGCGGAATCTGCGTACGAACGTTTTCATGAACAAATGATGATTCACCAAAAACTTTCAAACTAAAATGTACCCAATGCATTGTGGATTCCGTGCACAAATTTGTGCTTACGCATGCTTAATGAATGAGATCCAGTGTTCTTCCACAAAATGCATGCAGTTTTGTTTTTAACTGCCAGAGGGCCAAAAGTTACATAGTTTACCTTTTAAGTGTTTTTGCTCACCAAGGCTGCATTTATTTAATCAAAAAACATTGTAAAAATATTTCACAATATTATTTTTTTAAATGCATCTCTGATCAAATTAGTGCAGCCTTGGTAAGTATAAGATATACATCTTATATATATATGAAGAGTTCAGATGCAAAAGCCTCTAAATGCCATTTGAAATTTTCTTCTTTATTGATGATTTTTATCAAACTTGTATATTTAAGTTTAAGTAATTAAGTAATTTCACTTAAATAACAATTAATAGGTAATTATCATTGCCATTTAAGTGAAATTACTGAACTTAAATATACAAGTTTGATAAAAATCATCATTCTAGAAGAAAATTTCAAATGGCATTTAGAGGCTTTTGCATCTGAACTCTTCATATATATATATATATATATATATATATATATATATATATAACATCTCTAATTCTAATTCACTTTTGACTGGTAGTATTTTCACCTATTCATATGCACCCATTCACAATGGTAATCAGATATTTTGACCTTTGAAACAAATTAAAGGTGAATGCATGAAGCAAACAAATACATTGCTTTTCCAATTTAAAAATTTAAAATAGAGGTCTATTTCGTGGGCATTTCTTCAGAATCTGCATTATGCAAAACTTTAGTGCCTAATATGAATTCTCAGTGCAGCCTTCTCCCCAGGGTTTAAAGATAACGTGCATTTACATTTAGTCCTGGTACTTATAGGGTAATATACTGTAGGTTGATAAATGTATGTATATTGCTTAAAGACATGTTTCTAAAATCATATAAATATTTAATTACAAGAGTAAAATGAGATTTTTACATTGAAAAAAATTATAAAATTAAGAGGTGCTTGACCAAAAATCAAGCTTAGCGGTAGTTCTGGCAGGTCACGTCAGTCAAGCTCGTACTCTCAGCTGATCAACGTCTAACTATAATAATGCGACACCTATCCCACCATATAAGGTCTATTCAGGAGCTAATTTACCCTCCTCCATCCCCAGCTCCTCTTGTCCAGTCAGAAATTCATTCTGAAATTCCTCTTCAAATCAGACTCTTCTCAAATTGTGTTGTCGACACTATCTTTGACGATAGTGGTCCTGACAGAACCTGCCACTAGGGTTGTGGGTGTATACCAGAGAGTGGCCATGCAGTTGCTATGTAGTTGTTGTTGTGTTCAAAGCAGTTGCTAGGATGTTCTGGGTAGTTTTTAGGATGTTCTGGCTGGGTTTTAGGATGTTTTGGGCAGTTGCTGGGGCGTTCTGAGCATTTTTAAATCTTAAGGTTATTATCGCTGCTCTTATGCTAGATTGGACGGATGTGCCGGGAGTTCTTGCCCTTAACAGAACCATATCACAAATCCAAACTGTTTGCTAATTGTCAACCATCTTTGAGGATAGTGGTCCTGACAGAACCAAGTGTTGTGGGTGTATACCAGGGAGTGGCCATGCAGTTGCTCAGGTGTTGCTACTGTATGTAGTTTTTATGGTGTTCAAAGCAGTTGCTATGATGTTCTGGGTAGTTTGTAGGATGTTTTGGGCAGTTGCTAGGGTGTTCTGAGCAATTGTAAATCTAAAGGTTATCGCTGCTCTTATGCATGCTAGGCTGGAAGGATGGGCCGGGAGTTCTTGCCCAGAACAGAACCATATCACAAATCCAAAACTGTTTGCTTGCATCTTTGACGATAGTGGTCCTGACAGAACCCGCCACTAGTGTTGTCGGTGTATACCAGGGAGTGGCCATGCAGTTGCTCAGGTGTTGCTATGTAATTGTTATGGTGTTCAGAGCAGTTGCTAGGATGTTCTGGGTAGTTTTTATGAGGTTCTGGCTGGTTTCTAGGATGTTCTGGATGGTTTTTAGGATGTTCTGAGTAGTTTTTACGATGTTCTGGCTTTTTTCTAGGATGTTTTGGGCAGTTGCTAGGGTGTTCTGAGCAATTGTAAATCTTAATGTTATCGCTGCTCTTATGCATGCTAGGCTGGACGGATGGGCCGGGAGTTCTTTCCCAGAACAGAAACGTATCACAAATCCAAAACTGTTTGCTACTTGCATCTTTGACGATAGTGGTCCTGACAGAACCCGCCACTGGTGTTGTGGGTGTATACCAGGGAGTGGCCATGCAGTTACTCAGGTGTCGCTATGTAGTTGTTATGGTGTTCAGAGCAGTTCTGGACAGTTTTTAGGATGTTTTGGCTGGTTTCTAGGATGTTTTGGGCAGTTGTAAATTTGATCATTTAGAAAAGTAATAGCACTTCTTTCCTCAATGATTTGCACTATCATTAAGACAACGTGGTGTAATTCTTCTTGAACAAAACTCTCACCGTAAACATCAGCACAGCTCTAGCGCTCCTGCTTGTCCACAGAAGAACTGCATATCTAAGACATTGTGTGTGGCTATCTCTGTGTGGGCTCTAGTTTCAGGGGGATCCCTGTCCCATTACTTTTCTAACAGGAGATTCCTTCCCACTTAAAACACCCCCGCTCTCATCTAATCCAGCATCTTTCCTCCATAGCTCCATGTTCATCCCTCCATCCAGTGTGCTCTCCTCTCATTAATTCCCTATTAATACCCACCCCCATCCACCCACCCACACTCCTCTACTTCAGTGCTTCAGTTTTCAAGAATACTCGTATTCTGCTTTACTATGTTCAGTGATTGTGTAAGATTTGCTTCGTTTCGTCTATTCTACTTCACACGAGATGTCATTTTATCACAGCTGTCTGTAGCGCGTTAAAAAACGATCCTCTTGTGTTAGGCCAGCGCCGTCTCTGTCCTTTGTTTCTGGGTTTCCCGTAGCAGCAGGTGCCAAGCAGATTTATATCAAGCAGTCACACATGTGAAAAGCCCTTCTCAAAGGAATGATCTTCCCCGGAATGTTCAAATCTGATCCGATGAATTATTAAGCTTATAAAACATCCTGTAAATCTGTTGTAATGAGATCAAAAGCGCAAGCTTCTGTAATCGTGCCTCAAGAACACAAAAGCGTAATCCGCAACACATCGGGGTCATGTTTTTTGAATGCGCCGAGATACCGTTTAGCCGTGATGTATGCGGTGAGATGGTTAAGAAGATGGTTTGCATGTGTACATTGTTTGCAAATCTGTGTTCTAATGCTCACTCACACACTAAATAAATCTCCCGCGAATCAATACAGGGGCACAGCAGCTCCTAGACAGAGGAGAGCTTTAAGGATAATTATGGATTAAGCTTATGAGCCGCTTTCAAAATCAAAACTTTTTTTTTCCTGCCCTACTTAGAGAACGGCTGTCAGTAATCGAAGTCAGTCAACCAGAGAGCCATTACCAATTCACAAGGGTTGGCAAGAATCGAATTATGCTGTTGAATTGATTCCGCAATGAATCCCTCTCAAAAGAAGCAGTTTGACAACATAACGACAACACGGTTGTATTTACACCAGAGATCGACATCTTTTAACCTCCCGTGACTGTTGGCTCTGGCGATCTTGCTTTGGCTCGGTTTTAGGAAACGAGTGTGGTAGCTCGTTTCAGGGTTGGTGAGATGAAGAGGGTATGAAAATCAAGCTTTGTTTTATGCCTCGGCAGCATGAAATGAGCTGCTATTTATACCGCGGCTCAATTGTGCGTTTGCGCTTGCCTGAGACAGGTTGGAAAAGGTCAGATGTGGCAATTATGCAGGTGTGGTTTGAATAGAAGTGCGGGGCTGGTGATTGGAGGCTCGCGCGCTGTTGGGGAGGTTGAACACGGAGTTTGCAGGAACCGCGAGCAGACGGCGAAATGGAAAACATCTTGAGCGTGATGAATGTTCATATTTTTACACTTGAAGGAGGAGATGTATAAGTGTTTTGTGATTAGGGAAGGGGGCCGTATTGTTATGCAGAGAGCTCCGGCACAATGGTATCGATTAGTGTAAACCGAGTTTAGAGAAACAAATCACAGTTGCAATCCTCAAACACTCCATGCACTCTCAAATTACGTTACACACACACTGAAACGAGCAGGTGATAATGAGCCATGGATTCCTGTGCATGTGTCTGAACACACACACACTGTAAAGAATGAATTGTAACTGCTGATAGATTTTTTTTTTTTTGGATGAATTGTTTGCATATTGTTCTATTTGATCATTTGATGCTACCATTATCAACGCAGTAAAAAATAGTGCTGGGCGGTTTGACCAAAAATTGATATCATGTTTTTTGTTTTTTGTTTTTCAGAATTAAGACGGTTTTCCGGTTTATGACGTGTTTTTTTTTCCATGCATAATCAGGTGTTCAAAGCATTTTCTACTGGTTGAGAGAGGAATTAGGGGAGAGCGGGGGAGACCTAACGCATTTTGGTTTTTGCTCAATTAATTAAACAATAATTAGGTTAGATTCATATTTTTTACACAAGCAACACATCTCTGCTACAAATGAACACTTAAAGTTTTTTTTGAGGACCTACCATTTTCGTACAGTTGCACCGAAAGTGACAGAAGTGCAAATTTTACAACTTACCCCATATGTCTGTTAATTGTAACAGACAGAGGGGTTAGTTGTAACACTTGTGTGTAACACCCATAATTCAGTACTATTTTATTTGTATTAGTTTGATATTGTTTGTGCATCTGCATAGACTGATATCCATACATCCATCCCTCATCCAATCATCCTTCTATTGTGGATCAATATCACGGATAGAGACATAGAAAAGGGCTGCATAGTTTTGCAATAAATAATAAAAAATAAAATTATAAATATTGTAATTGCAATTAAATTAGATGTGTGTGTGGCAGCTGCATATACAATTATTATTAATAATAATAACAGTAATAATAATACAAATGAGCTTAACATAAAAATTTAAAGGGTTTATTGCATTAATAACAGGCCATATTTTAAATAAATAAACAAGTTATCATTCATAGTAGACTAAATTTTAAACATTTTAAATTCCAACAATTTAAGTTTTAAGTTTGTGAAAGTCTAACAAAGTTAAATGTGTACTCAAACCTGAAAAGTTGCGTGGCTCCGTTTTCATTTGATTATCATTGTACACTTGGAGGCTTAGTTGTAACACTCTGTTACAACTAACCCCGCTGTGTAGCCCCTATTACATGTTTTAAGCCTAGCTAACAGTCGCTAGGAATTGCTGACATGTTTCAAAACGGTGCTATGTTTGAGCCAACAAGACAGTGATCAAGGCAATATAAAGTTAGATTTGGAAACATATACACCCAACTCAGAAACCGGAAAAAAAAAAAACCTATGATGAAAAAAAATTACTTTCATGGTGTCAAAACACTCTTATATATATCATATAATCAAAACTTTCCGCAAATTCGTGGGATACCGTCTTCTGGCAGCAAGAGAAAAATAGCGGAAAGACACCCTGCTTGATCCTGACGAACTATGTAAACGGTCCGTGTTAAATTTAACCCCGCGTTAGGTTGTGTCCCGCGCTCCCCTACTGCAATAAATCGACTTAGGATGGTCTTTTTTATTGTCCTGAGTTGATATTGTAGAATAGAATAGCGCCCAGTATAACCTAAAATTGTTATTTCTTAACATTCTAATAACATTCTTATAACCAAGCAAGAACGTTAATACAACGTCTAAAAAAACTGGACGTTTTGAATGTTCCTAGAACATTCAGAAATAACGTTTTTATAATTTAATGGGAACGTTAAGAAAACATTCTTATAACCTAAAATTGTCAGCTGGGGAAGAGGAGAGATTCGTGATTGCACTGAACACATTTTCAGTGCAAGAATCCTCTGAGTGAGCCCTATTCTTATAAGAGCAGCGTGTATCTGAGAGCACGCGAGAGGAGAGATTCGCGCTTGCGCATTATATTTATTTCCTTTCGCGCTACAATAGTGCGCTCTCGACATTTGACAGGAAAAAAACGCCATAGTTCTGTAGAATCCATCTTCCCTGTAACGTAACACCAGAGCACTGCTGTTTGAATTGCCCACGCTGACCGTCGCTGCTTAGAAGTGCAAACATTGTAAAGGGTCTGTCTGAAACAGTGTCGGCGGCGCAGCATAACGTTCATTCCGAACGTTGTGTAATTAAATACATCGGTATGGCGGTATATTAAAAATGAACATCGTAACAAAAATATCCACCGGTTTTCGGTATAAACTGGTATACCTCCCAGCACTAGTAAAAAATATCCTGTTAAATTCAACCTAAAATATACAGTGAAATGTTTCAGGTATATACAGGATGGTATATCGGTGATTGTATAGTGCAAGGTAAATTTGTATCTTGAAATGTAGCTGATAGCCACCATAGCTTACTCAAGCATACAGGTGGTACAATAGAAAGTCCCAAGGCGTCATATATGACGTTTTTGCCAAAGCGTAGACATCCAACGCACATGGCACCCTTTAGCGTCAAATGAGACACAGATATATATGGGGCAGAAGGCGCCTCCTACTGGTCTAACCCTAACCCTACCCCATACCTAAACCTACCATAACCGAAGCGTCTGATTTGACGCTAAAGGGTGTCATGTGCGTTGGATGTCTACGCTTTCGCAAAAGCGTCGTATATGACGCCTTAGAATGAGAATGCATTGGAAAGTCACATGATGAATCAGAGTTCTCTGTAAGTGGCCTGCCTATAGGTTCTCACACACAGGATCAAAACACCATCAGGGTAACATGCATGGCACTAAAATAATGCAATTAATATTAACTAAATAATAGAAAATAAAACACCCACGATAAAAAGTAAACTTCTAAATAAACAGATTTTTTTTTTAAGTTTTAAAGAGGGGCGTCACAAAAAAAGTTTGAGAACCACTGATTTAGACAAAATAGTATTGAATTTTCATTTTGGCCATTAAATGAACTGTAATATATATAAAGCTTAAATTACATTAAAATAATATGTGCTTATGCTAACAAAAAAAAAGAGATTGAATTAGTTCACAAGTTCTAATTCAGGGCTGTTTAGCGAGTTTGTTATTAAGATGGCCACTGAGAGACTGCCGTCAGCCACCTCCATGTCATCTCCCACGAGTCGTATCGGCTCTACATGACACCAAAGTCCCATCCCCGTCACTCCTCGAGCGTCCGTCTGCCTCGCTAAGCAGAGCTTGTCATCTGACCAGTGAACAAGGCAGTCTTTCATTGTTCACTAATTACCGTTCCACTTTCTGTAACACGTCGCTTATATGCTGTACTATATATAAACTTGCTCACAAGGGGTTCAAGGCAAAATAACTACTTTCGACAATGCTGAATGGCTGTACCGTCACTTGTCATTCTGCTGTAATAATTCTGATTGTCGGAGTGTGGCACTGATCCACCCATTGTATAGAGTAGCCTGACACTCATAATCACATAGTCTCGGCTAGTATAAAGGCATGACAGGCTCATGATGTCATTGTTTCCTAGGCAACACTGATTTGAAGAGTCCTTAATAAGTCCTAGAAAATGTTAATTAGTCATGGTCATGAACTTGACATAAGATGTTGAAGGCTGATGACTGACTTAACATTGTTGTGAAGCACAACATCAATCCTCTTGTGTGGTAGATAATCTACATTTACTTGACGTTTTAATCCCAAATGTGTAACAGTAGACTTATTACAAGGGGCAGTCTGGGGTTAATCGTCTTACCCAAGGCCACACTGTTGATTGATCATTACGAAAAGACCTACAACCTTTCAGTTACCAGCCTAATAGGCTACACCAACCTTGAATATTGGTTATTATGAATGAAATTTGGTATTTCATGTTATAGATGTTTACTTTTAACACCTATAGCATCAAGAACCACAAAAGTTATTGGTAAAGGCAAAGTATTGATTTTGATATTTTGGTATCTATATATGGATTTGGTCCCTTATCCAATCTCTGGGAATCAGACCCAAGGTTTTTGTATTTATTAGCACCATGTTTAACTGTTTAAGTTACAGGAATCCTACTTACACAAAATATCACTTGCCAGTCTTTATGGTAGAGTGTTTGCAGTCTTTTTTATTGGGATAGGACTAAAGTTTTCCAGAAGACATTAGAGAAATTTTGGTTTCACAGACACATTTTGTGACTGTTGAGAATCCCGTCTGAATCTGCCAAGTCTTTGTTTTTCACACACAACCTCTGAATAAAAGCCAGAGCAGATTACCTACTGTTTTTCGGCAAACTCAATGGCCTTCTGTGATATCTAATCCTGTATGAATGCGAAAATCTGAAATGGCTGATATGAAATTATCACAATACTTCTCCTAATGTGTTTCCTGAGTAACCTGAGATACCGTTTGCATATTAATCTTGCTGTACCTTTCAATATGGACTGCTTCCAACTAAAAAGGTAATATAATAAAATAAAATAAAGAAAGCTTCGAAGACTGGCTATTTTAATATCAGCAATGGGTAAGATACATTTACATGGGTTTATTATAAGCTGTAATTTCTATATACTCATATAAAATATATTTAAATGCACAGTTCAGTGATGAAACTCTTCTGACCACCTGCTGATTCCCTTAAAGTGCCCATGTTATGCTATTTTAAAGGTTCCTGGTTTTGTTTTGAAGGTCCGCTACAACAGGTTTACATGCATCAGAGGTATAAAAACACATTTTAATTTTCTCATAATATACATTGCAGCATCACCACATTTTTCAAAGATTCTCAAACGACTTGTTTGAGGATTCAGTCTCTCTAAACCCCTCCTTACTCTACTCTGATTGATCAGCTTGCATAGTACGTTGTGATTGTTCTACCGCTTGCAAAAACAATGCCCATTACCATAACTGAATTTCAGCTCCAGAAGCTTCCTAAAGCTCAGAAATTGTACACACTATAAAGACAGTAACGATGGTGTGTATTTTAGCTACAATATCAATCCGCGCATGAGTGCGATGATAAAACATTGGAAGAACTAACCAAACCTCGATTGCATGAATGATTTGAGCAGGACGTTTCAGTGACGCACTGCTCAATTTGTTGTTTGAGATGTTGTAACTGTAATTTCTCACAAGTTTAAATGTGTATATTTCGTATTTATTGCAGTGCACATGTGGGAACTGTCTACGCTAGCTCACGTCCAATTCGTACAAATTCATACGATTGATTCAAAAGTGTCTAATTCGTACTAATTCATACGGCCTCGGTTATGTTTAGGGGCGGGATCAGGGGTAGGTCATTCGTACGAATTCATACGAATTGGCTAATTCGTAAAATATGTACGATTTAGCAAAATTAGCCACCTTGTAAAATTCTTACGAATTCCTGTGAGATCGGGTTGGAACTGTATGAAGTGTATCAATAACGGTGCCTACATTTGAACCGTTAAAGTTTGTAAAACAAATCTTGCTCTATCCTTTATCCTTACTCAAAGTAGTAGTTTTAGTAAATAGTGGCCTACACAGCTGATTATAGCAGAAGTATGTCAGTAAGACATTAATAACATTAATAAGTTAACCGGAGACCTATACAATATAAAACACAAAAGTGTTTAAAGATCCTGTAGAAAATAATATGTCAATAATTAATAATTCTTACAGGCTGTGATTCTGAGGAGCAAGTTGGTCCAAAAAAGTAGGCACTGACCCATCTGTTAAAGGGGTGGTTGATTATGATTTCACTTTTCTAGTTAGTGGGTAATGTTGCTGTTTGAGCATAAACAACATCTATAAAGTTACAACGCTCAAAGTTCAAGGCAAGGGGAGATATTTGATTTTAAAGAAATAGTTTTTTAAGGACTACAACAAACGGCTGGTAGGGACTACACAAGCTTCCTCCCGGGTTAGTGACATCACTAACCCTAACATTTACATAAACCCCGCCCCCGGGGACACCAGTGGCGGCTGCTGGTCTTTCAAAGAGGGGAAGCTCTTTTTTCTTCTTCTTTTTTTTAAACTCGACTGTCAGGAGTGGGGATGGTGAAAAGAGCGAGGACTCGATGCAGAGTTGATGGGCTTTATTTTATTGATGAAAAAAAAACAAAAACGAACAAGGGGAATAAATTGGGAGCAAAAAAGGCAGGTAACGAAGGAGGACAGTGTGGGGCAAAATAACTAATAATCAGTAAACAAGATGGGAGTCGACACAATGACAGGAAAGCACATATGGCACAAGGAAAAACACATGACAAGCACAAGCCATGTGCTCATACCAAACATGACAAACCATGTGCTACACAATACACAACACACTGAACAGAGCGAACACGACAAGACAGAACGCTAACGTTACGCATGAGTACGACCATAAGGTCATCCTGTGCACTCACAACCGATAACAAACACGCGGAGAATGCATGTCCGAATCCCAACACAAAAGTGAAACCAAACTAGACAGATGTGCCGTGATTCAAACACCACGCCCGCACATGTAACAAGACACCTGACATCGACGGAAGAAATGTGGGAATAAGGTTGAACTGTGAAATATCTGATGAAAATTGCAAATACTAAGAAACATGTTACAGCAGTTCGTCTGTCGAGTAAAATACACACAAAATCCGTGACGAGACTGAGCTCGAAGTCTTTAAACTAGCGTCCGCGTCAGCGATTTTTTTATTGGGTGAAATCGCTGTCAATCAAAGGGAGATGCAATCCAGGCCAGCCCACTTCCCTATTCACCCCAGAGACGCCCGGCGTCCGTGGGCGGGACATAATCGCAGCATTTATCCAATGACCGCCTAGTTTAACAGCGCTGAAAAAAAACTGTTCAAGCAGCCCCGTTGAAGTCAATGGACGCCGAGCTTCAACGGGGAAATGCCATAGGAAAATGCATGCACTGTGACGCGCTACAGGTATGCATGAGAAGATCAAGTCAGCCGACTTGCTATTTGTAGCTTATTCTGAACAAACTCGTCTTCGAGATTACCGTGTTCTAACGCATTTTTACTCAATAAAATGTTAACACAATAGTACACATTTGACCATTATTTTTTTTGACATTATAGGGGAAGCTGAGCTTCCCTTGCAGTCTTAAAGAAATCTCCACTGGGGGACACACAGTCCATGTTGAGATGAGGAAAAGCTGTTGTAGTCAAGCACATTTGTGAGTCAGCTCAAACTGTAGGATCTGTCTTTTCACATGCAATAGAAAGTCACTCTGTGTGTATCTCACAACAGTTCCTATACAAGCAATTTATAGATTATCCTGACAGAATATGCTAATTGAAGATAGTTAACTCCACATCAGCAAAATAAATTCATCATCTAACCATTCAGAGATGTCCTGTTGCATTCTACATGTTGTCACTTCGTCTTAGTCTCTCCGTCTTTGTCTGACTGTGGTTTAAACATAAAAGGCAGAACAGTTTCTGGCATTTTAGCGTGTGTCTGCGGAGCTGCACTCTTGAACACACTCTTGAAGCTCCGCCCACTGTGTCGGGAGCTGCAGCTCATTTTCGTTTAAAGGGCCAGACACAAAACGGTGCGTTTTTGCTAACCCTCAAAAAGTGACATCTTTAACATGCTATATAAAAATATCTCAGGGGTATTTTGAGCTAAAACTTCACATACACACTTTGGGGACATCAGAGATTTATTTTACGTGTTGTGAAAAGGGCATCATACCACCCCTTTAATGGATAAGCATTTTGGTAATCCCATTTTGGCTATGTTTACACGGAAACGATTCTGAAGAGAAAACGCAAAAGTGGCGTTGCGTCATCACTTTTTATTCTGTGTTTAGACGAGCGTTTTGTGTGGGAAATCCGCGTGCAAATGGTGATGCAAAAGTGTATGAAATTCAATGTAGTATGCACTTCAGGCGGCTGTGAGTACATACTACAACAACACCAAGCCCGCGTGCCTGTGTACAACCTTCACTGTCAAGCAGACTTTTGCGTTTTTACCGTTTACACGGGAACGCGGCGGTGGAGCGTTTTTAAGATTTCACTTTTTTTGCGTTTTTAAGCCTCAAAAACACCATCACCGTGTAAACAAAAGGCACATCCGATAAAATATTTTTACGTTTTCACCCGCGAGCGTTCTCGTGTAAACAGGGCCTTACACCTCCCAGATATTTGAGAAGCAATCATCAAAAAAGGTTATAATGCTTTTGTATGGTAATTTCAACCACTGACTCTTCACATCCCATCCTTTGGAAGCGTTTACATTGAGAATTTGCTTTTGCAGAGCAGAAAAGCATATTCTCGACATGAACACAACATGAACCAGATACAGTGTTCGTGGGTCAAAGTAGACGACGGTTGTGGGCAGCAAATGAAGACCACAGGAGGACATTATGCAAATCTGTTACATTGTTACGAATGCAAGTTACGGATGTTACTGACGACTCTTTTCAGCATTTTTGAGGGAGACAATAACTTTATTTATCGTTCATGTTGATCTGTAAAACTTTGCAAACTTTTTGTATTCACAAACAGCTATATTACACACTGCATGAAAGGTAATATCCAAAAAAGCATAACAGGGGCACTTTAAAGATGGCTGCTTAAGCCAGTCGATCTGTTTGTTCCATCTATATAACCTATTTAAATTTCATGGGAATTTTCCTAGCCCTCCTTCTTTCCCAGCACCACCTGCTAAAATCCGCTTTGGGTTTCTACCTACTTTACTTTTATCTCATATCCTATTCACAGTATGTTCGGAAGTAGCCTTTACTCATGCCAGCAGCAGCATAGCAGATCTAGTCTGCCAAGACAAAGCCTATGTCCCATTTCTATCAATACAATGCTGTTTAATTCCATTCCTAGAGTTGGCATGATTGTAATAAGGTTTTTAATAATAAATTACAATTATTTAAAAATAAATTAAATGAAAATTTTATTAAATAATTTCTATACTGTAAAAAAAAAATATTTTCAAGATTTGTTATCACAACATATTTTCTTTTGTCAAATCAACTTTATAATAATTTATTTAGTTGAGATAACTTATTATTTTGAGTTTCTTATGATTAAATTAATCTACTTCATTGTATTAACTCACTTTTTCCAGTTCAATCAACTTAAAATTTTACGGCAACCCAGCTTACTTACTTTTTTAAGTTAAACCAACAATATTTTTTTTTACAGTGTAGTAATCACAACATTTTTTCTTTTGTCAAATCAACTTAAATAATTTATTTAGTTCACATAACATATAATTTTGAGTTTCTGATGGTTAAATTAATCTCCTTCATTGTATTAACTCACTTTTTCCAGTTCAATGAACTTAAAATTTTAAGGCAACCAGGTTACTTACTTTTTTAAGTTAAACCATCCATATTTTTTTTTACAGTGTAATAATTTATTCAAAAATAATTAAATGGAAGATATATATGTCATACGTGATGCACACAACCACAAAACATGAGTTTGTTTAGCATCCACATCCAGAAAACACACACTCCCAATTGTGTATTAAACTCATGTAATTCCTGACTGAATTGGTGCACACAATCACACTTAAGACTGTGCTAAGACTTTAGAAGACTAGTCCCATCCCTATAGGGCTTATGCATAATTAATTTTTAGTCATCTGCATAATAAACTGGGAAAGGAGAAGGTATTTTAACATCGTAAAAAAAAAAAAAAAAAAAAATCCACACATCAGCTTTGAGAATCTGTGAGAATGACGGGCAATGAATGATGACGGTGGAGGTTTATGGATCTCAGGTGTTGAAGAACACTCAATGCAATTAAGAGGAACATTATTGTGCTGTATAAACATTTTCATACCTGCATCCAAAGTCCCCGAATGAGTCACACACACAAACGCTGAGACAGAGAGAAAAGTGGATGTACATTACTACAGTATAAGGGATTCCTTGACTACTAAACTTAAGCTGGCCAGACAAAGACCGTGTGGAAAAGAAAGAAAAGGGAAAATGGACTGGGAGAGGAACATAAAGGTCAGACGGAGAGGAAAGAGCAGTGTGAAGTCTATGATGACTGGTCTTGACTTTTAGAGAAGGTGGTAATGATGTTGATGGAACACAGCCAAAACAACGTCACCATGACTTTCCATTGACCGTTACTCCATCATTATTTACTGCCCCGAACCTGTATGGTCTTCTTTCTGAAACCCAAAAGGAGTTATTTTTCAGAACATCCTGGCTGCTCTTTTTCATACAATGATAATGAAAGAGGACAAATGCAATTGAGCTCTAAATAGGATGACACATCAACAGGTTTGACAACAGGTTTATATATTATGCACCCAAATAATCTGACAGTAACCAGATTGATGGCTCAATCGGACTGAAAAACATTTGGGTAAACACAGCAATCAATCTAACTGAGCTTGATCAGACTGGAATTGAAAGGGGTGGTGGAGACCTGTAAGAATCCGGTTAAGAGGGAAAAAAAATAAGAATGTAAGCGTTTGACTCAGACATTTTCTCTTTTGGATTAAAAAAAAAATCCTTGCAAACATACAGTAATATGTTTGACATCATACTTTTATTTACATCTCACATCTTATAAACTGGTAAGTGTAGGAGAATATTTTCTTATTATTAGGGATGTCCTGAGCCGATCTCAAGGATCAGGACCAGGGCTGATTAAAAGTTATTTTTTACACTGATTTGTAACTGCTAGCCTTTATTTTACATCAGCAGTCAAGGTGTTAGTTTTCATGTCTCATCACAATTGTCATTGACTTTTAACCTGATGCAACAAAATCTTCAAATTCAAATTAAGAGCCTTGAAAGAGGGCACACTTTAATAGTAGATCATTTAAATGTTGGCCTTTTTCACACACAAAGCATTTGTCTAGGACTTAGGCCTTGTTTACACCTGCTAGTCAGATGTTTCTTAGTTGATCGGATTACAAGTGGACCAAGCTAATTGCAAGTGTCGAAAATGTTTTGAGCCTGTCCACTTTCAAAAATTTCCAGAGGTAGTCAAAGACTCATTTGAGCGGATTGCTTTCATAGTGTAAATGTGGTCGAATGCTCTCCGCCTACTGACCTAACGCATAAACATTATGGGGAGCGCTCTAGCCAGACGGGATTTAAACTCTGTCACCTGAAGACCCAAGTTTGGTTTGACCAAAAATATACCAAGCACAATGTTTTCACCATTTCTGATTCCTAACACACACTCAGAGCGTTCGGCTGTCTTGCGACGTTTCTGCTCTGATAGTTGCAAACCTCTGTATGTTTTCCCGTCGTCTCCGGGTGCATGCATACATGTTTAAATTTTGCATGAGCTTATTTTATCCATTAGATCAAAAGATCTGAAAAAGCCCATTCATTTAGTCAGCCATGGACACTCCCCTTGAAGAAGTCAGAACAGAAGTGGTTGAAAGTGGACAAAAAAGACGCAATAAAACACGAGGTGTAAGCGGGTATGTGTCTTCCTAGTCTACTTGTGATCCGATTGACCAAAACGCATCTTAAAGGGTTAGTTCACCCAAAAATGAAAATTCTGTCAGTATTTACTCACCCTCATGTTGTTCCAACCCCGGAACACAAATTAACATATTTAAGATATTAAGATCGCTCCTGCATTCAGTCCATAGGCTTCTTGAGGGACTGGCTCTTGCTGTCCCCGAAAAGTCATTAAAGACATCGGGGCTCAATCTTAAGTTTATCAAACGACGAGAACACTTTTGCGCGCAAAAAAACAACTAAAATAACGACTTTATTTCAACTATTCGTTTATTTCTCCCTCTGCGCGAGTCAGGTTACTAGTTTAATAGCGTAAGCTTCTGTTATTGTACGTCACACGCATCACACACACATGACCAGCGTCGGCCAATAGTGAGCCTACGTGTGACGTAGCTCTACGCAATCACACTACGTTAACTGACTACTGGCGCATGGAGAAGGAAGTGAATAGTTGAAATAAAGTCGTTATTTTTGTTGTTTTTTTTGCGCACAAAAGTGTTCTCGTCGTTTGATAAACTTATGATTGAGCCCCTGTAGTCACTTGGACTATTTTAACAATGTCTTTAATGACTTTTCGGGGACAGCAAGAGCCAGTCCCTCAAGAAGCCTATGGACTGTATGCAGGAGCGATCTTAATATCTTAAATATCTTAATTTGTGTTGCGAAGATGAACGAAGGTCTTACGGGGTTGGAACAACATGAGGGTGAGTAAATACTGACAGAATTTTCATTTTTGGGTGAATTAACCCTTTAATACCAGGTGTAAACAGGGCCTTATATGGCTTGGAGTATAGTGCTCAAGTTTTAATGACTATTTATGGTGCTTTTTTGTCATTTTTGGAGCTCGACAACCCCAGTCTCCACTTTCATTGAATAGAAAGTAGCCAAAAAAAGAAACCACAGAGAAATTTCATGTATGCCAAGGAGTATTACATGATACCAACATCATGGGTTCATTTCCCCAAGGAACACATGAGCTGGTGTACCTTGAATGCGATACAATGTGCGTTGGCTTAACGTGTCAGCCAAATGGATAAAGTTAGTCTGTCAACATCAAGCCGAATAAATGATTCATTCAATCTTTATTTTTAGTTTTTATTTAATAAGATATTCCTTTAATCTGCTTTTAAACCCATCATTTTTTAATACACTATCAAGTAGAATACTTTTAACATCCTCAGAGCCGAAACTGGAAGACTAAGTCTTTGATATACAGCAGGACCAAAGTGTGATTTATAGTGGATTCACTGACCATATAAACGTTCCCAGCCAATTCTGGCCGTGCACCAGTTTCAGTGAGAGCTTGATGTTTTAAGAGAAGTCTTCAGGCTTTTCCTAAGCATACTGCTAATCAACAACAGAAGACCTCACTCTGGCACATATGTCCTCTGCTCTCTCCTGTACGAAGCTGCTGAGGTAAGAAGATCGAGTTTTCCACTTAGTGGAGCACAAGGGCTCCCACCCCTTTTCCCACAGTCATCTCAGCGGTAAATTGTGTGTGTGTGTGTGTGTGTGGACGTACCTCTGCACACCTTTAAAGACGCAGGAGCCAAAATCACAATTTATAAACAGGTGTTTCATGTGTGTGTGTGTGTGTGTGTGTGTGTGAAAGCATGCAGCAGCAGTACACATCTACATTAACAAGTGGTCAGCGCAAGGAAATAATAAATAAATACTAATGTTATTTCCCACCAAATTATTAAATCTGCCTGGTGGGAAACAGCAGGGGACGGCAAGATGAAACGCAAATGGGCTTCGTTATTTCAGACCAGGCCGATTCCGCCTTGATTTTCAGACTCTGGTGTTTCGTTCTTCAGTAGACCCTTTGTAAGGATGTCATTTATATCACACTGGGTTCGGTTGGAATATACGTTTGCCGGCGGCCTTACCCTATTAGCATAATTTCTCTTGAAATGGTTCTGAAATTGCAGTGGAAATGACAAGTCGTGCGCTCCTTGCTCTTGTGTTCATATTGTCGTCGATGTTGGAGAGAAAAAGAAAAAATGTGTGTGTAACTAAAGGGTACTAATACAGTGAAAATGGTGATTTTGGAGCTGCGTTAATGACGGTACTGCGCCGCTCTGATGCCTCGCGCACCTAATTCTTTCACAGGACGCAGCGGTTTGCTCAGCCGCCCTGCTCATTATGAAATACCTCCTGGTGCTTCAAACCAGCTTCACACACTCACGCACACACAGTGTCACTTCTCTGATTCTTTCTGTTTAACACAATACTCTGTTAGAAACTTACAGCGCTGTATTCGCTTTTGTCTGTGCGGCCTGAATCAGGTCTTTTTGACAGTGAAAAATGGAAGAGGTTTGTCTCTCATTGTCGCCGTCTAGTTAGACTAAACGCAAACTTCCTCTCTTTCTTGTCCTCGGGTTGTCTCACACAGGAAACATGTTTTAGACTGTGTGTATCTCCTTTCTTTTCCTCTGCTTTCATCAGGTACGACGCTTCCAGCACGTCTGACGTGAAGCCTGAAGTACTTTACAATAACTAGAGGAGCTCACCTCCTCACTTAAGAATGTTGACAAAGCAACAGGATCTCATGAGAATAAGTGTGTATTTTTACGTACTCGCTCATTTACTTACGTTTTATACACACTAAAACGTATAATAATGACGCATTGACAGGACTAAAACATAAAATATTTATGTATTGACCAACACATTCTCATCCCAAGACGTCGTCTAACTGACGCTTTTGACGATACGTCAACATCCAACGTTTTAGGGTACCCTTTAACGTCAGTTAGATGACGATCCTAGGGTGTCATCCAACTGAAGCTTTACCTTTCTGTAACACCTCTCTTTCTTTCTCTGGTGTTACTCTGAGGAGGTTCAACAGAATTTCGACTGGTACTGAAATAAAACCACTTCACTCAACAAATATAAATTTTTCTATTTTATTTCACACGTGCCTATAATTGCCCCAACAATAAACAATATAAAGAAACCAACAGTCTTTGTCTCTTTGTAAATCAAACCACCATATAGACAACTTATCGTCAGTGTCCAGCCTTTGGAGGAGTTGAAATGAGGATGGTGAATGGATGAGTATGACCCAGTGGATTTTTGAGATCGACGCAATGATATTATCCAATTATCCAGTATGAGTATGAGGTGAAGATTGAAAAGTTGGTGCCTTTGCTACAATGTACTGAAATCCAGCTTCCAACATCTCTTTTCCAGTAGACATGAAATAGATCAGCCAAACGATGCAAACCAACAAGAGTGGGTTGACACTATGGTGATAAGTGTCTAATCATAACAAGTCCTTTATTTGAGCATAAACTCATTGAGTTCTCAAACCAGGACTTCAAATGGGTAAAGCAGGTAGCAAACAAGAAGAACCATGCGGTTTCCCTCTACCAAACTGAACTGACTTCTTCAATGGTTATCAGGCTTATATCTAGTAGCCACCACTCACTAGTGCCCTCACATGGCAATTAGAGGTACTACTTGACCCAGGTAACTTTCCTGATAAGTCAGAAAGTACAGACTAAAAATTCATGTAACATTTAAACCGTTACATACCCCTCCCCAAGGCCTAAAAATTTGACCCATGGAAAATTTTTAAATTCTGGGTATGATAAGTGTCTACCTGAACAGGTTCCGTCAACATGGTTACCTTTGGTTACAGTTAGATGACGCAGGTAGGTTTAGGTCTGGGACAGCACTAAAAATGTAAAATATTTACGTATTAACTACTTTATCGACGCACAAATTTGTATGTTTTCCTATGTATGCATATTCAAATCTTGGCATTAATGTTTTGACTATTGTATTCAATTGTCATATCAATGACATGTTTTCAACCACATTAAATGCAGTTTACTCATGTACTTTAATAAGAAATAAAAACATGTGACTTCTGCTGCAAACTCGTTTCGGAGAATTTCATAATGTTACACATGACTGATCTTAAAACCATTAAATGAATAACTTTTGTTTACTCATTTATCTATTTTGTAATACTTTGTTTGTTTGTAATACCATTTTCGCTTTTTTTGTCCCATCTTTTTTTATAGTTGTGGTTGAAAAAACTAAACAGATCAAAAATTGGTTAGACTTTAGTTTAGGGTCTAATTCTCACCATTAGTTGCTTATTAGCAATGGTATAATATTGGTTGTTTATTAATACTTGCATGTAAAAAGCACATAATAATGACTAGAATTTTTTTTATTATTATTTTATAATGTTTCCTGGGTTGCCCTTATAGTGTTAGTATGTTTTTTAGATCAAAAATAGTCATAATTTAGAAATAAAAGGCATTTTTCCTAGCCTGATTTTAGCCTCTGATTTGAACGCTCTGTTTGAAGGGGCGACCAGTGTGTAACTGGCCTCTGCTGTGATTGGCTGACATTCTTGCATGAAATAGCTATGTATTACATGTGAAACTTTCTCGAATAATTTTACTACAGCTATTATACGTTTTTACTATTACAGCTATCGAGATTAACAAATTGTGATACGTTTTTGTAGATCTATTCCCATCACATAAAATGTTGCTGTGATGAGCATTGAGCAAGCAGAATACAGTTTGTCGATCACGAGGATGAGGATATTATCATTGTAAAGCAGTTTCTGCACTCTCTCTAATGCTTTCCCCAATGCAGACACGATCATGTTAATACAGTAAGAGCTTCGTTGTGCAGTGTAACGTGCGTCATTAAATTCATAACGAGTTTGGCAAGTGTCCAGATAAACTCGCACTGTGTGGAAAGATTGTTCTTTGATCGCTTTCTGTATAATTTATTCACAATTTAAATACGTTTTTTTTTTTCCATCCTACTAAAAGAAACATGTGAAGTTGATATTTTAGTCACTGGCTTGACTTACTGATGCATTAACAGTATTGAACGTGTGGCATATGCAAATGTTTGGAGTCCTTTAATGATCCCGACTTTTACGTCAGAGTCGGTGTTATGTGGAGATTCGCCTGTTTTTCAGGGGTGTTTTTCAAAAACGAGATTTAGAAGGAGAAAACAATGGTGTTTGAGACTCACTGTATGTCATGTCCATACTCTTGTTATTTAACTATGCCAAAATAAATTCAATTTCACATTCTAGAGCACCTTTAATCTTAACCAAAGCTAAACTTAACAACTACCTAACCTATTAATAAGTAGTAATTTGAGGCAAAAGTCATAGCTAATAGTTAGTTTAGTGACAATTAGACCCTAAAATGTGTTTATTTTTGTTAGTAATCCCACTCTCTGTAAGATTGAGGCTGTATGTCCACCAAAGCGTTTTTTCACGCGCCTGGCGTATGTTTTCAATTCTCCGCGTTTTTTAAACGTCATGAGCGTACCGAGGCGCTGAGCGTTTTTTTTACGCCGAAGCGTCCAGCGTTTTTTACTGGTCGCTGGGAGTTGAAAAATGTTCAACTTTGGATAAAACGCAGTGCTCATCACTGTCACGTTTTACCCAGCCGTCCAATCACAGTGGAGGAGGGGTGGGACTAATACCACACCGTCCAACTGTCACAACATTCAACTGCTGCGGATATTCTGTATCATAGCAACGAAACGTCTCAACGGAAAAAACGCTGCGCTGCCAAAACGCTATCAAGCGCCCAAAGCACGGGGTCTTCAGCAGAGCGTCTAGCGTTTTCAACTGGCTAAAAATGCTTTGGTGGGCACACGGCCTAACATTGTTGACTGTTTATAGCATTTATAGATTGTGGGGGAGTGAATTCACTAAACAAGTTATCCAAACTTTTGCCTCTCAAACTCTGGCAAATTCAACGGTTCTTTTCTCATCACAAACATTCATCTTAACAGCGGATGAACACTCGACCAAACATAACTGGCATGTGTTGTATTGGGTTGCCCAGATCGCTGTGCTGCCCAGCCAACACCACATTCTAAAAACATTGTGTTTTTCATTAAAACTTCAATGAAAGATGTTTAAATACAGTTTTCTGAGAACATTGTAAAAGATAACTTTGAATTAACATTCTATTAACGTTACTGAACATTTGTTCATCGTTTTGAGAGAACCTTTCCAGAATGTTCCCAGAGCATCTTCACGATAATTGGTTGATGAGAACCTGAGAAAAGTTATCAGAATTGTTTAGTCTCAAGAAGTCACCAAAGAACAACGTTAACAAGCCTTTCATTCACAGATATTCAGCTGTCCAATGAAACATCGTACAGTACATCGATGGCAGGTGTAGATGTGTGGAGCGTTGAACATGTTCTCGCCATTTCTGCCACAACGACTTCCACTATTGCATTGTTCTCACATAGCCTCTATATTTAGGACAGACTGAGCTTTTTGGACAACATCTCAAAATGAGTCTTTATTTTTATTTAACGTCTTTAATTTTTGTTCCCCCCACCCCCTGTCCTCATTATTTGTGCAGACTTTGCACTATCAAAGCAGAACAAAAGAATGTATGCTTCAGTAATCACTTGTCACCCTTTCATTTCCTATCATTCCGTGTCAAGAGATAGATTTTGAACGACTAAAAGTGTTGGTTTAATCTTCGGGGACCAAGAAAACTTTTATTATAGATATGAGTGTAAAGATTTCCTTTCGTAGTCGATTCTTCCCAACATTAAAGCACACAGACATTATAATCCAATTAACCGAAAGGATGGAAAGAAAAAGGCAACATTAGATTCATTAAAGAAAAGAAAATCAACTGTAATCATCGCAGAGCCGCTCCTAACTGATGGCACGCTTGCAGTTCGACAGATCCAACACGAAACTTGCATTTGCCGTAATTAATTGGGAAGCTTTTCGATAAGTGACATTGACAAGGAGATTATTGGTTCAAATGAGAACAATTTCTGCTCGTGTTCATGATGCTGGTGCAAAGTTGATGAGGAGGCACTCTTATTTTCAGACTCTCTTGAGAAATGAAAGATTGTTTTTTCAGCCAACAATAAAGATCATCAAATGAGAGGATAAAGTAATTACTGTTGTTTTAATACTCCTTTAAATTAAACGGCGTTTTCATAACACACTGCCTCAAAGGAGATCTTTTTTTTAATAGGCACCGAATGGAAAGGGAAATTAAACGATTTATAATTAGAGTCAAGATGTTTGTTTTACGTGAACAAAACATTGCTATTATTATTTGCTTGATATTTATTCAGTTGGCTGGAAAGACATGCTTTAACCTTTTTGAACCTTGCAATCAACATTGAACGTGAAGGCAGGCAAGGGCTGACCTTGGTAACGTGACTTAGTAGTTTTGCAATGTGCCGACATCTTTTATGACGACGCTCTTACGTTAGCATCGGAGCGATTTAATCGTGCCAACTATTGTGAAGTGTGGACCGCTCAAGGTCTGTTTAAGCTCTACAAATCACTCTCATTCTCTGCAGCATTAGTGCCATTATGTATAATACTCTTAAACAACTTTAGCCATTGGTGATTTTTTCCCCGTAGTGGCCGTAATTTGATTATTTTAATGATCTCATTCCACACTGGGGACTCTTGGTGCCCCGAGGGAAAGACACGCTCCAATGAGTCGCTCAAATGTTTTATCAGGCCAAAGATAGTCGTGTGCTGGATGGTGATGAGTGGCTCTCTGTGGACGTTGCCTTATTGTACGCCTTCCCAAAGTGTCTTATTATAACACATTTAAGTTAATTTAATATATTGGCATGAAAACACTTTGTCATCTTGCATTATGGTGTATTATAAGTCAAGTGCCAAAAGGATGATAACTTCTGATGTTGTGTGAATTCATATTTCTCGTGATCTTAGAAAGACTTACATTAAATTAGCTTTGTAGACAAACTAGATAAATTATGCCTCTTGTAAACTTTTTTTTTTGTGTGCAAAAATTAACGTTTTAATGGGTGAAATTCAGCAGATATTAATGGAAAATCAATCCAACATACGTTTCCATCTTAACAGGGTTATAATATTAATCAGATTCCACAAATTGAGTATTGTAATGAGATTATATTACGTCTTGAAAAACTAAGAAAGTTACTTTTTTTGGTTGATTACACAGTGATAGTAAATTATTCATAATTTGTTGATTCTCCCTATACTTCTTTTTTATCTTTTACAATTTCTTTCTATAAAAGCCAACTGCCTCTATATATACACTAGGAAGGTCTTCCAGGTTTGTGGAATTGCTCACACAGAACAGCCACTGAAAACTGAGACCCACACAGGTTTACACACATAATTTCACGTTTAACAAGTGTTTTTGCAACATTGCAACACTGCATATTTAATCCGCTCCTGACAAACACACTAATTATTATTTGATTTATCACTCAGTGAGTCTTTTAACCATCTTTGGAAGTCTTTTGTCTTTAAAAGTGCAATGTGTAATATTTTTGAGGATCTATTGGCAGAAATGCAATATAAGATCCATAACTATGTGTCCAGTGGTGTATAAAGACCTTACTCAATGAACCGTTATGTTTTTATTACCTTAGAATGAGACATTTATATCTACACATACCCGCGGGCACTCCCTTCTACGAAGGTCGACATATAGAGGGTATGAGCGTGACATCACCATCGGCCGGAGTGCCTGCAGTTACTCACAAAGACTGAGGGGCTGTATTTGTTTTCAGCGTGAATGATGCGAAAAACAAACAAAAAGTGGGAAAGAGCTTTGCGATTGACTGTACAACTAGATTTGACAAAAAATCGGAGGTATTTTTTTAGGAGGTATACTGCTCTAGAAAGAGGAGCAAATGGATCGCTGCAATTCACAGAAACAACTGGACTCCAGTCAGCGAAAGGTGGATTTGCAGTTATCATTTAGGTGTGAAACCATACCAATATATTTTGTATTGTTATATATATATATATATATATATATATATATATATATATATTAACAACTCATCAATTAATTATTTATCATTGCATATTCTGCATTATTGGATGTTTTTTAATAAACACTGACCAAAAAAAAAATCTATAAAGTTTTAGGGCTGGACGATATGATAATATATATATAGGCTATATAACACTGATATAAGTGATCACCCGGATTTAGACCTACCTATATTGTATTTATATAAAGCGTTCACAGGCAAATTTCTTTATGTTTTTGTCTATATTGCTTTTATTTGTCGAAATCAGGGAAACATAAATTTCAGGCAACACGATTCCTGGCTGCATTTCAATATCTATTTCAATGGATCACTGGATCTTTAGTAAGTTGTAAGGAACACTATATTGAGTCCAACATTTAGTTTAAATTGATACAATTGTTTGTTCTAGTCACATTTTCGCAGTTTCCCCTATTAAATCCAGTCACAAAGCAGATCTTTTGCCACGAGGGGGGTTGTTCTGGCGGGAAAGTGATGTCAATGCATTCCAGTGTTGTTGTACTCGAGACTCGGACTCGGTCTCGAGACCATATTTTAATGGTCTTGGTCTTGTCATGGACTCGTGTCCATTTGGACTCGGAATTGACTCGTACTCGAACATTTTTTTTTTTAGGACTCGGACTTATTCCCGAGTCCACTCGAGTTCAATTAAAAATATTTTTCATGATTATTAATGTATGTTAATAAAATATTTCTTTAAATTGATTGACACGCCCAGTGATTGGTGATTTTCTAGTGCGCAACTGCGCATGACAAATTGTAATAAAATTACTTTTAACACCACCTACTATGTGGCCTTTTTACCCTAAACTGATCATATTTTTAAGTAAATTCAGTAAAAAAAAAAAAAAGGATTTCTCTAAATAAATAAAAGTAAATTAGGTAATCAACCCTCACTGGTCTCGGTCTCGACTCGTACTCGACCGTCTCTGGTCTCGGACTCGACTCGACTCTCTATGGACTCGGTCTTGACTCGGACTCGACTCTCTCTGGTCTCGGTGTCGACTCGGACTCGAGTGAGGTGGTCTCGACTACAACACTGATGCATTCCCTATATTGTGACGTCGTGTTTTGCGTAGCCGAACGTGAGCAAACATCGCTACAGTGCGCGTTTCGTTCCTTGAAAGAGAAGCCGCAGAAAGTTAGAAGCTAGCGTGAGTGAATTTTCCCTTGTCAGTGGTGTAAAATATGTAGTTGGATTGTTTCATGTAACTTAGTTCCTCTCCCTCGCTGTGCTATGGCTTTGACAATCAGCCGATTAGTACTAATGACCGTAAAACAGTAATGTTACAGGAGTCACCAACCCATTGATCGCGGTCGACAAGTCGCTCTTGGAAGCATTTTGAGGCGATCGCGCAGACTCAGAGCTTTTAAAAAACAGAGAAAACATTTTTTTATTCATTATTATTTATTAATATGTGTGTAGTAATTGGTGTCTAGGGGACCTTTGCGTTCATGCGGACGTATAAACGATGCTTTACGCTTTAACCAGCTCTGCCACAGCCCTGCAGCCCTAATATACTAGCCCATATTAGCCAGCTAAACTTTTACTACTTTTATGTAGTTGCATAGTTTTATGTGGTTCTTCTCCCTCGCTGTATTATGGCTTTGCTATGTGGGGAGAGATGTGCTGGTTATGTTCGTGAAACAATCAGCTGATTACTATAATTATATTATATATTAAGACCCTTGATCCTCACCTGACTATAGCTTTGTAAACGTTATCCATGATGTGGTTTATAATGGACCGTGGAGCAGAAACGTGGCTTACTCTGGCTATTCTCTGCTGTCTCAGACGACGATATGTTTGTCCAGTTTTATCAACTGTAGCTTCTTCGAAAGGGAGGGGTGAGCGGTGGGCTGACCCATTAGTGCACCTCGCAACCGAATCAGAGAGAAGGTCATGAGGATGTGAGAAGATGAATTTGTTCCAGATAACTAACATGTGCCACTTTTGCTCTACTTGAAAATGTCTGATTTTTGATTAGTTACTTCTGTTTGACCTGTTCGGTGAGAGGTTCAGAATCAAATATGTTTGCGGTTTTGCTATCTTGGCCAATGGATTAGACCATTTCTTTTCAACCACACAATCTTATTCAAAAAGAAATATGAACAAACACAAACATTAGAGCTGCATTAAACTCTACGGTAACACTTAAGTTTGATGGTCTCCTTTAGACATTCTGTTGACTATAAGTAAAGTTACACCTGTACATGTTAACTAACTCTCATTAGAGTATTAGAAGACTGTCCGCTTAATATCTGCTAACTTCTTTTTGTGATGCTTCCAAAAAGACATTCTACTAAGTAACTTAGCACATGAATGTCAACTTACTGTACCAGTCTAATACTCAACTAATGTCCTGTCCAATGCCCTGTTACAGAATGCCCAAACCAGACCATCAAAATAAAGTAATTGTGGAAACACTTTACAATAAGGTTCATTTATTAAACATTAGTTAATGTATTAACTAACATGAACTAACCATGAGCAATACATTTGTTACTGTTTTTGTAAATCTTTGTTAACGTTAGTAAATACAAATCCAGCTGTTCATTGTTTGTTCATGTTAGTTCACAGTGTATTAACTAATGTTAACAAGATTTTAATAAAGTATTAGTAAATGTTGAAATTAACATTAACAAAGATTAACAAAAGCTGTAGAAATATTGTTCATTCTTAGTTAATGTTAACTAATGTAGTTAACTAATGAACCTTATTGTAAAGTGTTACCGTAATTGTCATGACAGTCACTGTGTGATGCAGTTTCCTGCAATTGTAATGAATTGGAAAAGTATATTATGCTTCTGCGACCCAATAAACATGTGTAAACACATTGTTTTAAAGTGTATGGCATTTCATTTGCTTCTGTTCCACCTTTGCACAGCTTTAGAAGAAAGATGTGGTTCTCAGATGCGGCAGGAACGCTAGTTAATGTGTCCAAAGCAGCAGCGGGAAGCAATTCTTCGAAACACAGCACCCAGCCCGAGGCTTTCCACACTCAACACAGCACTAATGTTTCCTTGCATCCTCACGTCCTCACTTAACACATTCACCCCAGTATCTCAGCTCACCTGATGACTCATTGGTTTCAGAGCCATCGGGCCTTAAGTCATTTATGAAAACAACATCTTCTTACATTTATGGTAGCAAAGGTCTCCAAAATCATCACAAAATCACTTTCAGGCACCGTATTCCTTCTGAGATGGTGGCAGCGCAAGTCGATAAACAAACATTTTCCCCTCCAGACCTTTACCTCCATAATCTCATCCATTTACAATGCAATTTACCTTTGAATCTAGTCGGTGAAACAGTAATTGTTTTGTATTGGATTTTAATGAGTGCGAGGTGAACCCAGGCACCTCCTTACGCTGTAACCGTCTCTTATGACAGACGACTAAAAGAGAGAGTTATCAGTGCGCATTTCCATTTCACCGCCGATTCAAAGAGCACTATAAAGGGCACGAGCCGTGGCTGACGATACCAGTGTTCATGTCACTGTGTTATTAACTAGTTATCAAAGGCTTTTGCCTCACCTTTCCCGTGGATCAATGATGGTGCAATTAAAAGGTACTTTCCATGAAGCGATCTTAATTATAAGTGCTGCAGCTGAAGTCATAAAGTCGCTCTTTGTAACGTTCCCTCCTGTTCTCCTGTCACTCCAGGGTGAGCTCTCCTCCTTAAATTATTCATGAGTAGTAGCATGTTAGGATTATCCTTGTTAAAAAGTAATGAGGTACCGTGATAATAAAAGGTTGTCTTGTATTGTTTTACTAAGTGTCTCTCACCGGCGGAGGTAGTCGCTCGCCTGAGGCTCTTATGAAAGGGATTTTGACTCTTGGCCGGGAAAGAAAGGAAAACCAAAAGAGCGCCGTGAAAACGCGAAACGTGCATCCCAACAGATGCAGAGGCACACAGCTGTTGAAACAGAGAGGCTAAAATCTGTCTTGAGCCGTTTGCCTCTTTTCCTCTTTGAACTGAGAGATGATCTGAGGGGCTTATGCAAAGACCTGAGGAACTGATGGAAGCGCAGAACGTCTTTGCTTTCATTATGAAGCGATTTGAGCCTCCATCGCATATGTAGTTGACAGGTTTTATCTTTCTGTCTTGAGTTAGGGTGGTCAACAACAGGAACTTTGAAAGAAAACAATGTCACCAAAAGGAATTGATGGTGCAAAATGTATTTTTTTTTTATTTCTGGCTATAGCACAGGCTTCCCAACTTCCTTTAATTGTTGTTTCTATATGTCCCATACACTCTAAAAAATGCTGGATTGTTTTTTTAACCCAATTTTGGGTCAAATATGGACAAACTCATACATTGGGTTAAAATGTATTTTAAAAATGTAACCCAATGGCTGGGTTTTTCCATATTTGACCCAAAATTAGGTTAAAACAACCCAGCATTTTTTTGGTTGTTACTTTACCATAGTATGTTTATTTAGCTCAACTGTCCACTCTCAAATATAATGAAGGCAAAAAGCCAAATGAAAATCATGCGTTTGAAATTGTCAAACTGTACTGTTACGTGTGCATTTTCTTGTTTTCTGTGTGCCTGTATTCCCTATCTTCTCTCTTTTCATTTGTTGTCATGGGCTGTTGCCCGAAATCACCCCATATTGGTTTTCATTAAACCGAGAAAACGAAATTTTGTTTTATTTACGATCACTGAGAAATGTTCTATTATTTAAAATTGCAAAAAAAAAAAAAAAAAAAAACATTTATTATTTTCAAGGTGAAAAGGATTCATTTGCCTGGATCCACGCCGAAGAAAACGTCTAAATGTCACATTTTTAATGAAGCAGCCTAAATAGTCCACTTTGGAAAATGTGTAGATGTCAGGTTTTCATTAAACCGAGAAAAATGGAATTTTGTTTTATTTACGATCACTAAGAAATGTTCTATTATTTAAAATGCAATATGTATATACTATATATATATTATTTTCAAGGTGAAAAGGATTCATTTGCATGGATCCACCCCGAAGAAAACGTCTAAATGTCACGTTTTTAATGAAGCAGCCTAATGAGTAAAATGTCTATTTTTCCGGCATCCCCCAGCTCCTCGTTTAAGCAAAAGGTACTCTAAAACAACATATTACATCGACGTTAAACCACGTTAACCGTGTTAACCATAACCTTTTAAATACTTGACCTAGTTCCATTGCTTAGCAACGGGAAGAAAACGTTCACGACAAGACGTGAAATAATCACGTTGGTTCAATTTGGGAAACGTGTAGATGTCACGGTTTAGTTTAAACTCAGAACCATAAATAGGGCTATTCTGCCCTCTTGTGCCAAATTATATTTCTATATTTATTTTTCCAACAAATAAAACCAAACCTGCAATAAGGCCCCCTCCAATACACCCTTGAACTCAACAGATTCAGTGGCTCAGTTGATAAAGCGTTGGGCTTTAATCAAGAAGACCTGAGTTCAATTCCCATACTTGCGTTGATTTGTTGCGATTATATCAAACAAAAGTGGCCTAAACAATATTTCTTCAACCCGGTATCGTGACAAGATGTGAAATAATCACTTCGGTGCACTTTTGAAAACGCGTAGATGTCACGGTTTAAACCCCCTCAAACGTGAAACTTACACTTAAAACTTACCATCACGACCTATTGGTTTTCATTAAACCGAGAAAAATGGAATTTTGTTTTATTGATGATCACTGAGAAATGGTCTAATATTTAAAATGCAAAAAACATTTATTATTTTCAAGGTGAACAGGATTCATTTGCCTCGATCCACGCAGAAAAAACGTCTTTTGTCACATTTTTAATGAGGCAGCCTAAATAGTCCACTTTGGAAAATGTGTAGGTAGATGTCACGGTTTAACCCCCTCAAACGTGAAACTTACACGTTTGCGTTAACACGCTCCATTGGAGAGATATCCGGATGTTTATTCGCCTCTGCCATAACGACCTATTATACCCTTAAAAAGGGCACTATTTGAGGGAACAGCCATTTCACAAGTTCATTTTGAGGGAGTAAGTAAGTATTTTAAGGTATTAAGCACTCGTTGACGATCACAGGTTGACTTGATTGGTTACAAGGTAGTTTTTGACATGAGAAACACCAGCAATTTAAAAAAAAGTTTTTGGGATGTTGTCTTTGGTTCACTGCAGTTTTAAGGAGAAAATACTCAACAATGGTTGTTGACATGAATCTGCAGATGGATTTTCTTAAAGCATATTAAAAACACCACATATAAACAACACTAAACCCTTGATTTTCACCACAGGGTGACTTTAAACATTCTTTTGGATTAATTTTAGAGTTTACACACACAAAAAAAAGTTGGTCATAGACAATCACATTCATTTCTATGGTATCTGCAAACAGCGACTGTCGGACAACTCTGGACCAACGGTCGCACAAATCTTAAGACCATCTCTGCACTCTAGAAGCAGAAATTATGTTATTTCTATCCCATCAAACAAACAAATCTTCACAAAATGTATCATTCCAATTCCCCAACATTTTCCAAATGTGCTGTGACTCATCTGTAATCGCTCTGTCTATTTTGAAAGTGTGAAAACTTCATTTGACTCATCGGATACTTTTGCACAAGTACATCTAGAGATGATTCAGTTACAAAATGCAAAAAGTTTTTGGGATGAATCTCAATCACACCTGAGGTGCTGAGAAATATGATTCAGTCTTCTTTTGTGGACACATCACGCGTTTAAATGTCAGCGAGAGGCTCCGAGGCAGTTTGCGCGTAGTCAGTTTTGGCAGAACGCAGGATATTTTTAGGAGATGGAAGGTGCTCCCAAATGTCCCCCCTAACGAGTATTCAACACCTCACACACTAATTAAGTATTAATTACTCCCAGATGGTACACTTAACCCCCGCTCTATTTCTGCTTCTCTGCGGACGACTAGGGAATACTGTGACGTAGGGGAATTTTCTCGTAATGCTAACCTCTTGCTGTGAAGTGATAATAGCAATCAAAAATAGATCGCTCTATTATCTCGCCTGATTAAATCCTGTGGCTGATTGCAAGTCTCTCCATTGTTGTGATATTATACACATTCTAGTTTATATCAATTTGATTGTAGCTATGTGGGCATGATAATCATTTACTGATAATATTATAGCAGTAATATTACTATGGTATTATAACTATCCTAATTTGAATTGATTTCATATTATTATTGCCATTATCATTTTATGAACCTGAAAATTACATTATAATAAATTATTTTACCAGCAGTTTGATTCTTAAAGTTCACAATAAATAAATAAAAATCTATCTATCTATCTCTCAATCCATCCATCCATCCATCCATCCAATAATTATATTGATGCTTGCCTTAGCTGCTTGTTCGTCATACCCCCAGAACTGACGCAAAAAACAAAACAAAAAAAAAAATCCTAAAACAACTACATTTAAAACATGCGAACCATAAATAATGACAGATAATCACCCTTCACGTCTGAACATCATGTTTGTTCTTTGTGTCTGATCAATGCTTTGGCTGGAAATAGATTCATCAAAACCCTCTCTTAATTAAGATCTTACAAGCGATGCTAGTTCTTACTCACTGGCTCCTACTGTTTGTGCTTATTCAAATTTGTAATTAAAATGATATAGTGAGGCTAATTGGCAGGGGATGAATTTATAGATAGTGTGCACATTTAAAGCGCTGATGTGTACTCTTTTCAAAGTTATCTGTTTAGTGTAGCTGCGATGATTCTTAAAGCTCAGATAGAGGACAAGGCCACATGGAGAATATAGTATTGGAATAAAGGTTTAAGCTCAATAAAGTTGCATTCATGTTCATAGATTCATCAAGCTCCATGAATACTGCTTCTCACCATGAAAATAAACTGGACGTTATAAAAAATAATAATTAATTTATTCATTGTCAGTGAATCGAGCCTCCAAAGCGCTTGTCTGTTTGTCATGCATGCATGGAGTTGTTGCTTATGCTTATGTACAGCATTTCAAATGAATCACTTGACAGTTTGGATGCAATCTTGGAAAGTAGCTGTCTATAGGCTGTAGACCACATTCCCTGTCCACTTGCAGGCAAACACCAACATGCACATTCACTGCAAACTCCCATGCTTCAGACCTGTCAACAGGGAGGTGAAAACTGTTAGACATAGTCCAATACAAGAAACAACAGGTTTAGACTGAGAAAGAGAAAGGGGGGTTGTAAAGATCCCACAGGCAAGGCTGGACAGACAGTAATTGGCTTTGAGTGTCAGTAAAGGTGTGGATTAGGTACACTAGCTTAGACTGCAGTGCAGGAAAAATGGCTGGTAAAAAGTCTAAATATATATATAGAAGAGGAAGAGAAAGACTAAAAAATGCAAATATTTACTAGAAGTTTATTTTGTTCACTTTTAGAAGCACCAAGCATAACGCCTTCAAAGCTTTAAGACATTAAAGTGAGCAACAAACTTTTACATTTCATGGGGTTTTTAATTAGTCATTAATTATTTTAATTTTGCTTTACAAAAAAAAAATGTATTCAATTATGATCCAACTGATATTTATTTCTTTTACATTAAGCTTTGAAGCCTGATTTTATTTTAATTATGGGCCTTTTGTCATAATCATAACCATAGATTAGAGAAAGATGAATGAAATCAAAAATGATGCATGGCAAATTTGAGCTCACACAAAGTCCTTTTTAGGCAAGTCATGCCACTCGGCCGCCATCTTGGCAATGCCTCCGGGCAGCTATTTCGGTCTAACAAGACCAGGCTCCTATCTAAATGAATGGGCAGAGACTCAGAACTGCACTTTCACTGGTCACCGGGACATAAAATCTGCTTGTATAGAAACAGTAATAAAATATAAGAAAAATCGCTGAAAAATCGCTCGCTCTAGATTCGCTCTTTAGATTGAATGCGCAAAATATCGGGAGACATTGGGTCAGACATGATTTTAACCACTTTGTTAAGTTTAGTTTAGAAGAAAGCCTTTCTTTAAAGTGAGTTTCATTTTGTATAAATTGTATCTTAATCTTAATAATTTTTTATCAACCAATTGCCTGTATTTAATAAACAAGAAGCAAATATAGCAGACCAACATGACATCATGACTTTTGCGTAAACATATACGCCACTTTCGAGTCAGGTGGCGTGTTATCTCCACGCATTTTGAGCTATCCGCGTGTATCCGCGTGTATGCGTATATGTCTACGCCATTAACGTCCGCATCATTCTGAACACGCAGTCAAATCTCCAGTCATAAATGCCATTAACCCCAGTGACGAAGTTTAGGGATGGGGTTGAGGTAAGTCATATCTTTTTTTTTTACCTAGGATGGTAAGGGAACAGTCATAAATGCCACTAACCCCAGTGACGGTTAGGTTTAGGGACGGGGTTGAGGTAAGTCATATATTTATATAACGTTAAGTCAACGGCGTTCATAAACACGCTAAAAGGCGATTATGCGTCTTGATAGCACGCCAAAAATGGAAATACGAATTGGCGTGTCATACACACGCTTCATGAGATCAGTCTGAGCAGACAATAATTATGACATGGAGGCGCCGGCGCGGTCACTATTGCGCATGAACTGGAGCACCTCATCATAAATTAAAGGTATAGCGGAGGATTTTCTTTTTCCGGGTGGGTAGTCTATACTATTGGTCCACCTAAGTGTCAATCATTCTGGTGATATGTTTACGTAAGGCCGTCGTAGGCTACGTGCTCATCCCTATGTAGTTTTCACTTTCATGTGTATTATGTCGGAGTTACGGTTTCAGCCATTCCTTTGAAAATGGCTGAGGGTCGAAAGAGAAAAAAATGTTTACTAAGTGTATGATAAGAAGAGAAAGGCCGCAGAATATAGAAACAAGACCAGAGTGATTTTGGGTGAATATCACACGCTGGCGTGCGCTAAAAGCACAGGTTGGGCTTCTCACTGATGCCGCAGTCACGAAGATTCTACCAGACAGGTAAAGTTTGTCACGCTATTTGGAGAAATCCATTTAAAATCACTAGTAAAAGTTAATGCAAGCTACAATGCTAGCCCTGGCACGAGTCATGCACCGCATAGACACGGTAAACATCTCAATTTGTCTAAAGTAGCCTTTTGTCCAAAATGGTAAATGGTATCACGCTGAAATATTCTAAAATCTTGTGTGTTTATTATTACACAAATGCAACAAGCTACTTCTCCATATGCAACTATGTATAAAAATAACGTATTAACAATGAGAGATATTAGGTTAAGGACCAACGTAATAGCACTGCTTATATGTTGCTATGTAACGTAATTGCGATTTGCAAAATAGTTTCCTCAGAACGTATTTCGTGTGATACAGGGTTGCACATATCATGTCTTGAGTCCTCGGTCACTCAATCGATCAGTATAATAAGTAAATAAAACACGGAAGGGCATTTGACATGTTGTCTTTTTTATGAATGTTTTTTAGTTAGTTTAGAATTTGCAACATAATTGTGCAAGGCGTATAGACGTTCCCTAGCTCTCGGGAGCAAGAGTGTTGTGTTTGTGCATGTGCATTTTTTTTAAAAAATTGGAGAGGGCGGGTCTTCTCTAAAATTCGGAAAGATCCTCCGCTATACCTTTAACTGAAACTCAGAGTATGCCTCACAGACATGATAAATCTAATATATCTAGATATTTTATCTATATATTAAAATATATCTATATTTTGAAAGCTTGAAATGTCTTTAAACTAAACAATTCAATGCAAAAAGAAATAGGCTACTCTCTGATTACAGTATGTAATCTAGAGCATTTCTAGACGTTCACAGAGATGGCGATCGCTGTCAAATCCGTCCCTGGGAAAAGTAACGTTGCAGCGAATTGAAAAAAGAACTACGCTTCGTTACCAAACTTTCAGTAGTAACGCGTTGCACTACTTTTTACCTGAAAACACAACCCTTTACGTACGCACAACACTGTTTTCATTTCTTTTCTTTCCCACTAACACACTGTAAAACACTGAACTCTGTAGTACCAACGAAGGCTTTCACTCAGTGAAGTGTGGTGATGTTTCTTCTTCTCCTTGGTTTTCTATCCCTCTCTCCCTCTTCTCGCTGCACGAGGAATGAACTCTCTCAGTGAGGAAAAGCAGCAGGTTAAGCTGCAGGCTTGCCTTGGGAAAGTGAAAGTATCCTCTCTTTGATGTGAGAGATTCCCATCCAGTTTATCTCTTTCTCTCTTTGCCTTTTTTTAAATCTGTGATTTACTGTAATGTTATTCTTCGCTCACTGAGATTCCTGCTCTAAGATGATTGACAAATATTGTAACACATTTTTTTTAGGATGGATGGATGGATAGATTGATAGACAGACAGACAATACTCCTGATGCCACAAAACGGGATGAATTTTTACATGATATGCCTAAAATTGGCTGCTGGAATATTGGCCTCCATTGTTCCAGTTCTGTCTGCTGTGTGTGGCTGTCCACCACTTTCACAGACTGAAGGCAGCAAGCTGTCCCCGAGAAATAGACAGTGTTCAATGTGTCAGTGAGTTTTCGCTGTCTGGTTTTTCAAGGCTTCAGATGATGGGATATGGATGGGGCTTTTGAAAAGCAGCTTAAAAGTGTTTTGTGTCTGGATGAGCAATGGGTAATTATACCATCTCTGTTTTATTAAAGCCTTGTTAAATATCTGCTGTTGTTTAATATGGACAGCTCCGTACGTGTTGTGTAGAATGTATAATACAGCATTGTAATGAATGATGTATTATAGCAGTAGCTGTAGCGACTGATGTGGTAATGTGTGTTTCAGTGGTGTTGAACAGCCTTGGGCCAGCTGTAGTAGGATAGTCCATTCCTACCTTATGGTCAATGAGATCTAGGTTTTATTTATGGATCTAGAAGGATTTTTTTCTCAGCTCTCCTCTTCAAAGAGCAGTAAAGTTACTTTATAGTGTGTGTAGTGTTGTAAATTAAAGCGTAGACAGTTCATGATAACATACCTTGGAGAAGTGTTAATCTTTTCATCATTGCTGTCACCATTTCTCTCAACTTCTTCACTACCATCACAATTACTGTTATCGCTATCAGCGCAATCGTTAACACTGACACTGTTGTCACCCTCATAATGGTTATCACAAACATCATCCCATTATCATCCATATACAGTAAATTCATCATCATCACCGCTGTTGTCACATCAACATCAGTGTTATCATATCAATCAATACCACTGTTATCACAAACATAATCATGTTCTTCTTAATATAGAATCATCATCATTATCAACACTGTTGTCATATCAATATCAGTGTTATCACCACTGTTATCGTATCAATCAATACCACTGTTCATAATCTCATTACGTTATCACATTATTCCAACTGATGGAGTTTTGTTTCCTTGGCTGTTGTTCCCAATTGGCTTTTGGCTTAGTTGGAGACATTAAATTGAACATTTCATTTAATATTCAACAATAATCTTGATCTGCCTGTATTGACACCATTTAATGAGCATTGAACTGAGCTGGACAATGAGCTGCTATATTATATATATATATATATATATATATATATATCAACTAAATAACTTTTATACAACAAAATGAAGCATCACTGAACTTACTTAAGCTGGACTGTGACACAATTTTCTTCTGGAAACACACTTTGTCGCATTGTTTTCCTGTTATCTCTGTAAAGCGGCTTCGAAACAATCTGTACTGTAAAAAGCACTTTAAAAATAATATCATCATCATAATAAAAAAAACTATTCACCGCCATCGTTATCACCATAATCACAGTCATGTTCAATATTATCAAGAAAATCACTGCTTTGACCAGCATCACCATCACTACTGCAATCACCATCATCACCACTTTAAATACCCACAACTGTTCTCAACAGTTTTGTTTTCATCACCACCATTTCTATCAACATCATCATCATCACTGTTATGCAGTAACTATCATAATCATAATCACCACCACCACTGTTATCACCATCATAATCACTGTGACCATCATCACCAGCTTCATTTTTACCATCACCATCTTTATCATGGCACACAGTGTAAAAAAATCACATTTCATGTAGAAACATGAAAAAGAATGGCTCAAATAGCAGGAAGACTAGAAAACATTTGTCCTAGCAGGCGAAGACAATGCCGTGGCAGAAGAAGGCATCTTGGCCTCAGTATGAGTGCGCTGCTGTTCTCTCCACTCTCATTTGGATAAACATCTCCGCAGGGTAGAGGACAGCATCCCCATCCCTCACGCTCCTCCTGCCGCAATCAGGTTACATGAGTATCAAACCCCCCTCAGCTCACAGCCATGTTAATGTAATTCCTTTCACCAATCCTCTCCACGGACAGCTCTATGTGTTTATCCGTGTGTTTATATGTGTGAGTGATGGGATGGGGGCAAGACTGTGTGTTTGGTTTTGAGCGATGTGACTTGTGCTATCAGACCCTGCTCACTCTCTCTTTCTCTCTTTCATATAATTAAATTATGAACCCTGGGGTCTCACCATCTCCCATGACTCCCACGACTGGAGCCCATGGGACACTGGCAGAGACATGTCGCAAAAAAAGTGTATATGTGGAGAGGGGGGCATACATTTTCGCTCACTTGCCGCCGTGCTGGGCTGTCACCTCAGATCACTCACTGGCATCTCCCGTGAGTCCATGTGCAACCAGCAACCTGACAACAAGCGCAAAATGTGCAGCTCAAGAGGTAAAGCTTGCTGAAACAGAAACAAGGCTGAAGACATTCTGCTGGAGAAGATGAGGGAAATCGGGTAAAAGAGGGGAAACATGGGCTATGGAAATTGTTCTTTCTTGACAACAGGAATTAAGGGATGGGATACGGATTCAAATCTATAGAATTGAACCTTTCATTTTTACAGCCTGATCCTGGAAAACGTACTCGGTTACTAACGTAACCTCGGTTCTAGAAGAGGGAACGAGTACTGCGTAATATCTTGCCCTTGCGGAAAACCTCTTTTCCACAAGATACTAGAGCCAAAAATGATCCTTAATATTGAATTAATGTAAAACGCATTGCGGTAGCATGCAGACATAGGCAAGGCGGCTCGAGTGCGTATTGGCTGTCCTGCGGCAACTGCAGCAGCCTATCGAGAAAGGCCCTTGGTGACGTCAGATCCAATGGGGGTGCTTCGCGCCCACTACGTCACCTACGGCCAAAGCGGGCGTGGCCTGGGCCTTTAAATATAGCTTGGTGGGCTGATATAATCTGTTTTTTCATCACCGAAGCGAACCAGAGCATGTTGCAGGCACAGCAAAGATATGCAGTACTTGTTCCCTCTTCTAGAGCGAACCGAGGTTACGTTAGTAACCGAGTACGTTCTCTTATGTCGGGTTCTCTTGTACTGCGTAATATCTTACACTAGGTGAACACTAGGGGCATCCAACGCCAAAGTCCCAAAGTACCAGGGACTCACAGAGATTCTGAGAAGAGAGGCTAGATGTGTCATTCCCAATAAGTTAGCATCCTGAGGGAGCTAATCACATTAACATTTTTCCAAACAGTCAGGGTGAAAATGTTCCGCCTGAACTGTGTAACAGTATGGGTCTTACTTTTGCTTATGGAGTTATTTTATCGATCAGCAAGCAGTGCTCAAGCGGTTGTAGTATTCTGAGCCGAAGAAACTGCGCAGACAATACTGATTTTAGACTGAAAATAGTTTAGCCAATAGCCGGTAAGGATGGAGTGCGCTCTAACACATATAGGACACTTCAAGCCTTTAGACGTGCATGCCAGCGCGATGGCATCATCAACCATCCATCTGGATAGGCTCTGTTTCGATGCGGCTAGAAAACAGACGAGCGAGACATATAAGTTCTTACTTACTGCACTGACTGGGCAAAAGAAGCTTGCGTCCTTTTCTTCGTTGTAAACCGGCAGGGCAGACAGGGAAATAACCTGAGCCCTGAACGGTGTGTTGAGGGATTTAGGCATGTACTCGTGTCTTGGTTTGAGTATGACTTTCGAGTCCTTTGGACCAAATTCCATACACTATTTCTGTGGCGATACCGTAGAATAACCATTTTTGGTTTCATAAATAACCTTTCAGTGAACTCTGTGTGTGTGTGTGTGTGTGGGGGGGGGGGCTTTTAATAATCTAAATAATCTTTTTTCCACTATAAAGAACCTTTTCATGGAAAGGTTCTAAAGATGTTAAAAGTTCTACATGGAAGATACTGTTATGATTTATAGTTGGGTCACATGACTTCAAGTTTTCTGTGATAATTAAGGGTACTTTTACTAAAAATAAAATCACATAATTGTCGTCGAAATGATCCCTGTTCACACAACCAGTGAAACCGAACAAAAACGCTGTATTATTCATGCCAGGCCAGTAGTTGGCGATGTACCTTTGTCAGTGGTGATGCCTATACAGCATTTAAGAATGTTTGTAAACAATAGGCACCGCGATACTTCCGGGTGGCAGAACGCGAGCAGCTTCTACTGACTGACTGAAGAGATCCAGCCGGCTACTGTAACAGTTACGTAGTTAAACACATTGTTGTTGATCAAAGTTGAATCAATGAAGAAAACGTCTTGTGTTTGGGGTTGCGCTGCCAGATTTACACCAAAAGGTGTAGGGGTTGTATCGATTTCTTGTGGGTGAGGAGGTTATAGCGGGTGAACATTGTGTCGTCAAAAGTAGGAAATTGCAATGATGTCCTAAATTATATGATTCATCCAATGTTTACATTTCTGCTGCCAACCCCTTCAACTCTGCTTCATTCTCAAAACGGTCAATCTACAAAATCATAGCAGAGCATATATTCAGCTATCATTTGAGACTAATATTAGTAAACTTGTCTCTTTCGAAGATCAGACTCATTGCCAGTCACTCCCTGAAGTAAAAGAGGGCTGTCCACTCTCACGCATTGACCGTGAGACTCACGCAATTGTCACTTTTCACACGCTGTCACGCCACACATCCATTTTCTCACGCAACTTACCGAAATGTATATTCCTCATATATAATATCGACCAATCAGTGTTTTTCAACCGCGCATAACAGCTGGAGAACAATTGTCACATAACATTTACCTCAGGAAAGCCATTTAATGACCATGATATAGGCTATATAGCACATTCTTTTGGCAAGAAAAATGAGCTAGAGAGAATTTTATTAATTATGTGTTGGTCTACTATATTACATATTTATTATATTTTTACTTATATCATTAAAAACAGATGTTATTATGATAAAACACGCATTATATTTAATTAAAATATATATATATATATATATATATATATATATATAGATGAAGAGTTCAGATGCAAAAGCCTCTAAATGCCATTTGAAATTTTCTTCTAAAATGACCATTTTTATCAAGCTTGTATATTTAAGTTCAGTAATTTCACTTAAATGACAATTAATAGGTAATCTTCATTCCCATTTAAGTGAAATTACTGAACTTAAATACACAAGCTTGATAAAAATTATCATTTTAGAAGAAAATTTCAAATGGCACTTAGAGGCTTTTGCATCTGAACTCTTCATATATATTACATTTTTACATTTGACGGTGGGTCTCCCTTCCAAGCAATTTACTTGTGCTGCCATAGGAACACTTCGGCTTTTGCCACCCAGAAGAACGTCTATTACTGTTGTGACGTCATGGTGAATTGTCGTTTAGATTGAACACATAATACGCATGACATCATCGTTTTTACAAATTTGAGTTTTTGTAGTTCACATGTAAACAATAACAATATTGTTTTCAAAAACTGCACTTTGAAAGACGTTTTCATATGTTTGCATTTTCAGGCCCCCAAAACGTTGTCATGTAAATGAACGGCCAAAACACATTCATAGTTTTCAGTTTAGTTGAAAACAGTGTTGTGTAAACGTCAGCCAGGCTTGACTAAAACCAACACAGCTGCCCATATAAAGTGTATTCTGACTTTGTGGGAAAGTAGGTAAAACTTTAGTTCAATAGTCCACTTTATACATTAATTTAGTTTCAAATTAATGAGCTTTAGCTGACATGTAGTTGTTACTTATAGTTAGTACGTAGAATGTCTAAAGTGGATTTTAGTGTAACCAGTTGGTGTGTTTGATTAGGACTGGAGATAAACCTCAAGCTAGTGTTACTTACCCATAAGGCTGAAGATGAGCCAGCCCGATCTCATGAAAGTTCGTATCTATGGCACGAATGTCATTTCTCGTGGCATTTATACGGCAAAAACAGTTTTTGCGTGTATATGGCACGCGATTTTTGCGTACATATGATACACACTTTTTTGTGTATAATACGCACGAACTCCCCACCCCTCTCCCCCCTAAACCTAACCCAGGGTTTTTTAGTGCGTGCCATATACACGAAAAAAATGTTTGGCGTATAAATGCCATGAGAAATGACATTCGTGGTATAGATACGCATCTTCATGAGTCTGTGTTGGATGAGCCAGTGTAAAATTACATGTTACGATTGCAATTTAGGTTTCTAAATTTTAGGACACTTTGGGATACTTCACACTTGCAACATATTTTATACAGGAGATGAAAAGCAGTACGGAGCATGGATAAGACCAGATAATATAGAAAGTGACATGAAATCAGTTTTGCAAATCATTTCCACCCTTACATATTTAAGAGTTAAACACATCTCTTTTAGCAGTTGATCATCTAAGAAGAAGGGGGAGGGGGGGTCCTATTACTTTTTCATGGATCGAGTTCAAAGAATACAGACAACATCATATAAATACACAACTAGAAAGCATGATGTAAGATGCCATAATTAATACACGTCAAAAATACATGCATATTTTAAACCTTAAAGCCGGCATCAGCATAATACCCTGCATGACAAATGAGCACATGCAACATAATGAAGCAACATTTAACAGTCCATATCATTAAGACCCAACTGCTTCTCCAGCAGTTCAGAAAAAAAAAAAGTATAATTGTGCTCATATAAAGCAGACATGAGCAGGAGAATAAAAGTATGGGGGGAAAAAAAGTAGTGCACTATGTAATTTCTCCTGACATTGTTCCCTCACAAACATGAATAAGGCAATTGAACTCAAACCTCTAATCTCATACATATTGAGTAACAAGCGCTCTCTGCAGATGCATGTAATTGATGCAGCGATTACGGTAGTTCAGCTGCCCTCGCCTGCACCGCTGAAGCGGAACCGACAGGAGAGCTTCTGGACGCCTCATAAACACACGTCTCTCTGTGATGGCATGACAGAGGACAAGTTACAATGAAACTCAACTATATGTCCTTCTGTGTAAAATCAATAAATGTATGTCTTCTCCTCAAGCTCTGTAGAATAACTCTTGGAAAGGATGAACGTTTTACGGTTTCCATTTCCTTCAGTCATGTGGCGCCAGAAGCTAGAGCTTTTTTACGTGAAAAATACCAGTGGGTGACTTATTTTCAAGCGAGCCGTGTGCTGTAAAGAGCAGAAGAATAATGGAGCCCATTGAGTTTGTGTTTGGAGGACGGTTGATGTGACTGATGATTTTGTGCACAACATTCCGACGCCAAGTCAATATCCCGCTCCTGTTTCCGAGCCTTGGAGTAGTTACCTCTGGGTTTCCACGGCAACTAAGCGCAAAGGACAGGGAGATGAGGCGGACATTAGTGAGTCAGTCCCTCCGGACAAAAAGGTTAACACAAGAAATGTCTTCATTCCACCCTGACTGCTTTAGTCAGTCAAGGAATGGAGAGAGCTGAAAGCGTCCGAGTGTAATTGCGCCAAACGTAGATCGCTTTCTTGGTCGTCTAACAGAGGTTAAAGTTAGCACTACGCTTTGAAGTCGAATCAAGTCACTAATGAAAAAAGGCTTAATGTGCTTCCTCTGGCTAGAAAACACAGAGCTGTCAGAGAAGAAAGGCTCGACGGCAACTTTTTAACAAACAACATAATTAATTCGTACAAAGGCATGTTTTCTGTGTTCCTAGTGATGGTGGTTTTTCTAGAGAGGACACTGCCCCTGAGGTCCAGGCTTATTAATTGGGTTATCTTTTGGGTCATATCAGTGTAAGAGCATCATTACCGTGCCTGAGAAGAAGAGGAGCTGTGAGCTAAGATAAACATTAACCCCAGTCGCTGGCCCAGCACTAAGTCAGATACTACTCTTTACTAATTAAAGCATCGCAAAATATGAGGACACAACTAGAAAATGGAGGTGGTAAGAATGAGAGGTCGCGTCGACAGGTCTATACTATAAATGTTACAGGGATTGTAATCAGATGTAACATGCTGAATGTGCACACTATTTAAACAACTGAAAGCATTATATATTGCGTTGCACTAATTACGAAATTACGCTATTTGCGAAATTACCTTGCACTTTTCGCGGTACTTTCAAAGTGAAATGTGCGTTAAAAGTGTTTTACCTGAAAAAGATTCATGTGAATCTGGCATCAATTTATGACTTTTACTGTAAAAAATTCAACGCATTCTCATCCTTTAGCGTCATATAGAACGCTATATGACAAAACGGCACTTTACTACGCACATGGCACCCGTTATCGTTAATATAACACGCGCTGTGATGGGTAGGTTTAGGTGTGGGGGTAGTCTCATATTACGCTAAAGGATTTATGATGACTTGGGTTCGCGTGTTATATTAACGATAAAGGGTGCCATGTGCGTAGTATAGCGCCGTTTTATCATATAGCGTTCTATGTGACGCTAAAGGATGAGAACGGGCTGTTATTTGATCCTTAAGTTATGACACAGTATGTTTTACAGTGCTTTAACTCATCAACTTTTTTTACAAGCAATACAAGATTAGACCTTTTTAAGTCAGTTAAATGTAAATTAAGTGGATATTACTTGAAACATCCAAGTTAATTGTACTTAAAAATTTAAGGTAGTAACTTTTTTTATTACTATTAATATCGCAGTTCAATTCAAAGTGAAATGTCCAGTCATTGGTGCTAAAAGGTTAAAGCAACACCAAGGAACTTTTCCTCTGCGGTCGCCCTACAGGTTGGAAGCAGAATTGTCCATTACCGCTGTCGTAAATAATTTAGCCTACCACAGCCTACTGTCGCACACGCACGCTCGCTGTTTATCCAGCACCGTCTTTGGAATTAACAATGTCCACAGACAAGAGTATGTAGCATGATTTCATGAAAGTATGATGTAAGACATCAGAAATGAAGAAAAACAAAATAATGACTAATAGAGTGCCGAAGACAAACATCACTTTGACAACTCGGAAGCTAGCGGCGCATGGGTTCCCTCGATCGAAAAGCTATGCATTTTCCCCATAGACTTTTGGAAAATCGCAAAAAATAACATCTGTGATTAACAAAGAGTTGTGACCCTTACTCGTTTTGTCTATGAGGGTGGGTCTGGGGGGTTAGTGCGCGTGCACATGAAGGGGATGTGTGTGTTTTTGAAGGAGAGCAGCGAAGCATCAGAGGGAAGTTCGAAAAATGGCCGACACACGACCAAAGAGACGTCGTTCTGAAGAACAAATTAAAAAGAAGAAGGAGTCGGATAAAGAACGTGCGAAGTTCCGAATTTACATCGGTAGCAAAGCTTTTGAACGATGGCGAGAACTCCGGCGGCAGAAGGGCTTCCAGTCCGACATTCAGGTTGCTCTGTTTTTGCTGGACAGGTGGGTAACGTTAAATTGTTTTTTTTTTCTTCTAAATTGGCGCTTTATGTTCGCCAAACCCACACAAGGATATAATTAGCTAGAACTATGCACGTTCACAATATTATTTCAGGAAGCACGGGAGGTAGGGGGAGGAGATGAGATGCGGCGGAGGGAGGGTCTAGCTAGCCTCCGATTTGTTTGAAAATATTCCGAACGTCAACACCCAGGATCGCTCAGAGAACCTTTAATCCAAAATGTATACATTTTGAAGCCTATGTAAAGTTTTTAAAAACCACAAGCAGACACAATAAAGTTTAAAAAACCACAAGCAGGTTATAACTGTGTGTTCTATGTCATAGGTCAAAACGTGAAAATATTCACCACACACTTTATTTTATGCGATTTAGCCAAAAACCATTCAAAAATCCCATAGACTTTAGAGCGAGGGAACCGGGAGTGCTAAAATGCTAACTCGCTTCCGCGTTTTGGCCTACAGAGTGACGTTGTAACTTCGGCACTCTATTGCTTGACGTAAAGCAAATTTGTAGTTTTCTTATGTCTCATTAGAACTACATTAACACGACCCGATCTGGCAATCTTACATAGCGTGGTTATGGCAGATACAGGACCGAAAAGCGAATCCAGAAGTGCCTTTCACCCTGTTACAAGTTAATGAACCACTGAAACGATTTTGGAAACATTATTATCATAAGCTAAAAAATCTTACTGCTTTAATGCTCTGTTGTGTTTGAAAATAATGCATCACTAAACCCTTAATATAACTGATTGTGTTAACAAAAGCAAACGACAGATTAAAATACGTTTTCTGAAGCAACCATGCCAAGCTTGTTTCTACAAATCTTTGAGCTCTTTAATTGGTACGTGTTTTGAGTTTTGCAAAAAATGTAGGTAGAGGCATAAATTTCCGATGAGCCGTGTTGGGAATTACAAATATTGTTATATTATGCACTAGTCACAATATAGAGATCAAAATGACAATGCATAAGCAACAAAAAACATGGGTTTGATTCTGCATGAACTGATAAAATGTACAGCCTATTGAATGCTATGCAAGTTTTGTTGGATAAAAGCATCTCAAAAATTCATTTTAAAATAATATGATTTTTGTAATATTTGTCTGATATTTGTCTATGTATTCTGTATGCTGTACAATATGCTGTACATTGATATAAGAACAGGCGTTTTTGCATTTAGCATATGCATTTTATAAGCCTTTTTATATATGCCATTTAAACGTATTACTGAAACTAGTAATATTTCTTTCCAGCCATGTGCTCGGCTTTATTTAGCACTTACAGCTGTGAATGGCTAGAAACAC